>JAKUBP010000028.1:0-154608 GCA_030566955.1 [Candida] anutae | reverse complement strand
TTTATTAGGTTTATGTTTAATTATTCAAATTGTTTCCGGTATATTATTAGCTATGCATTATTCATCAGATATATCACTTGCTTTTAACTCAGTAGAAAGTATCATGAGAGATGTTTCGGGCCCGTCACCGCGGTGTCGGCGCCGCAGTAGCCGCTCCACGGGATCCGAAACGACCGGTCGAGCCCAACCTCGCCAACGCCGCTCGCGGGCTGCTGCTCCATGAGCGCGCGCACTGTCGCGACGTGCGCGTCCAACGCTAGCGGCGCCGGGAGCGCCGCGAGCAACTGCGGCGGCGGCGCCGGCACGAGTACCCGCGCATAGTGCTCCGCCTTGCTGTCTCCCGCCACCGCGCTGAACAAGTGCGCGTACCACGGGTGGATGCCGTAGTACGGGACGATGCGTGTAGTCTGTGCCGCGAGCTCGCGCACGAGGCCGAGGTCCAGCGCGTTGGTGCTCATCAAGTGCGCGACAGGCCCATCGCGCTCATCGCCCCGGCCCAGCTCCACCGCGCGTAGCGCTTTTTGCACCGTTCTTTCGCGGTCCCGCCAGCTCTCGGCGCCGAGATGGCAGTGGAAGTCGTCTGGAGGCGCCATCGGGACTGTAGCGCTCGCACCCCTAGCGCAACAGCAGCGGGCACAGCTTGTGAAAAATTGACCAAATCTCGAACATCGCTACACTGAACCAGCATGGCCGAAGCGACACCGCTAACTCTTCCGCCGCTGGTGCCGTTTCCGGTGACGGTGAACAGCGTGCACTGCGCCGCCGGCGCGGCGGTCGCGCTCCACGAGCGGCTCTTTCTGTACAAGTACTGGGAGTACACCGACGACCCGAGCCAGCCCCAGCAAGCCAACCAGCCGCCAGCCAAGTTGCGGGTCGAGCGCGTGGGCGCCTTTGAGAGCCCCGTCGCGGGCACCGTCGACAGCGTGCGCGTGCGCGTCGGGCAGGAGATTGTGCACTCGGACGTGGTGGTGGCGCTGGTGCACGAGCCGTGCTCGCACACGGTCCAGTACGGCGGCTTGTGCGCGCTCTGCGGCAAGGCCGTGAGCGACGAGCACAACTACAGCGGGTACAGCTACGACAATCGCGCGAGCATTGCAATGGCGCACGACCACCAGGGCCTCAAGGTGTCGCTCAACGAGGCGACGCGCCTTGAGGAGAGCACCGTGTCGCGTCTTGCGCGCGACCGGCGGCTCATTTTGGTGGTTGACTTGGACCAGACGGTGATACACGCCACCGTCGATCCCACGGTGGGGGAGTGGCAGCGCGACACGGCCAACCCCAACCACCGCGCGGTGAGCAATGTGCGCACGTTTGTGTTGGAGGAGGAGCCGGTGGTGCCCTTGGGGTGGACGGGACCGCGCCCCGCCGCGTCGCGGTGCACCTACTATGTCAAGTTGCGGCCCGGGCTCGAGCGCTTCTTGGAGGCGGCGTCGGGCCGCTACGAGATGCACATCTACACGATGGCGACGCGCAACTATGCGCTCGCGATTGCGCAGATTATCGATCCTAGCGGCACCTACTTTGGCGACCGTATCCTCAGCCGCGACGAGAGCGGGCTGTTGACGCACAAGAACTTGAAGCGGCTCTTTCCGGTGGACCAGCTGATGGTGGCGGTGATTGACGACCGCGGTGACGTGTGGCTGTGGGAGAGCAACTTGGTCAAGGTTGTGCCATACGACTTTTTTGTAGGCATTGGTGATATCAACTCGAGCTTTCTCCCAAAGAAGAATGGCCAGTTGACGGGACCGATAAAGAAAAGAAAGGATGTGCGGGCAGTCAAGGAGGGGAGGGAGAGGGGGAGTGTGAAAGATGGGGAGAGGGGGAGTGTGAAAGATGGGGAGAGGGGGAGTGTGAAAGATGGGGAGAATGGGGAGATGAATGGTAAAAATCAGGGTAGTGAGGAGGGCGACGGCGAGGGCGACGGCGATGACGCTGCACTCTTGCTAAAGCAATCAATAACCCGCAGCCAGCTGATTGAGCAGCAGCAGCAAGAGCGGCCGTTGGCGCGGTTGCAGGAGGATTTGGACAAGATGCACGCGCCGGACAAGGTGCACGCGCCCGATAAGGCGCCCGAAGATGGAAAACCGTTGAGCGACTCGGGAGACGATACCGAGGCGGAGAACCTCCTCAGCGACGACGACTGCGAGTTGGACCTCCTCAATGCCGCGCTCGAGCGCATACACGCCGAGTACTACCGGCGCCTCGACGAGCAGCCGCACACGCGTCCAGACTTGAGGGAGTTGATACCGCGCATGAAGGCGCGGTGTCTCGAAGGCATTGTCGTTGTGTTTTCAGGCATAATACCCATTGGCCTCAATCTCGATTCTGCCGACATTGTCATTTGGTGCCGGCAGTTTGGGGTAAAGGTTGTCAATGAGGTGTACCCCGAGGTGACGCACGTTGTGTGCCGCGACCCCCAGACCGGCGGCGGCCCCACGTTCAAGGCGCGGATGGCGCGCAGCGCGCTTCCGCACGCAAAGATTGTCAATCCCGACTGGCTCTTTGCGTGCTTGAGCAACTGGCAGCCGGTAGACGAAAAGGACTACTTGGTGCTGCCCGGTCCCGACGAGGAGGACAACTGGCGGGTAAACCAAAAGGATGTGGTAAAGTACCAGCAGGCGCTCGCGCTCGCACAGGCGCGGCAGCGCCAGCGCGCTGGCCCGCCCAAGGTGGAGGCTGTAGCGGAGCTAGACTACAACTTGGACGATGCCGACCAGGAGGTGGACGAGTTCTTGGAGGATACCAGTGGGGAGGAGGAGGAGGACACTCGAGACGACCCGTCTCGAGAGCAGTCGCGACAAGACGCGGTTGCTCCAGGGGCCTCCTTTATCCGGGACTCGTACAAGAAACGCGTGCGACAAGAGAGTGTGCTGGACACCGAGGACGGGACCGAGAGCGAACACGACGCAGGGCCCAAGAAGAGAAAGCCGGTTGACGAACTCGAACAGGAATTACTTGCTGGATTCGATGATTTGGAGGATCTTTAATGTATAGTAGGTAACAAATAGAGCATCAAGAGTAGGGAGAAGGAGGGAGAAGGAGGGAGAAGCAGGGAAGGAGGGAGAAGGAGGGAGAAGCAGGGAAGGAGGGAGAAGGAGGGAGGGGAATGGCCCCCTGAAATGGGCCAGGCCCTCCAGGTCCGTCTAGTCCGTCAACAAAGGCTGCGCCTCGTCCCTGACTAAGTAGTCTATTTATATCGCTCCGCAAGACCTTGTCCGAGCATTACTTGTTACTCTTGTTATTACTTGTTACTCCTGTTACTTGTTACTCTTGTCATTACTTGTTACTCTTGTCGAGTCGGAACTCTATTATGTCGCGCGCCCTCAGCCTTGACTCAGCCTGTCTCGCCCCTGCAAGCTTTCGTACTGCTTACTTTTCGTACTCTCCCATGCTTACCCCCAATGCTCTGCCATCTTCCTTGCACCTCTCCTCTCCTCTCCTCTCCTCCTCTCTCCTCTCTCCTCTCTCCTTCCTCCTTGCACCTTCCTCTTCCTCTGCTCGGTTGGCACGGCTGGTCTGCCGCTAACTTGCTACCGCTTACCTCATCACAAGGAGTGCTTGAGCCCCGTTGCTGGCTACCCTGCGCTGCAGCATATATAGTAAACAACAACCTCTCGTTGCACCATCGCGATGTTTACGACTGTGCGGGTGCTCCTCTTGTTCCTCTCAGTGGCGATCACGGTACTTGGCGTGTTTGCCGTTACCGGGTCGTACAAGAACGCGCTGTACTTGACCGGCACGTACTTGCTCAAGATTGATCTCACCAACCTCAAGCTCGACAAGATCTTTCTGGCAGCGTCGAAGCGGGAGTACAACGATGAGTTTGTGTTTGAATACAGCGTGCCGGTCGGCACGCTGGCGCGGGAGGTGGAGACGGACACGGAGGTGATTTCTGGGTCGAATCCTGGGGTTGAGATGGCTGCGATGGCCCTGATGGCCAAGCGCGACATTCTCTCTGACGCGGCGGGCGCGCTAGGCGGGATAGAGCTGGCGTTGGGCGGTCTGACGGGCGCTATTGGGAGCGCTCTCGGCGCCTTGACGACGGCGGCGACCGAGACCGGGACCGGGACGGCGACGACGACGCCCGCCGGCACCGATGTGCTTGCGAGCGTGACGCAGGCGCTCGGTCCCGAGGTGGAGCTGTTGCTCGGTCCGCTCGCGACTGGCGACGCTGCGTCGGCAGTGCTCCTGGTGGCGCTGGCGGCGACCGCGGGGTTAGCGGCGTCGGGAACTCAAGGCGCGCTCCAGGCGGTGGAGTCGGCATTGAGCTCTGGCGGCTTGGGCGACGCGATACAAAACACTATAAATGGGATAGTCAAGAACCTCACGCCGTCAGAGCTAGGATTTGCACAGGTGTACACGACGTCGTTTTGGGGGTACTGTCGCGGCTACACCTCCAACTCGTCAGCGTTTGCGCCAGAGCTTCAGGGCGTTCTCAAGCCGTTTTCAGGCAAAAAGGTGAATATCACCTGGTGCTCGCACCCGCTGGCGAACTTTAAGCTTGATCCGTATGCCTTGATAAAGACGGAGATTGCAAACATTATCAATAACGATATTGCGGGCGTGCCGGGATCGCCAATTGTGTCGCAGTTTATCAAGGCTGAGTTGGAGACATTGTTGACCACCATCACGCCAGACTCGATCCAGCTTCCCAAGGACGTGAAGGGGTACTTGGGCCTCCTTAACCGCGTCACCAAGGCGTCGTTGGGGTTGTTGATCTCGGCATGCGGCTTGGCGACGATTCTGGTGTTTATCCAGCTCCTAGCCTTTTGCGTTGATCCCGATAGCTGCTGCCTCTCGTTTCTCCAGTTTTTGTTCCAGGTGCTTCTCGTTGTCACCACCATTGCCGGTGCCGGCTTGGCGACGGGCTGCTACATTGTGGTGCGCAACGCGGTGAATGGCGAGGTGGATGAGTATGGCATCAAAACCTCCTTGTCGGTCAACTTTTATGCGTTTGCGTGGTCAGCGGCCGCTGCAAGCATCTTGCTCATCCTCATCAGCATACTCGGCTACTGCTGCGGATGGTGCTTTGGACGAAAGAGGACCGAGGAGCCTGAAGCGGTGTATGTGCATTTAGACAGCAAGAATAAGTAGGTATGGTTGGAGTGAACAGGCATGAAAGCGTGGTTGGAAAAGTAGGTAAGGCATGATAGGTACATGTAGGGTGATCCATGACTCTAGGTATGGTCTGGTTTAATACATCTGATCAATCATTAATATAATATTTAATGAATATGAATATCTAATAATCTTGTACTTTAATGAATATCTCATGAATATCTACTACTTTAATGAATATCTCATGAATATCTGCTACTTTAATGAATATCTCATGAATATCTACCATCTGTGATGTACCATATATAATATCATATGTACCATATATAATATCATATATACCATATCTAATATATCATATATTTAACGCATTATATCTAATATCTAATAGGATCCAAGATCAAACACCTCCTACTTTCGAGCAGATCCATTCACCACCAACACCTCATGTTCAATAACAACCTCTGGCGCGTCCTCGGCCCTTTTCCACGTTGTGATCCCTGCAGACGCAGGGTCCAACTCGAACGAGCGGAACCGTCTAATAAAGCCCTTGCCGCCGTAGCCCCCCAAGCCGCCGCCGCCGCCGTAGCACAACATCGCCACCGTCTCGTTGGCAGCGCCAGCATCCTGAACATCGTGCAAACAGTAGTCGTTCAAGTGGTCGTGGCCCACAACCGTGACGGGAATACCGAGCTTGCCAGCCACCTGGCGCGTGCCGCTATCAAACTTGGGGCTCGATACCGCCTCCCACTGCCTGCCCACGTAGGTGTTGTTCATATCGTCGTACTGCGGGATGGGAATGTGAAAGAGGAGCATCAGCAAGACGCTGTCTCTGTTGGCGGGCGAGTTGGCCTGCTCCTCCAACCACTGCAACTGCGGCTCCTTGATCCAGTCGTAGCCCTTGTACCGCGGGTCAGACGAGTAGGCATGCGAGTCCAAAAAGTACAACGACACCGCACTGGTGCCGTTGGCATGGGGCACCCGCAAGACGTAGTTGCCAAAGCCCGGAAGGCTGGCGGGCCCCAACTTGCCGAGCGAGTACGGGAGGTTTACGCTAACCTCAACGCTCTCGCGGCGCGACAAGGAGCCCTCGTCGTCGTGGTTGCCCATGACAATTGCAAACGGGATCTTGCGCTGCACAAACGGGGCAAGCACCTTAAAGAGGGCCGACTGCGTGTCTGGCGCGGTGTCGCCATACACCTGGTCGCCCGTCAAGACCACGAGGTCCGGCTGCTCAATGTCCAACACCTTGTGCAAAAAGGCGAGGGTGCGCGGATCGGCTCTGCACCCCGCTGCCGACGACTCTGGGACGGGGTCGCGGCACTCGCCGTAGCCCGTCAGAAAGTGCAAGTCCGCCACCTGCAAGACGCGGAGCTTGCCGTCGGCGTTGAGCGCCAACGGCGGCTTCGGGTACGCCACGCCGCTGCCCGTCTTGTACGTGATGTACGCTGGCATATCCGGCGTGAAGACAATGTCCTCCAACGGCGCGCCAACCAATGTCCAGTCGGGACGCGGCTCGACCGCGTCCTCGCCAAACAAGACGTCTACCGCGGTAACCGCGGCAGCTCCGGGCGCCCCGTACTTGGCCCAGATACCGTGGCCCTTGTAGGCCCATGTGGCCACCCCCAAATTCAGCCCCTTAGCGGGCTGCACCACGCCAGCTGCAACCAACTGCTCGGGCGAGAGCAGCGGGTACTCGGCGAGCACCGTGTCGGGGATCCGCCACTGGTTTCCCGCGGCGCTGGCGACAGAGGCGTTGGCGACTGCAAATGCTACAATTGCCAACGGCGAGTCCGTCTCGTGCTCAGTGTCCGACGCCACCTGGTACTCGAGGTACTCGCGCGCGCCCCAGTTTCCCCGGAGGTCCAACTTCTTGCGGATACTCGTCCAGCCCGCGCTCCCGCACGGCGTGGTCAGGTTGCAGGCGTGCACCGCGATATTGTACACGTACTGCCCGGTGTCCAGGCGGCGCACCATGGCGTGCTGGCTCGCGCCGGGCGCGAGCCAGTAGAGCGACACACACACTGCTAGCGCGAGAAGGAGACTAGGTACTCTACTCATTGGTGGACGGCTAGTCAGACAGGCGCCCTTTGCCCTTTTATACCCTCTGCGGTCGCAGAGGGTAGAGAATGGAGGGCAGCACGGGAGAGGCCAGCACGGGCAGCACAGCAAGGGACAAGGGAGCGGCACAGCGGCACTACATGGCAACAACCCTAAACCCAACCACCACTACAAGACTCCCACGTGGCTGCGGCATTGTAACTTTCAAGGTTAACAGAGCAAACGGTCAAGGTTATTCAGCCAATTGTGCACCAATTGTGCACCAATTTAGCACCAATTTAGCACCAATTGCAGAACAAGATAGCAAGACAGACAAGACAAGAAGCAAGACAAGACACGATGCAAGACAAGAGCAGAAGCAAGGCGCCGACAACGTGCGACCAGCCTATGGCCCCTATTGTACCAAGGGCTTAGTATCACGTGACACACAAGCTAAAGCGATG
This sequence comes from [Candida] anutae, assembly GCA_030566955.1. NCBI lineage: Eukaryota > Fungi > Ascomycota > Pichiomycetes > Serinales > Debaryomycetaceae > [Candida] anutae. The sequence goes on along the minus strand of JAKUBP010000028.1, from coordinate 147,046 downwards.
GATGGTTCTGGATAGTAGCGGCAATGCTCTGTGCGATTACCGGGGAGCCGGCCGTGGAGGCGGTGGTGTCGCCGCGGAGCGGCGCTGTGTTTGAGCGGCGGCACATTGAGCGGTACCTCGCGACGAGCGGGACGGATCCCGTGAGCGACGAGCCGCTCACGGCTGGGGAGTTGATAGCGCTCGTGCCGAGCGTGGTGGTGCCTCCGCGGGTGCCCGGGAGCACGTCGATTCCCGCGATGCTTGCGGACTTCCAGAACGAGTGGGACGCCTTGGCGTTGGAGGCTTTTGCGCTCCGGAAACAGCTTTATGCGGTGCGCGAGGAGTTGAGTGCGGCCTTGTACCGCCAGGACGCGGCGGTGCGCGTTGCCGCGACGGCGCTCAGGGAGCGAGACGAGGCGAGAGCGGCGCTCCAGGAGTTGGCGGTGCAGGTGGGGTCACCCTCGCCCGGCTCGCCGGGCGAGGGTGAGGCTAGCGAGCCGACAGACTCGGTCATTGACTTGATATCGAGTGCTCGCGATGCCTTGTATGCGGAGCACAAGGCGCACAAGCCCAAAGCGCCGCCCGCCGGGGCGGTAGAGTTTGCAGAGGGAGTGGTGGTGCGGACGGTGGGGGTGGTTGATGCGTACGGGCCGGCTAAGGAGGGATGGGTAGTGGCTGGGGATGGAGAGGTGAGGGAGGTGGCTGGGGAGGGAAATACATCTGAGAAGAATGATGGAGAGAAGAATGATGGAGAGAAGAACGAGGGAGAGAAGAACGAGGGAGAGAAGAACGAGGGAGAGAAGAACGAGGGAGAGAAGAACGAGGGAGAGAAGAATGATGGAGAGAAGAATGATGGAGAGAAGAACGAGGGAGAGAAGAACGAGGGTGATACATCGAAGAATGGAAAGATATCACTCTGCAAACTTTCAGACGGTACGCTCACTACAGGCTACGCTACCCATGTCACAATCGGCAAGCACAAGCTCCCCATCGACAATCCAGTAATACTCCTTCCCCACCCTTCCGTACCCGTTGTGATTGCAGTCTCCCACGACCGGTGGAGCCTCCTTGAGGGAAGCAGCTCTCTGCCCAGCTACACCTCCGCGCCTATTGCCATCACCGCCGCCGCCTTGCACGTTGACGGCGCGCTCTTGGCGGTGGGCACGCCTACCGGCGTCACCATCTTTAGCGTCACCGACGGCCTGGCCGTTGCGGCGCTAGCGACGCAGCACGGCCGCGTGGACGTGTTGCGCTTTGCGCTCAACGGGTACTGGCTCTTGGTGGCGTCGTCCGGCCCTGCTGGCGCGTGCACCGAGTTGGTGGACTTGCGCAAGAACACAGTGGTGCACACGTTTGCGGCAGAGGAGCCCGTCCAGGACGTGGCCATTGACCTGTCCAGCACGATTGTGGCGGTGCTCGCGGGCAGCACCCTCAGCGCACACCGCTACACTAAAAAGACAAAGTCGTGGCTGGCGGCGGCAACGGCGCGTGCCGCCGCCGCCGTGCTGGTGCGCGTTGGCGCGGAAGGCGCCACTACGCTCGCGCGCACGGGGGAGGTTTCCTTTTACAAAGCCATATACAAGTAGAGTAAAGTAAAGAAGTAAAGACAAGTATCGACACCCAAAAACCATGACAGACTTGACATCGTTAGTGGCCGAGTGGCTCGCGCTCGATCCCAACCCGCGCACGCGCGCTGAGATTGAAGGGATGCGCGACCGTGGCGAGGTGGCGGCGTTGCAGGCGCGCTTGGGCAGCCGGATGGCGTTTGGCACTGCTGGGCTTCGCGCAGAGATGGCGGCCGGGTACGCGCGAATGAACGACGTGACGGTGTTGCAGGCGCTGCAGGGCCTCGTGCAGTACGTGTTGGACCACGCGAACGGCGGCGGCGACGGCTCGCCGTCGCTCGTGGTGGGCTACGACCACCGCTACAACTCGCAGAGATTTGCAGAGATTACCGCGAGCACCGCCTTGCTGCGCGGATTGCGGGTCTACTACCTCGGCGACACTACCCGCTTGCTGCGCGAGACGGTGAATGGCGACGGCTCGCACGGGGAGAGCAGCGGCGTGGTGCACACGCCGCTAGTGCCGTATGCCATCGACATGTACCGCGCGAGCGCCGGCGTGATGGTGACGGCACTGCACAACCCGTGCCAGGACAACGGGTACAAGGTGTACTACTCCAACGGGTGCCAGATCATCCCGCCGCACGACACCGGCATCGCCGCCCTGATTGCGCAAAACTTGGTTCCGTGGCCAGAAGCGTTTGCAGTGCAACAGGCCTTTGAGCGCGGCCGCCAGAGCGGCGCGCTAGTGGCGTGTGGCGAGGCGGTGGCAGACGCCTATGTTGCGTCGGTAGCCAAGTTGGCCACCGAGGATGCCGCTGTCCGCTTTGTCTACACGCCCATGCACGGAGTCGGCCTCGACATTATGGGCCGCTGCTTGGCCGCCTTGCCAAAGTGCGAGATGGTGCCGGTACCCCAGCAGCAGCTCCCCGACCCGCTGTTCCCGCTGGTCAAGTTTCCCAACCCCGAGGAGCGCGGCGCGTTGGCGTTGGCACAGGCGCACGCGGACGAGCACGGTATTGACCTAGTGGTTGCAAACGACCCCGACGCGGACCGCTTTAGCGTGAGCGTGCGCGAGCGCGACTCTGGCGCATGGCGCCAGTTGACGGGCAACGAGATTGGCCTCCTATTTGGCATCTACGCGGTGGAGAAGGCCAAGTCGGCCGACTTGGCCTCCACCTACGTGCTCAGCTCCACGGTGCTGCTGCAGGCTCTCTCGGCCGTTGCCCAGCACCACGGCTGCCACGCAGAAGAAACCCTCACCGGCTTCAAGTGGCTCGGGAACCGTGCGCGCGCCCTCGAGGCAGACGGAAAGCGCGTCCCGTTTGCGTACGAAGAGGCTATAGGCTACATGTTTGGCCCTACCCGCGACAAGGACGGCGTCAGCGCCGCCATTGTGTGGCTACAAATGTACCACCGCTGGGGCAGCCGCTCAGCAATCGGCGTCTTGCACGACGCGCACGCCACCTACGGCTGGCTCGCCGAGTGCAACGGCTACTACAAGACCGATCCCGCCACTATCGCGGCGGTGTTTGAGCGCGTGCGCGCAGCGCACCCCGAGGGCGAGCGCGGCGCGCTCGCCCCTGGCGTGCCCATCACGTACTGGCGCGACTTGACGACCGGCTACGAGAGCGGCACGCCCGGCAACGTCCCGCTGCTTCCAACCGATGCGCTGCTGCACATGATCACGGCCAAGGTGCTGGTGGACGGGACCCTGGTGCGTTTCACGTGCCGCGGTTCGGGGACGGAGCCCAAGCTCAAGGTCTACATCGAGGCGTCGTCGGCGGCGGGCGCGGAGGCAGCGGCGGCGGCGGCGCAGCGCTGCTGGGGCCTCTTGCGGCTGGCCTGGTTCGAGCCGGCCAGGTTTGGGATGGAGGAGGTGGTGTAGCTATAAAAGGCCTGATTTCAGAAAAATCGCAACTAAGCATGGTGATTGATACTCACGGGAAGAAGACGGACCTTCCAACGTACGTAGCGCTTTCCCTCCGCCGTCCGCTGCCGCGGACGGCTGGAGGACGTGAGCTGGCCAGAGGCGGCGCCTTTCCCGCACTGGCGGCGAGTGAATGTGAACCAACTAACATTATAGGTACCGGCTCCAGCCCAAATCGAAAGCCAAGTGGCCCTGGTTGCGGATCGGGGCCGCTGCGCTCGCGCTCGTGCTCGTGTGGGCGTGGCTAGCGTCCAGCGGCGGTCGCGCGCGCTCCATCTTGGACGATTTGGGCGCGCACACTGTGTTCACGGTGACCAAGGATGGTGTGCTGGAGGTTGTGGAGTTGGAGTCCGGGAGCGACGCGATGCTGGACGAGGAGCGCTACCGCCAGGTGGTGGACTTTTACGACTTGGGCGACTATCGCGGCTCTGCTGACGGCGCGTCGCAAGGCGACGTGGTCTTGTTCTTGATGCCGTTGCGTAACGCCGAGGCTGTGCTCCCCATGGCGTTTTACAACTTGATGAACTTGACGTACAACCACCAGTTGATAGATATTGCGTTTTTGGTGTCAGACTGCCTGCCGGACGACCGCACGTTGGACACGGTGTTTGAGTACCTGGTGGCGTTGCAGAATGGCACGTTGGTGGACCAGTTGCAGCTGGAGGAGGCCCAGCGCAAAAAGCTGAGCGTGCAGGGCCTGCTGGACTTGTACCAGTTGTACATGGAGCCGCTGTACATGGAGGGCGTGCGGCGCGCGTACACGGACCCGCAGAACCACCATCCCGGATACCGCCAGCCGTTTCGGCTGGTTTCGATCTTCAAGAAGGACTTTGGGCAGGTTATTGGACAGGGCTTCAGCGACAGACACGCGGTCAAGGTGCAGGGAATCAGACGCAAGCTCATGGGCCGTGCTCGCAACTGGCTCACGTCGAACGCGTTGAAACCGTACCACTCGTGGGTGTATTGGCGCGACGTGGATATCGAAACTTGTCCTGGCGACGTGATTGAGAGCTTGATGCAGCACAATTACGACGTGATGGTGCCGAACGTGTGGCGGCCGTTGCCTACGTTCTTGGGCAACGAGCAGCCGTACGACTTGAATTCGTGGATCGAGTCTGACCAGGCGGAGGAGCTTGCAAAGTCGTTGCCGGAGGATGACGTTATTGTGGAGGGATACGCCGAGTATCCAACGTGGCGCGTGCACTTGGCGTACCTCCGCGACCCCGACGGCAACGTGGACGAGACGCTCGACTTGGACGGGGTCGGTGGCGTGTCCATCTTGGCGCGCGCACAGATTTTCAGGCAGGGGGTGCACTTTCCAGCATTTACCTTTATGAACCACGCCGAAACTGAGGCGTTTGGCAAGATGTCGAAACGGATGGGTTTCCGCGTGGGCGGCTTGCCGCACTACACCATCTGGCACATTTACGAGCCCAGCGAAGACGACCTTCGGGCGATTGCAAAGATGGAAAGGAAAAAGCGCAGAAACCGGAGTTGAGCATAGATGTAGAGTAATATTTATGGCTAAATAGCATCAGGGAGGAGTAATAGGGGAGGGAGGAGTGCAAGGAGGAAGATGAAAGGAGGAGGAAAGGAAGAGGAGGAGGAAGATTAAGAGGAAGAGGAAGATTAAGAGGAAGAGGAAAAAGAAGCGACGATCGAAGATGGACAAGTCAGAACCAGTTGAGATGAAGGTTTCATGGCCTAAATAGCATCATAATAAAATAAAGAAGTAAATGAGAGCAATATCAGTAAGGGTAAGAGCGAGCATACATCAAAAAGAAGACGTTTCAGTAGGAAGGCAGGTTTTGTAATCTACGCCCAACCGTTGGGTTGGACTCAGAGATTGTTCACATCCGTTTTATTCATCAGGTTTCCGTCTGCGGGCTTCGAACCGCGCACATTTGGTTCAAGAGGCCAATCGCCCAACCGACCACCAAAACCACTGCGCCACAGTACGCAAAGTCACATCTTTGAAAAAGGGCGAAATACCCAAAGAAATCAGGGACACGCAGAGACACCAGACCCATGCGAGACATGAGGGACATGAGAGACATGAGAGACATGAGGGACATACCAAATTCTCTCCTCTTCCCAAATTCTCTACTCTTCTTCCCAATCATTCTACTCTTCCCTTTTTATTACTATGTGATAACTACTAGCCAGCTCAAGACCGAGTACATTAATCCCACAGGGTATATCGCCAAAAGAACCCTTCCCGGCAACACTCCCGAACACTTGAGACTCAACACCCCCACGTAAATGCTCCATGCGTTTAGGATACCCATCAACAATAAACGGGCGAGCTTCCACCTCAACACCAACGAGCACACGAGCTCGCCCACCACTAGCGGAAAGAGCGAGTAGCCCGCAGCACTGATTGCAGACATGAACGAGATGCTGCCGCCCAAAAGCTGGATATTGAGGCCGATAACAAGCATGAAAAGCCAGATGAAGCAAAAGGAGCCTGAAAACACAATGTTGGTTTGCGAGCGGGTAGCTGAGAGGCCCAACGCCACCAGGAATGCCAAAGAGAAGACTAGCGGGCCCCACAAGTCCCACTCCAAGCTGTCCTGCACCAATTCTGCCCCGATGCCAGCACCCTCAAGGTCTGTCGCAGCACGCCGGTCGCCAAAATCATCGTCCGAGACCGAGATGCGCCGGTTGTCGAGAATCAGCGCCGGAATAGCGATCCCGTTCGAGCTGGCAAAGTCAATCAACCGCAGCTGCTGCTGCAACGCTAGCTTCTTTAGCTGCATGGGCCACACTACAATCGCAAGACGGTGTGCAATTTGCAAAAGGTCACGCTTCAATGTCGCGCCAATAGGCTCGTCGAGCGTGTCGCCACCCGTATACTGCCGCTCCTTCACTCGCGACGCGGGAAGACTCTGTGAGAACGGCGCAAACGTTGACGAGAGGTCCACCTTGGGCGTGAAGGAGAAGTTGGAGAAGAAACCGCCAGTCGCACCCGCGCCCGCACCCGCGCCAGAGCCAGCAGCAGAGCCAGCGCCGGTGGCCACCTCGTCGTCGTCGGGGATGATGAAGTCGTCGGCGTCCATCGCCAGGTAGCTCGGCGGCTTCCAGCTGCTAGACATGGGTACTCTAGTTGAAATTTATCGTTTTTACAATTTGGTTAGTAGGGGGACGAGGGGAGTAGGGAAAGAGTAGGCGTAGGAGGAGGGTAGGAGTAGGAGGAGGGTAGGCGTAGGAGGAGGGTACTAGCATCCGCATAGACCTAGTAGAGCATTCCTCGTTTATTACATGTATTTAGCGTTTGTGTGGCCCTAGCGCCTCTGACCCTTTGCTTATCTCTGGCTTATCCTCCGGACCAACCTTGCGAATCACTTTGGCCGGCACACCAGCAACGACCGTGTTGGAAGGCACGTCCTTGTTGACGACCGCGCCTGCAGCGATGACGGCGCCGTCGCCAATGGTCACGCCCGGCAAAATCGTGCAGCTGGCGCAGAACCAGACATTGCTGCCCACGGTAATGGGAAGCGCCATCTCCACGCCCGACAAGCGCTCCGCAGGGTCCGTCGGGTGCGTGGCGGTGGTGAACGTCACGTTGGGCCCTACGAGCACGTTGTCGCCAAAGCGGATCAAGGTGCAGTCGAGGAAGACGCAGTTGAAGTTGCTGTAAAAGTTGTTGCCGAGCTCAATGTTGCACCCATAGTCAACGTAAAATGGGGGCTCAATGTAGACACCGTCACCGAGCTTGCCAAAGATGCTAGCCAAGTGCTCGCGGCGCAGCGCGGCGTGCTTTTCCACGTCCATTCCGTGGTCCCTGAGGCGGATCGCCCCATAGTCCATGGCGCCCTCCAGCGAGAGGAGCCGGAGCTGTACCAAGTCTGGAGCGAAACCATTGTACTTGTTGCCCGAGATCATGCGCTGGTAGTTATCGCTCCGTGGAATGTGATTGAGGTTGGCGTAGGCATAGTTTACGAGGTCCAGCATGGTGGGAGGAGTTGTGAGGAAGATGTAGGGGAAGTTGTAACAATACAAGAAACAAGCAACAAGGAACACGGAACGATGGGAACGGGGTGAGATGACAACAGATAATAGATACTTGCCTTTGAGCATGTACCGAGACTACCGAGACTACCGAGACTACCGAGACTACCGAGACTGTACTGTTAAGCCTATAACCCGTGAAGCCTCTACTTTAGCCTGTATTTAGCCTGTATTTGGCCCGTATTGTGAAGCCTGTACTTTAGACTTACCGTGAACCTTTACTGTGAAGCTACACCTCACTGTGAAGCTACACCTTACTGTGAAGCTACTCCTCGCTGCGAGCCTCATCCTACTCTCATTCAAGCCTAAGCTGTACTCATTAAAACATAAACCTAGCCTCTACCTAAGTGGAGTAGTCGTTAAACCCAGGATTGATCACTCTTCTGACACCAACCTTGTCCGCCAACCCATTGAGAGCCGCAAAGTCGTCGTCGCTCAAGGTAAACGTCTTGATGTTGCTGACGATGCGCTTCTCGCTCACCGACTTTGGCAACACCACCGTGTGGCGCTGCAACGCCCACGACACGAGAACCTGTGCCGGCTCCACATCCGCGCGCTTGGCAATATCGATAATAGTGGGGTCCTCTAACAATGGCGCGCCAGACGAGCCCAATGGCGAGTACGCCTGGATCAAGATGTTTTTGGACTTGAGGTAGTCGTACAACTCTGGCTGCGGCAACAACGGGTGCGCCTCAATCTGGTTTACCGCCGGCACCACGGTCACCTCCGGGTCCGCAAGAAGACGCTCAAGCTTCTTCACGGTAAAGTTGGACACGCCAATGGTGCGAATCTTGCTGGTCTCCTTGTGGATGCGCTGCAACTCCTTCCACGTCTGCACAAAGTCCCAGTCAGCGTACGCCTCTCTCGTAGCGGGGTCGGTCGACACCGGCCAGTGCACGAGGTACAAGTCCACGTAGTCCACGCCCAACTTGGCGAGCGACTCGTCGAGCGCCGCCTCGGCGCGCTTGTGCTCGGTGTTCCACAACTTGGTGGTGAGAAACACCTCCGAACGCGGCACCCCCAGCGCCTTAAGACCCTCGCCAACCTCCTTCTCGTTGCCGTAGATGGCGGCGGTGTCAATGTGGCGGTACCCGTTCTTCAACGCCGCCGTCACCGCCAGGCGCGCCTGGCCAGCCTCGCTCGCCTGCCACGTTCCAAACCCAACCGCGGGGATGACGGAGCCGTCGTTCAATGTGTACGTCGCAGTGTTGATCTTGACAGACATGTTGCGTGGTGCGCCACAGGACGGGAATCCCGCCCTTCTTATAGTCCGGCGTACTGCGGCATCCAACATCGTGCCGAGCCACCACAGGGTCCAGCAACTCGCCATCCGCACCTCTCGGCGCGCCATCGCAACCGCCGCAACCGTCGCGGTCGCGGTCGCGGTCGCGGTCGCGACCCGCCACCCTCCGCCCGCCGCCCGTCGCCGGGACGAGCTGCTGACTCATCTACTATCGTTTTACGCCACCGGAGTTTAAGTACGGTGACCACCGGCAGGTGGTACCGAAGCAATAAAGGGTTCCGTTCCCTCTGGCCGGAACATTTTCCGCCAAAGAGGCACAAGTTGAGCTTTTGGGGAGAAGGCCAGTATCTGGAGGGCGCCGGGAGGCGCTCTCCGCACACAGACCCTGGCTGAGTGTAAGGCCACCGTGGAGGCTTCCAGTCGGCCTTCGGCTGATGGTGGCTCCGCCTCTCGGACACCGAAGTAGTTATACAATTGTCAGCTTATGTAATTTTGCGTTGGTTTGTACCCTAAAGAATAAGAGAAGAAAAAAACTAATGATATCATAGTCACGTGAATGTATATTAGCGCGGGGACCCTCGACAGAGGGTCCATGTCACGTGTAATACACGTGACACATATACTAAACGGACTTTCTCTTGATCCACTTGCCCACCTGTCCTACTTGGAACACTTGCCCACCTGACCTATTTGGAACACTTACCCCTAACTAGCCCCCTAATTGGCACCTAATTTGCCCCTAGTTAGTCATCCTTACTTATCGTTACTTCTTCTTCTCCTTACTTCTCCTTACTTCCTACTTCCTTACTTCCTTACTTATCCTTACTTCTCCTTTCTTCCTTACTTCTCCTTTCTTCCTTACTTATCCTTACTTCCTTACTTATCCTTACTTCTCCTTACTTCCTTACTTATCCTTACTTCTCCTTACTTCCTTACTTCCTTACTTCCTTACTTATCCTTACTTCTCCTTTCTTCCTTACTTCTCCTTTCTTCCTTACTTCTCCTTACTTCCTTACTTATCCTTACTTCTCCTTACTTCCTTACTTATCCTTACTTATCCTTACTTCCTTACTTCTCCTTTCTTCCTTACTTATCCTTACTTCCTTACTTCTCCTTACTTCCTTGCTTATCCTTACGTCCTTACTTATCCTTACTTATCCTCACTTCCCTACCAACTACTTACTTCTCTCCTTCCTTCCTAAATCAAAGAGCTTCTTCTTTCCAGAGTGGTTGCTGCTCACCGACTTGACGCTGGCGCTGGACGATTCGGGCTCAATCACAAGCGAGGTTTGGCTGCGTCGCTTAGCCAGGCGGTGAAAGAAGTGGTGCTTCTTTTCCTCCTTGGGCGGCGACTGCTGCTTTGCGTCTGGTGCAAACAGGTACTGCAGAGCCGAGTCTGCGAGACTCGCTACATTTGACCGCGTAGAAGAGCGCGAGAGCGCCGAGTGCGAGAGTCGCGACTCGGTCACGGGTGCATGCTCGCTTCGGTCGCGGTCGCTGCGCTCCGCAACCGCTGCTTCGCGTCGCTGGCGCTGCAAATCTGCCTTGTCGGCGTTGCGACGCTCCTTCTCCTGACGCTGCTTTTCGCGCTCGTCCCGCTTAATCTGCTTGGTGATCATCTTGTCCAACTCGCGATTGTCGCTCGCGCTCGCGGCGGCATCATGCAGCTTCAGGAATGGCTTGAAGGCGTGGAAACCACGAAAGCTCGAGTTTGAGCGCAGCTTCTCCATCATTGAACTCTTAAAGTGGTTGAGGGTGCTGATGGATGCGGACGACTTTGCGGTCTTGAGCTCGGTAACACTGCCCGGCCGCCCCAAGCGCTGCGGTCCGGGACTATGCGTGGCGCCCGACGTGGTTGAGTGCATCGATGTCACGTCGGAGGGGGTGCGCAGGCGTGCAGACGAGTTGTGGCCAACGTCCCATGGCGTGGTGTGGCCGCTGCTAGTATTTGGGCTCGGCGTGTCCATGTGGTTGAATGGAAACGTGTCGGTGCGCGGCGTTACAGGAACCGATGGCGAAATATTGTGCATCGTATTGTACTTTTGCGTCAAGTCTGCAATTGCTTCACCAATAACCTTGCGGCTCTTGACCAACATCCGGTTCATTTGGCGCACATTTGAAGTGCGCAACATCAACTTGATGTCAAGCGCAATCGCGGCATTCTCGTAAATCAAGTCAATTACAGAGTCGGGCGGCACCGTGGCGTCGGGAGAAACCAACTCCTCCAAGGTTAATATTGGCGCACCATCTGACTTTTCACTCTTGTCACCTTTATCTCCCTTGTCGCCTTTATTCTTTTCACTCTTGTCGCCCTTTACCTCATCATGGGCAGAATCAGCACGTCCGGTCTTGTCATTGGCAGATCGCGTGCGCGGATCAACCTGGAGAGCAGGCTGGCGCGCATCCAAAAAGGCCAACTCAAAGCCAGGATTGTCCTCGCCCAAGTCTAAACTGTCCAGTAAATCGTTAGAGGAGTCAGAGTCAATGTCCAAACTGCGCTGTCCCGGAGCCTCCAACGGGGACTGCTCGGACATCTCGTCTTTGCTGGGACTAGACATTCGTTGCGCAAGCTTGGTTGCATCTAACAATGGCTTGCTCCATTCCATAGTTTTGCTCGGGCCCTTGGGGTCAACCTCATCGTCATCGTCGTAATAATTCTCATTGTCTACATCCAGCAAGCCAATACCACTGCTAGAAATATGTTCGAGATTGGAATCAACGTCCAAGTCTGAACTGTTTCCAGTTATGGTGTCGGCAAGCGAGTAGCCCCTAGACGTGCCAGAACTCGCAAACGACCGTTTTTGGCGAGAGCTGATGGCCGAAGCGGCTGATGCCTTGTGCACGTTTGAAGACTTCTTCAACAATGCAAGGTCGAGGTGACCGTCATCCACAGTGTCTAAAAATCCTTCAAAATCGTCCAATGGGAATCTAAAACCCTCGTCAATTGGAGTATTTGTTGCATCAAGTAGCTTAAAGTACTTCTTTTTCAACCTGTTTCCTTCCTTGATGATATATGCTTCTTTTCTGCCAACAATTCCAAACAAAACTTCACTAACTAAGTCATAAAGGAGAGGGACCTTAAAGTATCGTGCAATAACAAAATTGTCTAACGTTGTTGGCGAAATTAACCACTTGTTGCCTACCTGGCCAGTGTACAAATACTCACAGAATGCCTTCAATGTTAGCGAACAAAAGGGAACATAGAGCTTCCTAGGAATTAAGGATGGCTCCATTCGGAACTTTCCATCCTCGACATTTTCAAAATTAAGCAAACTGTTCTCAAAAATATGTTGCTCATCTGAACTATAGATGGCGCCTGGTGAGTCCTGGTCACTAGCACGACCAAATGGGCTGATGCCAAACTCGCTCGGCATAGAAGACAAGGAATCGGGCGTCTCTTGACTTGGCAGACAACCCGAGTCGTACAATGGAGAATCAAGTGGTGTTTGAACTGCTGATTCTTCATTGCTCTGATTGGGATTCTCGGATTCTGCTTGGAGGCTCACCGGATGCATTCCTCCTTGAGCTGAAAAGGAAGCTCTTGGCGACACCAAAGGCGAGTCTCTAGGGGATTTTGGGCATGGTATATTCCTCAACGCGGTTAAGGTGTGGAATAACGATCCTCTCGGAGAACCCATATCCGTAGAACTCTTTCGGGAATTCGACTTGAAAGTTATGGGAGGGGATGGTACGGGTGGAATAGGCTGCGTTGGCATTGGTGGCTGCGTAGGAAGTGACTCCAAACTTATTGGCGATGAAGGATTTTGCGAAAATGAACTAGTTGAGTTCTTGCGAGATCCCACTTGCCGTGGATCAATAGCCGTCGAAGTTGAAGTTTGATTTCTTTCAAATGCTGCATTGCCAGTCATGCTGTAAGATTCCCTGGGTTTCTCATCAAGAGCTTCGCTAGACCCCTGGAATGGTAATCTGAACTGAGGAACCTCTTTTTGGTTGCTTTTGGTTGGCAGACTGCCAAAGTATCCAACCTTGTCCTTTGCCTCGAAATTTTCCTTGGCTGCTGTCAATCCCGATGCGCTTTGGCCAAACGGAGCGGTTTGGTTTTGGCCAAATGGAATTGAGGGATTTGGAGTATTAAATGATCCAAGCTTATTTTGGTTATGGTTAGATTCCTGTTGCGCTTCGAATTTGTGGACCGCATTGACGTAACCTCTTGCTAAAAGTTGAGTAAAATACTGACCCCATCGTTCCATCAAAACCATTAATGACACAGGAATTCTGTCTCCATTACTTGAAACAAGTTCAAAATCAGAAATGAGGTCACCATATCTGAAAAATGCGTTTCGACCAAGTGTTATCGCTGCAGGAGCAAACACGGATCGGATTTTAGTGAATGTAGTTTTCGGTGCCACGTAATGTACGTAGTCGTTGAACAGAATCGCATTGCTGCTGTTCTTGTCACTTACCACGGATTGCTTACGGGCCATTCTTAATTCAATGTCCAGAGGTGGCACTGAGCTTGCCAACGAATCTTCGTCGTCGTCATCATCATCAGTGCTTTTGTCCAATACTAAACTATTGCACGAGCTTTCATCCGTGAGTAAATTAGCATCTGTTGTCTTGGATGGACCAGAATGTGTGTTTGGAGACAATCCATGTGATAAACTACCCCTCTGGCACAGTTGAGAATGCCCGCCTTTTAATTCGGAGCTAGCCAAAATGTTTATAACAGGTAAACTAACAGTAATGACTTGGTTGAAGAACCGAACACAGCTCGTAGTTCTAGATGTGATTGTGTTTCCAACCAATACAACCTTGTGGTGTGATTGCCAAACGAATCCACCCCAGAATCGATGGGAACCATAGTCATGATTGCAAAATATATTAAGACGCGACCATTTGCCCGTGGGCTTGTTGTATACGTAAATGGATATGTTGAAGTCGTTGGGCAAAAATCCTGTAATGACGATATTTTGACCAAAAAATCCACCAGTGGGGTAGCGCAAATTGAACGGAACATTGCGATTTACGCCCTTGGACTTTGGTTTCTTCTCTGTTTCACGGGTCAAGATATGTTTATGGTAAATGGGCAATGCCTTACCATTCCGCACCGTCTTTCCAAGTTTAAATGACAAGAGCGGATTTTCATGAGGTTCGTCTTCGTCTATAACAGTGGGGGTGTAGACGATTACTGACTCGCCCCAGTCATTGCCCCTTTGTTTCAGTAGCGTATTTGTGTGGGCCAGAGGACTGTCCAAAAAGTCTCGCGGGAGGTGGTGGTGTGGGGCGATGGGAGTCTTTGGAGAGCTAGGCTTCAGATGCGGTTGCGCGTTGCTTGTTTTTCTACTACCCTGTTCCTCAGAGTAGGTGACGACGATGCTGTCAGCGTAGTTCACACTAATCGTATTTTTGCGGCCAGCCACGTCATTCAAGGAACGAGACTCTGTGGGAACGGCTGCTGAGGCAGCATTGCTAGACTCAGAAACGGTCAAGTGCACGGGCTCCAGTCCCACAAAACACCCATCAACGAGATCAAACACAGCATTGTCGTAGACCAGCCTGGACTCCAGGTCCTTGCCTCCAACAATCAATATACCATAGTGGCCATTCTTGCGAAAGGAGGTCAAGTTTTCAATTGTTGTAAGCTTGTGGTTGTAGCGGGGCAGCGGGATGGCCCTGTTACTCTCCCAGCCCTTGCCGTCGTGAAGAAGCGTCCACTCCGACAGCTCCAAGTTGAACTTCCAGAGGTCGTTGCAAGGAACCAATTCGCTCTTGGCACTGTAGCGCTCCGGCGAGTAAATGTCACGGGGCAGCGTCCCGTCGGGCGAGACACTGTCGTCGTCCGCCACGTCAACAGAGCTCTCCTCACGCTCAGGAATAACGAGACCCCCAAAAACGTAGAGACAGTTGTCAATGGCGCAAACCTCGTGAAAGAGACGGGGTTGCGGGCGTGGCGCGTTGTCCGGAATCGCAACACGGTTCCAAATGCGGTCAATCAAGTTGACATAAAAGATCTCGCCCAGCAAGTATGAAAGGATGTGTTTCCGCGTGCTCCCGGGAAGCACCTTGCTGTTGAAGGTGGCAAGCACCTCGGGTATCTCCGATTCGCCAAGCTCCAAGCCAACCAGGAGCCCGCCAAACGCAAACACTAGGGAGTTGTATAAGGTCGACGCCGACCCTGTACGCACATTGAGGTTCAAGCGGTCGTCGCGCTCGCTCGGCGGTAGCTGGAGCGGATAGCACGTCGACGCAGACGGTATACTGCTCAGCATGGCGACGTGGTGGTGTGAGGCAAGATTGTCGGCAGCACCGGGTTCACGGACGCGGATGTAGCGGTGTTCAGAAGCAGTCGCGCTGGTACACTCGGCTAGTCAGTCACTCGGCGTCCTCGGGGCCTGGGGGTGAGTCGTTGAAGCGCCTGCGTCACCAACGTTTGGTTGTCGTTCCAGCAGAGTAAACGAAACGAACGGAGAGATTTTTGTTTTGCGGCATGGCCCAACGGACGCTGCAACGACAGAAACGAACGGCGCTGGCGGCCGGCGCCGCTTCTGTCCTAACCACCAAGGTCTAGACCATCTCTTTCTATTGATGTTTGACGGGCGCTCTACCTGGTCACTCTACTCTTTCTTCCCACTCCTCCCACTCCTCCCACTCCTTACCGCCCACTCTTTTCTTCTTCCTTCCACTGCCTCTGCTTCACACGACCGTCTGCTTTCCTCTGCTTTCCTCTGCCCCCGCCTGCTCTCCCTCACATGAGCCTCCCGCTTCCCTCTGCCACCTGCCACCTCTGCCACCTCCTCGAGCTCCCCACCAATGACCCTAGTGGGGTAGCTGTTGTAGAACCCGTGGGTTTGGTCATGTATTTGCCCGCTCATCAAGAGGGGATAATGCCTATTTTTAGCTATGGGTTGCGGTGAGATGATCTGATAGTCTTGTCTGTCATGATCTCAACTCAACTCCAACTCTCACCAACTCTCATACTCGTTCATCTCATAAATCTAATGCCCCTCACTTTCATGACCCTTACCTTTCAAGTCTCTCACCTTCAAGACTCAACCTTCAAGACTCAACCATCAAAACTCAACCTTCAAGACTCAACCCTCAAAACTCAACCTTCAAGACTCGTTGTATAGTGATATCTACCATCATTCTACCAATCAATACCACCAGTATTGTCGCAAATTAATATCTAGCCAGTATCTAGTCAGTATCTACTCAATGTCTAGTCAGTACCTAGTTTCCTAAAGTCAATACCTAGCCAGTATCTAGTTTCCTGAAGTCAATATCTAGTCAATACCTGAAGTCAGTATCTAGTCAGTATCTGGTCAATGTCTAGGTTATTGCCTGATCTCCACTCATAATCTCCAGTCAACACGGAGGAACTAAAAAGTCGTGGGTCTTTAGTGGAACACCAGACCACGATTAATAACCTACATTACTACTTGGAGGTAAGTGGCCACCTCGATAATCTGCTAAAGCTCCGCGAGAATACATGCTCGGCAACAACGACCCTTTTGTACTTTATAGGTCACCGAGTGATGACAATTTGGTTGGTTGCTAAGAAGCTGGTGGTTGCTCCGCTAGTAGCCGAATCTGCAGCTGCTAGACGCCTGACAACCATTGTAAGGCTCGCCAAATCAAAAATTACGCCGTCATCACCGAACCAAACACTACTCCCAGACCAAACACTACTCCCAGACCAAACGCTACTCCCAGACCAAACACTACCTGTCAGACCGAAACCTCCACTCACCACCAACAAATATCACCCCCCTCCCTCTGTTATCTCCCTCGCGATATCCATTGGTTCATCTCTACACATCATCACCAGCTTGCTCGCCAAGGCCCCGCACCGAGCGGGGCCAAACAGGCAGGTTTACGCGAACGCAGTGACGGCTGCAAAAAGGCCCGTAGACGCAGCCCTGACGCCCGGTGCACGCACACCCGCCACAGGGGCGTGTGCGGCCCACCCGCCTGGCCGCCACTGCCTGGCCGCCAAACAGCCGCAGCCACCGGTGGGCCACGCCTGCCACCGCCGCAGCCCACGCCTTATCACTTCCGGTACGGCCAATATCCGGTTTCCAATCCCCGGTATTCCCTACAAGGAAGTATACATCCCAAAACAGGAAATCTTCTCGCGCAGCCACCAAAAATCAAATACCGGAAATGTGACCGAAACTGGATCGGAAGTCAACCGGAACTCACTAGGAGATTTTCAATTATTTGGCGCATCGTCAAATTGCCAGCGAGTACCCCTTGCACGTGATAACAATCATTCTAAAGATTTATATCCGGCCATTCTCGAAGCGATTCCGGAAGTTGTGGAAGCACAAGCCCCCGGAAGTCGCAAATTTAGCCACTTGCGACATTCGGCGCGGCTTTTGTGGATTGTGTGGGCGGCAACGAACCCTGTCGACTTAAGTTGCTGATACGAGTCCACCTTTTTCCTCACGTCTCTACACAAGCAGCATGTCTGAGGTTGTTGACAAGGTAGGCGAGATCGCCGCTAGCATCACCGGCAGCAGCAAGACTGCCGCTAAGCAGAGCAGATTGAAACAATTGACACTGGCGTCCACATGGGTGTCGCCCTTTAGGTCGCTGTCGGGCTCTAGCGAAGGCGCCAGCGGCGCTGCCGAGCGCAAGACGAACCTCCACGAGAAGTACAAGCTGAACAACAACATCGACAAGGTTGTGGTTCCCAAGCGTTTCTCGTCGCACCCCGTGTTGGAGGGGGAGCAAAAGGATAAGGCAGCCAAGGAGGCTGCCAAGAACAAAGCGGCCAAGACGGAGAAGGAGGGAGAGGCTACGGAGCCTGTGAGTGAGCCTGAGCCTGTTGGGACTGCCGAGACAGCTGAGGAGACTGCTGAGACTGCCGAGACAGAGACTGCTGAGACTGCTGAGACTGCTGAGAAGGAGACTGCTGATAAGGCTGAGACCGCTGAGAAGGAGACTGCTGATAAGGCTGAGACCACTGAGAAGGAGACTGCTGATAAGGCTGAGACCGCTGAGAAGGAGCCTGTTGATAAGGCCGAGCCCACTGGAAAGGCCGAACCTGAGACTACCGACAAGTCTAACGGTGCTTCCGAGGCCAAGGTTGCACCCCTTGAAGATCCCACCGATAACATTGTGCAGGTAATCAAGGAGACCCCTATTGAGCTCGACACTCCGTCACACGCCAAGGCGGTGCCAGTTGTAAAGCCCAGTCCCGAATTGTCTGAGGCGTTAAAGAGCAACCCCGTTTTGTACCAGCGTTACGCTGAGCTCAATGCATCGGCGATTGGGTCTGTGGCCCGCAGCTTTAACGACCCAAACAAGGTGGTTGACTTGGGTTCGGGTCTCAAGATGAGCCAGCAGGAGTTGCTCAATATCGCTGCCTTGAGAGTGGCGCCTGTGTTGGGCAATATCAACGAGGCGGTCGCCAAGACCAAGGCCGAGGACGAGATCAAGCGCAAACAAGCGGAGGAGGCAACGGCCCAGGCTCACGAGAAGAAGTTGAAGGGCAACTTTGACAAGTTCTTTGGCAAGATTGGCAAGAGAAGAGAAAAGTTTGACAAGGAGATTCAGGGCAAATTGGCTGAAAATGCCAAAAAGACAACAGATGCTGATACTGCTGCCAAGGACTTTGACACCACCACCAAAGCGGAGATTGAGAAGGCCAAAACCGACTTTGCATCGCGTGAAGAGAAGGCCGTGGACACCCATGGTACTGATATTGAAACATTGGTAAAGAACCACGAGGAGTTGGAGGCTACCAAGAAGCAGGAGTTGGAGGAGACCAAGGAGAGCCATGCAACCATCACCCTGGAGGTTGAAGAGTTGGAAACGAAGAAGAGTGAATTGGCTGCTGCCAACGAGGAGTTGGAAGCACAAATTGAAAAGTTGACTAGCGAGTTGAATGAAGAGACAAAGACCTTGGACGATTTAAAGGACAAGCACTCGGCCAAACAAGAACTCATTTCCAAGAACTTGTCAACTGTTGACGAATTGAACACCAAGGTGGCGACACACAAGAAAGAATTGGAAGACAAGCAAAGCAAGCACGACGCCTTGTCTGCCGAAATTGGCGTCTTGACTGGTTCTATCGCCGCGTACTCTTCCAGGTTGGACGGTTTGAAGTCAGAGAAAGAAGGCCACCCCAATGCTTTGAAAGAGGCTAAGCTGAAGCGCACAGAGTTCGAAGAGGACAAGAAGCGCGTTGCTAAAGAGGTTGCATTGGACCATGAGCGCCAGCGCGCTGAAGCCGTCGAGGCTGCTGAAACTAAGAAGCACCAGGAGGAGCTTGAGAGACAAGCAGCCAAGGAGGAGGCTGACAGAAAGGAGCAGGAGGAGGAACTTGCTGCCCAGAAGAAACAGAAGGAGGAAGAAGCAGCCGCCGAAAAGAAAAAGGAGGAAGAAGCTGTTGCCGCCGCTGAAGCTCAAAAGAAGAAGGAAGAAGAAGATGAGAGATTGAAGAATGATCCTGAGCATCAGCGTTTCTTGAAATCTAAGGAGGCTGAAGATGAAAGAGAAGCCTTTGCTACCGAAAAGGCAGAGAAGGAGCGCCTCTTTGCTGAACGTAAGCAAAAAGAGTTACAAGAAGAAGAGACATTGCAAAGAGAGATTGAGGAATTGAAGGCTCAAGGCGAGGCAAAGATTGTAACCGACAGACAGACGGCTGAAGCACTTGCTCAGGCTAAGTTGGAAGAAGTCGAAAAGTTGAAAGCTGACCACGAGGCTCGTTTGAAGTTTTTCCAGGAGAAGTACGAGTACGAGCAGTTGGAAAAGACAAGATTGGTGGAGGAAGTTGAGAATTTGAAGAAAATTCAGCAATTGAGAGAGGAGAAAGCGCGTCTTTCTGAGGGATTGGGCCAAAGCCACGACTTTGATGACATCAAAGACTTGATTGCTTCAAGAGAGTTGGAAATCACAAAGTTGTCCAAGAACATTGAGTACGATGGCACAGATTTGAAACACTTGAAAATCAAGGACGAACCTGAATCCAAGCCTTTTTTAGGGGTTAGCAATGACTTGTCAGAATCTGAACAAAGAGCCATCCCTAAATCTTCCTCCAAGAAGGAAGTTGTTCCTACCAAGGAAGAGAAACAATCTGAAGATAAGAAATCACACGGTGGGATCGTCGGCGGCATATCAGGTGCGGCTGCAGGCGCAGCAGCTGCTACAGCAGCTGTTGCACTGCTGACTCCAAAAGCATCGAACAGTTCCGCTTCACCTTCTGTTTCGAAAGTAGCTGCGCAAAAGGCCTCGAGTAAGGAGCCTGTTGCAAATCCTGAAGAGTCGAAGTCACCTGCCAAGATAGCAGCAGTAACAGCCGCCGCACCAACCGCTCCAACTGCGATCACTAGCGAGAAACCAGAGTCCCATGCTGTCAAGAAAGAGAGTGTACCTACTTCTAACGGTACGCACTCATCTGATGCTGTGCCCGCAACATCTCCAATTCCAGTTCCAAATGGCTCTGAGAAGACAAAAGAGTCCGAGCATAGTTCCGTGCCTGAGACAGCTTCTGAGAAGGCTGATGATGCTAGCGAACCAAAGACCGAGAAATCGAAACGTCTTGTAGCTGCGGCCGCGGCTGCTGGCGCGGTCGTAGTCTCGGTTGCTGGAACCGCGGCTGCTGGTGCCTCTCTTATGCCTGCAGGTGTTCACACACCGTCAAATAAACCTTCTACAACAAAGGATTTGCCGAGTAAAGATTCATCATCACAACTGGCAAGTAGATCCAGCCTGTTGAGGCAAAGAATCAAGAAGAGGTTTTCCAGATCTCCAAAAGGACTGAAGGAAGATGTCAGCAATGTTGCAAAGGCTAAGGCGAAGGAGCCTGTACCTGTTGCGCCCGTCGTTTCTAAATCTAAGAAAGATGTCGTTTCCGACAACGCATCCGAATACGATAACTACTCGGTATATGAAGATGTGACCGAAGAAGAATTTGAGAGGAATCGGGGAAATGCTGATTACTTTGAAGTGACCTCTGAGGAGTATAAGAAGCTCGCTAGAGCTGCGAGAATCTAGATCAGGTTTTCCATTTCTGCCGATCACTTTGTCATTCTTTCCAAACTTTTGATTTGTTAATTCCTTGTGTTTTGTGTGAATCGACTTGGATTTTATTTTATGTTTAATTTGTATTATGGTTTATATCTTTTTATTGATTTTATGCTGTTTCTATACTTGACTAGCGTTGCGTTTATAACCTAAATTTACATTATCTCTGACATTAATCTAATTGGAATTAAGTAGATAACTAGGGTCGACTTTTATCCCATGATCAGCATTATACCACTGACATCGAACAGTCTAATCAAAAGTCGTCTTTTTTCCAGAGGAAGGAACAATTGCAGCACTGGCTCTTTGAGCGGTTGCCAATGCCACAGAAGAATTAACCCTTTTATTAGGTGCCATGTGTTCTTTGAAGACTCTTTTCTTGGAAGGTTTTGGTGGTGTGGGGTTGGTGGTCTGGGGTGCAGGTGCATCACTTGCTGCTGCTCTTTCTCTATATGCGGCTCTGGCGGCAGGCCCATCATTCTCTCTAGGTGCTTCTTCACCATCTTCGCGCCTTTTCCGTTGATGCGGGCTACGCTTTGATCTGTCCTCACCATATTCTAACCTGAGCATTCTGTTAATAAGCTTTTTGGCCAATCTGGACTTCAAGGCGGTCGTAGGACCACTCTCGTCTTTAAAATCGATAAATGCAAAACCCTTACACTTTCCAGTGTCCTCAAACGTTGCCATTCTAATACGAACAATGTCACCACAATGCCTAAAGTGTTCTTCCAAGTTGTCTTCAGAAGTATCAAATGACAAATTACCAACAAACAAGATACGAGAGGGTGGATTCTTTGACAATGGAGCGCCCGATGGACCAGTAGCACCAGCATTGGCAGGGGCTGGTCTACCCTCATATGAGTTAGCATCCTTTATCAACAATTTTCTTCCATTCAAAAATGTATCGCTCAAAGATACCACTGACTTCACATGTCTCAAACTAGGCAAGTCAACGTAAGCAAATCCCTTAACCTTATTGTCCTTCTTTGGTAAATTGAGTCTGCTAATATCAGTCTCCAAAACTTTAACAAAACCGTCACCAGCTTCATCTTCAGCAGATGCATACAGCTCTGTTTTAGAAACAATAAATCTAGATATATCCTCCTTGATAGTATCAAATGACAAGTTTCCAATCCACACACCGAACTCGGATTTCTTGGATTTCTTGCTCTCTGCTTCTTCTTCTGCAGCCTTTTCCTCTTCTGTGAGCTCGGGCTTTGGAGCAGGATGCTTCTTTGCTAACTTGTCCAAATCTAACTTACCCTTCTTTAATTGACGCTGCTGCTTCTTTGATAAGGGTACACCTTGTTGCAAATCAATTGCAATTTCTTCAAAGGCTGACTTAGAAGACTTTTCATTGCTCTTCTCGGTAGACTCGGTGTCAGAGGTCGATGCTTCGTCGCTGTTTACATCAACAGCTTCACTAATAACATCCTCATTCTGGTTTGTATTATCAACCTTAATTGGGTCTTCTTCTTGATCGATTGCCTCTACAGTCTTAGAGGAGGGTTTCTTTGACTTCTTTTCTAACTTCCTCTGCTTCTTGTCCTTCTTGGACTCCTTTGGTTTCGGGCTGATTCCCTCCTCAGTAGCGCTCATCCCTAGTGTGCGAAATGACTGAGTCGATATGTAATTGTCCCCATCGCAGAATAATTTTTTTTTGGTGATGAGCATCGTGACTTGGAACTTCTGTGGAGAAACAGAGACGCCAACGATAGTGGAAATACGAGTGATTCAAATGCAACAAGTTTAAAACATAACTACTTGGTATTTAGGTAAGTAAACGTAAAAGAGTGACTTCTGAAGGTGGACCAGTCGTGGTAGAAGCTAGTTGTCATCAACCATCTCCAACCACAACCACTTTCTCCACAACTCACCAGCTTCCTCAATTATATTATCCATAAAGTCAACCTTGTGGTCATACACGGAATCATTCGAGATAATAATATTGTCCTCCGAATCGGAGGAATGGCCCGCTATTGGCAGAGACTCCTCTGAGGTAGAAGAGTCGGCGCTAGTAGTTGAAACGTTTTCAACAGAAGGCGAGCTCAACAAAATCGACTGCTTCTGCACTTCAGCGTTAACCGAATTCAAATGCTTCTTCAGTTGCTTGTAGACGTATGATTTTGACGGCAAGCGCGATAAAAATTGTCTGATTTCATGTTGATCCAACTCGACCAACAAATTCTGCTTAGACTTTAACATTGCCAATGCGATAAAAATAAGCTCCACATGTGGATCCACTTTAGAAAAAGGTATTGAAGTTATCTTGTGCGTGACATCTTCCTGAGAGTCTAACTTTGACATTAGCAAAAGTGACGACCGAATTGAAGATGATGATGAAGATGATGATAAATTGCCTGAACCCGAGGTTGCAATGTTTGAGGGTGTTGTAGCTGATTCCTGTGCTGATGGAGCAGAGCAATCTCTTGCTAAATTCATTGGTGGGTTCGAGCCTATTGTCTCGGGAGGTGTATTGTCGTCGTTAAGTTCGGCAACTAAGTCTCTGAAGGAATTCCTCCGTTCGTTAAACTTTTCATCTGACGCCTCACCAGTAGTAACTGCAATCAGATCTGTGCAAGATTCGTTTTCATCATCATTATTTCGTAATGACCAGAATATGTCTGGGCCTAACTTGTCAATAAGTTTAGTGTCATTCTTGTCAAGATCAAGTTTGTTGATATAATAGTCCAAATTGCGCTTGGGATTCTTGGATCTCCAGCCAAGTAACAAATCCCAAATTCTACCTCTGTCATACTTGGACCAAACCTTGGAACCGCAATAATTGAGCCACCAAAGCAACCACTCATCGTCATGTGATCCAAACTTGTTTAAAATCTGTTCCTCGTGAAAAAAATCAGACAATTCAGGTAAAACTTTGCGAAGACAATAAATGAAGAACGAGACTCTTTCTTCGATGGCTCCTCCATTTATGGGCAACAAGTTTTTATTCACTTTGCGAGTAAAGGTTGCGCTTGAAAGTGGAGTCATTCCAAGGTCACCATTTCCTTTCGAATGAGAAGTCTTTCCAGACAGATTTCCAGAATTAGACTTTTCTGATATCAGCGATGAGGCAGAGTTAGTTGACGACAGCGTATGGGTGGTCTTCTCTTCGGGAGAATGTAAAAGCACCAACACCAATCTCTCAAAGACATCGTGGAAATTCAAATTCTTCGCATGGTTATCAGCAATTGTCTCTTCCATATACTCCTTAAGGCCAGGAACGTGATCAATATAGTTTGAGTAGTCATCCAACATATTGAAGATCACTCTGTTCTCCAGGGAAGTATTATCTCGACCAACTAAGACCCAGGGCGTATTCGGGATTGGAGGAAACCACTCTGCCAAATTAAGGGCAATCCACGTTAAGGATTGGTCATAATTGATAATTTTGCCCCATTTCAAGGTAAATTTCAAGATTGAATTTTCCAAAACTTCAAAAATTTCCTCCTCCGTGGAGGACAAACTAATCTTTGACGAGGATGAATAGAGAAGTCTGTTAAGATATTTTCGCAAGTCTCTCTTAATTCGCTGCTTGCAGCTGTCTTTCTTTGATCTGTGTGACAGTTTTGACCCCGAGTCGGGCGCAGCATTCGGGCGCGAAGCACTTTCGCGTTCCGTACTCTCGCAACTAGAGTATCCGGGCTCTGCTGTATCGCTACCCGGAGAGTCGTCGTAGTTCGAGGTATCATTTGTAGGTTGAATAAACGGATTTAAAACAAACGGATGGTACTTCAAAAGAATCGGCCAAACCTTGAACCGTAAAAACGGCGGAATACCCTTTTGGCGAGCAATCAAAGCCAACCCATGATGGTTTCTTTGCTCAATGTAGTGCTTGCACTGGTTGAAGATAGCCAAATCATAATTGAAAGACGGCTTTCCATGAGCAATCGCACGGGCGGTTGTTTCTAT
Source organism: [Candida] anutae (assembly GCA_030566955.1). NCBI lineage: Eukaryota > Fungi > Ascomycota > Pichiomycetes > Serinales > Debaryomycetaceae > [Candida] anutae. The sequence continues at coordinate 122,415 of JAKUBP010000028.1, read as the reverse complement.
GGGAGATGATAGATCGGACACCGGTATTGCCTCTGATAGCAGTTCCTCGGGCATTGAAGCGTCCTATGGTAAAACTTCTGGGTATAACTAAATCAACGATTAAGCTCAATATTTTGTGGCAAAAGGTATGCCAGCGAGACAAAAGTAGTCTTGTAGTTATCTAAGATTGAGTAACAAATGTATCAATAACGTACGGCCGACAGAATTCTTCGGTCGTCACAGAAAAAGTAGTCTTTTCTTTCGCTGAGATGTTTAACGTATTATCGTTCAAGACAGGTTTTGGTGCTTATAGGCGTGGTAAATTGCACGTTAAAACATCTTGACTAGCAGTGTGAAATACGCTGGGCAGGGGTAAACAAGACAAATAACAAGGGACCGCGCGGAGCAGCAATGATCACAGTAAAGTTGAAGTATCTCTCAGTGCCGAAAGGTTGCTCTGCTATAGTTCAGACGTTGGGGGGCAGTGCTTGAAAATGCAGCTGGGACGCAGTGCTTAGCTTGACAACACTCTTGCGTAGTCAATGAGGAATTCGGAAGAGCTTGTACCGGGGGTGTCCCGAGAAAAGGGTGGTTCCTGGAAGAAGCTTGACAAGCGGCTGTCGCTCGGACGTGGTGGGGAAAATTTAAGAGTCTTCTGATCAGTTGTCTTTTTTTTTCGCATTGCTCGCGGGTAGAATCCAAACCGCACATTATTGGACTACGGGCCGTGCTGAGATTTAGCCGACCAATGCACGAACAAAAAGAACCGGCTATGCCGGAGCATCCCGACCGCCACAGTCAGAATTGGGGGTCGCGTGCAGGTTTCCACAACGTTTGAGAAATGCAAGTACGCGTTGAGTACTGCCCGTAGCCGCTGTAACGCCAGCGCTTCGTGGCAGCCATCGTTGTGGTTTCGAGCGCATGCAAAGTTAAGCCAGTTTTTCAAGGGGCCTGCCTTCACCCTGTGTCGCAAACCCCCTGAGACTCCAAATGTCTTATTCTTCAAACGGCGCCCTCAGCTAGCATAGTTTATGATTGTATATCCCGCCCCCAGTCTTGTAAGTACCCCTCCTCAGAGCAGGTGGTTTACTAGAAGGGTTTGGTAATGTTTGCGTGTATCGGAACACTCGTTCCGAGTGGCTATGTTTGATGCAGACTCATAGTTGGACCCTGGCCTGGTTAGGGAGCAGCATCTTAGCTAATGAAAAGCCGAGAGTAAGTCAAGGACTAGAACATGATGATAAGATATCAACTCAAATGGTGCTGTTACGGTCGGAAAGGGGGTCCCGGCCAAAACCGCCCCGGTAACACCCTAATCTTCCCGGGAGTCAAAAACTGACCCTTCTAGTTAGATGTTTCAGTTGACGTCTATAGTTAGTAGAAGTATGACTCCTTCTTGGACCCTGTAGTCATCAAACGCCTCTCCCTACGAAGGTGTGTGTGTGTGGATGTGTCAACGGTGACGGTTGCAATTAGCAGCCATTAGGTCACGTGTTTAGAACTCTAACGTCATGACTATACTTTCACGTGATAGTATCAAAAAGCAAACCCTCAAAAACGTGACGATAAAAGCAATGTTTTCCTAAATAGGGGTTTGTAGCCTTTCCTGCATAGTTACAACGTGTTCATATAAAAGGGGGTTGCGGTTTGCCACCGAGTCAACCAGCACCGTTATCAACAACGCTAACACAGAGAGTATGCAGATCTTTGTAAAGACTTTGACCGGAAAGACGATTACCCTCGAGGTTGAGTCATCCGACACCATTGACAATGTCAAGTCCAAGATTCAGGACAAGGAGGGTATTCCCCCAGACCAACAGAGATTGATCTTTGCCGGTAAGCAGTTGGAGGACGGTAGAACTTTGTCGGACTACAACATCCAGAAGGAGTCGACCTTGCACTTGGTTCTCAGATTGAGAGGTGGTATGCAGATTTTCGTCAAGACCTTGACCGGAAAGACGATTACCCTCGAGGTTGAGTCATCCGACACCATTGACAATGTCAAGTCCAAGATTCAGGACAAGGAGGGTATTCCCCCAGACCAACAGAGATTGATCTTTGCCGGTAAGCAGTTGGAGGACGGTAGAACTTTGTCGGACTACAACATCCAGAAGGAGTCGACCTTGCACTTGGTTCTCAGATTGAGAGGTGGTATGCAGATTTTCGTCAAGACCTTGACCGGAAAGACGATTACCCTCGAGGTTGAGTCATCCGACACCATTGACAATGTCAAGTCCAAGATTCAGGACAAGGAGGGTATTCCCCCAGACCAGCAGAGATTGATCTTTGCCGGTAAGCAGTTGGAGGACGGTAGAACTTTGTCGGACTACAACATCCAGAAGGAGTCGACCTTGCACTTGGTTCTCAGATTGAGAGGCGGTAATTAGAAATAGTTTAGTGTATTCGTCTGCTTTATTGTGAAGAATAATCATGGTCTCAAGTCTATGTAAGCTGTAGTGTTCTATTGTGAGGCAAAAATCGCAGCCAACTCCGTTTGAACTACGCTGGAAGCTTCTGATTTTTCAATGCTCTGCAACGCCGTTATAATGCTTTTATAGTTGTCTTCCTGCTTGGCTGCCTTGCACAAGTCGAGAATTACTTGACTCAATCTAATGAATTGAATCCTGACATTTTCAATATTTTCTTGTCCCAGGCATAAATCACGCATCTGGAGCCAATTCTTCATAATGAGAATCATCTCTTCTTGTGAAACATAAGGGTGGTGACCGTCAAGGAGCAGAAGACTTAACTGAGACATCAAATCGCATATGCATAATTTAGATCTCCATGTATTTTCAATTAGCTTGGAATGGAATAAATCGAAGTACCTTTGAAGGGTAAAGCTTAATAATGCATGGTTGTACGTTCCGTGCGCGACTGATAAGGCTACCGACAAATTCTTGATAAATTCAAGTCTCTTCTCTTCTAACTCGATATTCATTTTTGAGCTTATGGTTGCTTTTTTATCAACTTGCATTTTTGAATCATCATCGCTATCTTCGTCATCCTCATCATCTAATTTGTAATACTTATCTTCGAGTGCCAATCCCGCAACACCAATATACGAGTCGACTAGTTCATCGTTAATGAACTCATGAATGTACCTTCCAAGCAATTTAATTGCGTGCTTCTGGTAATCCTTATTGCGTCTTTTAGCTTCCACGATGACGACTCGGTTGATATTTTCCAAAACTTTCGGGTTTTGTAGCAAGTACTGCTTCACTTTTATTGAGAATGAGACTAACGAATCAAGGACCATTTCTTTTCCATTCCATGATTTTCCTTTATTAGTCTCCACTAAGATGTTCAAAATTTCCTCTGTAAATTCCTTGGATAAATGAGTAGCATCGTCTATGCATTTTGCTATCAGCGAAATGGATCTTCCTAAAATCTTTCGAATCTCAAACGAGTTAGAAGTTTTGTACTCCTGAAATACGAGCAATACTTCATCCAAATATAACTTGATTGAGGCATCGCCACTTGTAGACTCAATCCACTCACGGTCAAAACTGTGCTTCACTACCTTGTTAGAATCATGCTTTCCAATGAAAGCGATCGGTAAGAAGGCACTAGAGACACTATCAAATTTATCACCGGCATATTTTGAAACCAGTTCGCTTGCAATAGCCGCTAACTCCCTACCTCTTTCGTCTTCACTTTCAAAGTACATCTTTCTGATAACATTTGAATAGTTAACAATTGCAGTAATCGAAGCTATACGACAAATGTAGCCCACGGAAGCTGCGTATGAGCTAGATATTGTTTCATTTTTATCATGCATCTGCCGAATAGCAATCTTGAGTAACTTATCTCCGTAAGGTTTGCTTAGTTCGGTGTATGATGTGACCAATATGACCAACACTTTAGATCCTGTTACTTTCGAAGGAAGGCCTACCGACTTTCTGGTCGCTGTATCTAACTTAGAAACGAATTCGGCCATAATTGAATCGTCCAATGACTTCATCAAAGTTTCAATCGCTTCAATCATAGGTGATTGGCCCAATCCCTGTAACCGTTTCGAATCTATTTCGCTATTTTTCAAATTGTACTTGTCAGCATTCAATATTAAGTAATTGACGGCCTCTGGTTCCAAAGAAGACATTAAAGTCACAAAAGTTTCTATCAAGCCTGGAATAAACGACTTAATTGCATCACCTCCAACTTTACATGCTCTTAATATTGTCTGCAATGAGAACTTTTTAACATCTTCAGAGTCGCTCAATATACCTTTGTTTCCTAAAAGAAAAGGAATTAGGTTTTCAAGTATTTCTGTGACCTTTGCCTTAGATTCGACTCCCTTTGATTCAACCAATTTTATTAAAGTAGAAGCAAGGCCCTTTGTTAGTTTAGCACCCTCATTTCTAACACTTTCTTTGATGTCATCCATAGCTCTGAAACTCATATTCCAAATTTCTTCCATCTGATTTTCGTAAGTAGCTAGCAGAGAAATCTGTACTAAATCTGCTAGGGCTGCAGTACTGGCTTGTCTCACTCTCCACTCACGATCTCCCATTCCCTTAAGAAGTTCTTCAAGAATTAAAGAGAAGTTCTCTGCTATGGTTTTGGTGGGATCTTTGATTAACGCGTTCCAAATATCGGTCATTGAACGTTGAACTGACGAATTAGGGTCGTACCTATACCTGTAGAGCTTTGGGATCAAGCGCTTAGAAAGGCTTTCATTTTCGGAGAGTAACTTGTCTAAGGAAGATTTTGACAATATTGAACCAAGGCCAAAAGCTATTCCTTTTCTAGATGACCATAAGGCAGAAGACTTGGCCAACGACATAAACTTGTAAACTAAACTGGTGTCACCGACTTCGGATGCTAAATTTAAAACATCCTTGTAAGTAGAAACAGATGAGTCTCTTGTATTTAAAACATCAGGATCAAAGAGTTCGGTGTCGTGTTCAACTGACCCAGCGTTAAGTTTTGAAGCAGAGTTCGAATCAGTGAAAGACTTAAGTAAACCTCTTACTAAAGTATCTTGTAAATCATGATCACCCAATTCATAAACAATGCTCAAGCCCCTAGAGGCTGATTCTTGAACCAATTCATCACGGTCAGCCAAAAATCGCATAAAAGCTAGGTGAATTTCAGATGCGCTTTCCTTTACTACTGAAATATGACCGCAATACTGCACTAGTGACAATAGCCAAATACAGGCTGCTTTTCTTAACGATGGCTTTGTATTGGCGCATGCTTCAAGAACCATGGTTAAGAGGCTAGAGACTCTAGAAGTGTCCGGAATCATGAAAGCAAGCACCGAATCTTGAATGTCCATCTGCTTCAGAAGAAATTTCGACTCCCAGCCTGAAGCGAGTACCAGCAAAGCCTCACCACTTGTGAAGGTGAACTCAACCTGTTTAGAAATGTGAGTATCATAAATCAATTTTTCACAGATCGTAAACTCATCATCGGCGCCTTCACTTGCGTGGGAATTTAAGGCTAAAGTCAAGTAAGTATAAGTTAATGTAGACTTTTCGTCGCACTTTTTGACCATTGGCTGAATAGCAATCATAAAAGCCTTTACTGATTCTCGAAGTTCATTATTAGCCACAGGTCCTAGTACACCATATATGGCCAATTGGGAAATGCACTCTAAAACACAAGCATAATATGCTGAATCACGTATAAAATCACTTAGTGACTGGACTAAAGTTTTAAGATACTGCATATCCACGACAACGGAGCGCTGACGGAGATAAAGTCTTGATATCAAATAACTCGAAGCCAAGAGTCTTCCTTTAATTAGATAAGGTAGGGCATTGGACGTTGATAAACCTTGAAGTAATGATAGAATTTCACTATCGGAAGTTGCAGGATGCGTCGCAATAATCCCTAAGCATTTGCATATCTGAATAGTGTACATATCATTCAGTTGTTTATTATTCACCAAAGTAATCAAGTCATTAATCATATCATGTAAAGATCCAATTACACTTGGTGGCGATAATGAAACAAGCTTAGTAAATATATCACCATATAAGACAGCTGATGGATATTTGTTTGAACCTTTACCCTGCGAAACAATTGCACCCATGACAATTTCTAAAAAGATCCGGATAGGATTGAGTTCATCAAGATGGCCAACTTCAGAATTTTTCGATACGAGTTCTATCTGAGTCTTGACTAAATTTTGAACACAGTCATCAACTTCCAAAGCCTTGTCAACTCTAACTGACCAATCTTGATCTGGTACGATTATTGTAGACTTTTCTTTGGTTGCTTGGGCAACAAGAATTTGCATTGCAAACTGAATCAAGCCTGGAAAAGCCTTGAATATCAATGCATCATTACTATCAGATGCCTGCTCTAACTCAGATTTTAAAAGATTAATAAACGCTTTGAAAGATGGAAACTCGACGGATGAGTTGTGGCCTAAAAGTTCAGCCGTTGGTTTGAACTCAAGGGTGTTGGATGATTGTAAAATATTAAACCAATACGGATGTAAACCTCTGGTTGCTTCTTCAATTGTTTCGGGTCGATTGCCAACCGCAGTACCCAATACGCAAAGATAACGTGCCTCGGCATCCTCAAACGGGAACGCGCAATTAAGGTATTTGATGCTCACATAGCGACAAGATTGGAGATTTTCATCCTGAGTATCATTACTAAGAAATTTGCTGAAAATATTTTTAAGCTCAAGCTTAGATTTGTGAGGTAACTGCGGCAAGTGAACAGTTAATCCGGATAATGCTTCTTGAACAGTAGAGCGAACATCCGGACTTTCGCCTTCTAGAGATTCAAACAAAAATTCAAGATAAGATAAATCGTCTGAAAATATTTTAGGATCCTCGCGTAGTATGTTCCCAATGGTTTCATATTGCAGAAGTCTTTGGTTGACGCTAGCTGAGGAACTTTTTGAGTTTGTCTTGTCAATTCTTGGCCAACCTTCATTCATCAAATTGTTTCTCAATTGATTTACTATGTAAAGGTTAAATTCCTTTTGATTAACCGCCAGACCAGAACTGGAGTCGGAGTTTGACTTGCTAATCCATTTGATAAATTGAACTGTCAATTGCTTCAACCGCGCATTTTCAGATTCTAACCCAATACGAGAGATACGTGATATTTCCTCATGACGAGTAGCATAAGTACTCTTTAGAAGCACATGCATTATTTTCTCTTGAACGGCTAATCTTGCAGGAGGGGACAGATCTGTCCCTACAAACAAGTCCACCAAGCTGTTGATCAAAGTTTTGTCTTCATATTCTACCTCTAATTTCCGAAAAAGTATTTCTGAAGAGTCTCTAATGGATGACGACATATCCACTGAAGCTATCAATAATGGCACTGTTAAGTTACGGTCTTTACAAGACTTTAAAAAGTTTAACAAGAGCAATTTAACCTCTTGAATCTCCTGCGGAGTTTTGTAAGACACGCCAGCATCTCTAGTGAAGTATGCGCTATCCAGAACACTTAGGCCTGGTGATTCCTGGGGTGATGACAGTGCGTTTGGCTGCAACATCAAGAATCTTGTGATAAGGTTTGAGATGTAAGACTCATCTGTCTCATTCAAATTAAGAAACTTTCTAGTCTCATCTATTTCGCTAGCGTGCTTCGGTGTCCATGATTTAAGTAACTTGCAAAAGATATTAAAAAGTCGAGCAGACACATTTTCAGGATACAGTGAGATCCCTTGAATAACCTTCGGGATCAACAAATATTGCTCTTCGGCAGTAAGTCTATCAATACCACGAGCGATAAATAATAGAGAGTATAGTCTCACTGACGCCGGGTCGCAGTGTTGTTGTATTCTTGGCAATTTCACTTGATCTAAGAGTGCCTCAATTGGTAACTTTAGGTCTCTGGCTGCTGCAATTCGGGGCATTATGTGCTGTATTATTTTCAATACGGCTTGTCTCACCTCAGAGTAAGGACTTGCGAGTTTTAATAGGACTGGGGCCAAGTATGTTTTTAACGAAGACTCAAACTGGACATCATCTGCGGCCAAGGCCAAGCGGAGCTCTACCTTGCCTATTAATGACAATTCACCCTCACTCATATTCAGCTATTACTGCGCAATTGAATCTTAACCACCTGATATTCCTCAACCACTACAGGTGGCAAAATATGCGTGGCAAATTGTATTTCTACGGGTCTGTTTTTTCAACACATCGCGCTGCCATCCATTTCGAAAACTGTCTATTCAATTAAAAGATATATATGTTTACGTATTCTTGTACTCTCTCAAGATAACGGGCACTGAAGAAGGAGGTAAAGATCCTAGTTCTGTGACAACTTTTTTAATGTACTGAGGTGGAGTGAGGTCGTACATGATATTCAATATGTTTAGGTTGGGCATATTTTTCCAGTCCTTCAAAATGGAGTCATTGCCTCCGGTGACGAACTCTTCTTGGTCTGGTACCTTGCCTTTCTGAGCTTGTTTGTTTTTAGTACTATTCTTGATTGACTGTTCTTCCTTTTTCTTCTCTTCTTCGCATTGCTTAATGAATTGTTCTAATGCAAATGACTTCTTCTGGGGTGCCTTTTTGGACTCAATATCTTCAATTAAGTCTTCGCAGTCAGCTAGTTCATTTGTTGTCACTGAGTCTAATTGCACCTTGTCAGAAAACTTAATAGATTCGCAACAAGTCAAGACAGGAATATTTCTAGTGTGACACATCATGGCGATGAGAGCAGTTCCAACTCTAGAGACTAGGTAACCGTTTGAAAGCATGGAATGAGCTCCAAGGAACACGTAATCCACATCTTTCAAGATTGTTGAAGATAATGAACCAATCAAAACATATTGCACCTTAATATTTGTCTGGGTGATACTGGTGCTTTCAGAAACGTTGATGATACTGTCATCTGAATCGAGCAGTTCTTCTGTAGTTTCCTTTGGTGGTGAGAAGTTAGCTAACTTACCTAACAAAGTCTTACCTTCAAATAAAGGTCTGGAATCAACAACAATCAAATTGAATTTCTTGTCTTGAAACGTGGCACAGTACTTGAACAACTCTTCTAAAACGTGTGAATGACCGTAAGTCAAAATTGTACATCCGCTCGTAATATGCTTTGCCGCATTTTCAACTATCAACTGATCAGAGAGAATAATCTTTTCGCTAATAAAATCTTCAATCTTTTGGCACAAAAACGCTTTACCTTGCAGTTCTGTCGTGTCTATAGAAATGTGAGATATCTCTTGCTTCAACCAACGAATTGCATTTCCCATGGATACCGACAAGGGTCGAGCAGTTTTCAAGTACTCGATTTGATTTGACAAGTGACCAGTTAAATGTCTAGTTAATGTGTGGTTAGGTGGTGTCTTATAGTCTTGAATCACTACCTTAAAAGCCTCCATCATGTTCCTAAGACGCGGGATTGAACCAACAACTTTGTACGTAGAGTACTTCAAAGTTAACGAAAGAATTGAAGGATGAACAAGATGTGAAATTGTAGGGGAAGACGCATTTCTTTGCTCTCTAGTCTCTAAATGACTGAACAAAGACGGAATCTTCTTCATGGTATCATCTTTCTTGATCAAGGTTTGGTTCATCTGCTTCTTCAAATTAGTGTTGGTAGCAACTTGCTGCTGCTGTAACCTCTCAATCTTCTGCTTCGCGATCACTTCTTGCTCCTCTGGTGAAATTCCACTTGCTTCCTTCTGTGCAGCTCGCTTTGCGGCCTTTTCTTTCTTCTTCAACTCCTTCAATTCTTTGTTGGACGGGCCATCGCTTGTATTCACATTCTTCTCATTCTGCTTATCATCTCCCAGAGAGCTTTTCTTCTCATTTGCTTTTGCCGATTTCAGCTCGGGCTTCTGTGGAGCCTTCGTAGGCGTCTCCTCGCTCATGCTTGCGCTCAGATATACCCTTACTAGATGGTGACTCCTACCAGTAGCTGTGATCTTTACAAATTTGATCTCTAAAAAAGGTCGTGTAAGTTACAACATAAGCTTTTTAGTAAATACTATGTGACTACTGAAATTGTCTCTAGCTTTCGGATAATTCGCCAAAAGCCCCTCTCTGCTTCGTAGTGTCATACAAACGAACAATCTTTTCCTGGTCCATGTCCTCAACTTGTGAAAATGCAAATCCCCTCTGTTTCTTTATTCTTTGAACTTGTCTGACCTTTCTAATCGCCTTTTGAAAGAGATCCATCCTTGGTCTGTGGTCCTGAATATTATACTTCTGAATCTCCTGTACATAATGGTAACTTTCGGGGATGTAGCTGCGCTTGAAGAATTTCCAGGCAAAGTCGCGAAGAAGGCATAATGTTGCGATACAAAATATTGATGCCCAGAACGTTAAACTAGGATACGTCGCATTTAGCACACCCACGTACTCTTTAGAAACATTGATCCGAGGTGCAACAATAGAATAAACTGGGAACCAAGAAAGCCAAAGAATAAATGACCCAGGGATGGCAATCAACGTAAATTTGGTCCACATTGTGACGATCAAAGCGGCTTTTCCTAAAGCAGTTAGAGTACACGTTGTATAGATCACTGTCCCCCAAGACCAATGATTAGATATCAAGCCCGTGCTTAAGGTGTCGCCATATTGATAAATGAAAAAGCAACAGAGGAAAACCACCCCAGAATGGTAGAAGCCATTGATTATCCAGCTCCAAAAAATAGTGACATTGAAGAACTTTTTCTTCTGGCCTAGTTCATAAAGCTGCGGATACCTATCCAATAATCTGGCACTCACGAGTTGGTCAAAAACGCCTAGAACGAATGGAGGCAAAACCGTAAATATAACATTATAGAATGTTAAAGTCCATGATTCAACCAAAGACTGGCCTGAGAAACAATTTGCGAACACAAACCAAAATTGGGTCATGTACAAAGTGATGTTTTTGTAAAATGAGTACAAAATTGCATTCGAGATACGCTGGTAAGACCAAGCACCGTGAACCAATAATAACTTCTTTAAATACTTGAATTGGCCAATGGATACATCGGCACTTCTAGCTGCCTGCATTCCTTCCATTCCACTGATTCCCACGCCAACATGAGCTGCTTGAATCATTGAGACATCATTAGCACCATCTCCTATCGCCAATAATAATGAATCTTTCTTCTTTCGTTTCACCATTTTAACCACCAATGCCTTCTGCAATGGTGACACACGACAACAAATAACAGCTTTGCAACTGACTGCAAGCTCAATAAATAGATCCTCTAAGTCCAGTTCTAATGCGAAACCCAAGGAATGACCATCAATAATCAATGCTAAAGATGATTCTAATGAAACATCTTCAAAATCAAATTGATGTTCATGAATTGCAGCAAGCTTTTCCTCTAAATTCAACTTGGTATCGCTCTTGGTTTCTTCATTAATAATCAAGAGATTCATGTCTTCACTTAAGAGTTTACATGACATACCTATGTTGATGGCGGTCTCCTGTCTATCACCTGTCAACACCCAGATTTTGATGCCCGCGTTTTGTAAAGTATGAATAGTTTCAGGTACACCATCTTGCAACTTGTCTTCAATTGCTGTAGCTCCTAATAAGAACAAGTCATGCTCAATAATGTTTGCAGTTTCGTCAAGTTTATCACCCCTGTCTGTCATGGAAGTTGACGCTTCGTAGTACTTCTTAGACCAGACGCGATACTCTTCTTCAGGAACTATTCTAGACGCAATGCACAAGGTACGTAATCCTTCAGCTGCAAAATCCTCCAAGTGGTGCATGGTTGCTTCAACAAACGGCTGCGGCTGATCCCTAGCCAATCTTTCCAATATCACATTATCGGCACCTTTGCAAAAGAGGCGGATCACTCCATCGGGACATCTGAAAATTGCAGACATCCTCTTCCTCGTTGAATTAAACTCACATATATTCAACAATTCGTACTCTGAGCGAATCTTACTCAATGTATTCTCGATGGTAATTACCTTTGGTCTTCGAATAATAAACTTGTAGCCTAAGTCTGCTGCACCATATACTAAAGCTCCTTCGTCGGGAGACGCTGCTTGGTACTTCACTTTTCCACTAATCTCGTCAAACTCTGGAATAACCGTATGGCAACTACTAAGTAATGTGAAAAACTCATTGATAATAGCTGACTGTTGCAGTCTCGTATCAGCTAAGTCTTGATGCATCCTCTCAAAAGTATGATACCCAGTTTCAATGCCATCAATTACCTGTGCTTGTCCATCTTCAGGAATCTCTTCAATATAACAACGCCCCCCTATAGTACAAGCCTTAAACTCCATAATGTTCCTCGTCAAAGTCCCCGTTTTATCACTGAAAATATAGCCAATCTGGCCCAACTCTTCGACAAGAGACGATGTCCTTACACCTGTAGGTGTGTCAGTTTCTTCGTAGTACATGTCTAGATCACTTCCTATCATGTATGCTTGGTAGTATTTGATAATCTCAACAGTGACAAATAAAGAAATTGGTACTAAATTGGAAAAGAGAATCCAGTACGTCAAAAGGTCCTGAAAAAACAACTTGGCCATACTGGTTCCTTCCAACATCAAATAACTCAAAGAATTTTTATCAATCTGTAACTTAATAACATTTCCTAAGGAAGAAACCACCGCCAAAAATATAAGAATGGAAAACAACGCAATGATTTGCAAGTTTATGATACGCTCGACATCAGTTCTCTTGATAGGAGTTGCAGTAGCATTACGCATTAACTTCGTTTCGTGACCAGTGAAAACAACTACTCCGTGAATCCATTGTGTATTCCTCAATGTTGCACCCCTGAGAAGTAATTGTTCTGGAGATAACGGAATGTCATTTCCAGACTTGAACTTTTTTAAGTTACCCTCATAGGTATAAAGTGAAGAATTGGGTTGTTCTGACATTATTTCTGTACCAGACAAATCGCTGAGTAAGTTTCTCGGATCAACCAAGTATGCAGTCTCAGTTTTGGCCTGTTTAATCTTCAAGTTAGTTTCTCCGTCCAAGTTTGCAGTCTCGATATAACACAAACCTTCAGGCTCGGATGATGCGATCAAAAGTAAGTCAGCTGGAAAAGGTTCTTCGTTAGTTACCTTGACAACATCTCCAACCTTCACCTGAATCCATTTCTTTAAAGTGAATGCACCGGTAACGCTGTCAAGAACCAACACTTTTGTGTTATTAAGCTCCTTGTCAGCATTTGCTCTCTTCAAGTCCTCGGAAATTTCCTTGATAGCCGATACTAATAAAACTATCAGTAATGTTCCAATTGTAGTATACCGATTCGTTGGGGAGACGTGGGGCACCTGTTGGATAATTGACGTGAAAAGAAAAAATAAGTTCGCATACTTGCTGAATTGTTCAAAGATAAACTTTGGGATAAAGGTCGCAAAATTATACTTGGTCGTTGATATGAAATTGCCATAGTATCCAAAGGAGCTGTTTGCATCCTGATTAATGACAAAAATATGACGTGGCCCTCGATTATCATCAGCTACAGCAAGCTTTGTAGCAGGCGAGGACCCTGGAAGCTTTGCCTTGAACTTGCGATATATCTGGCGAATGTCAAATTCAGACAGTGATTCCTTTCCTGCTTGGCCTCGTTCGGCATCATACGCATTACTTCGACCATCTCCGCTCATGTCTATGTAGTCGTTATTTCGCCTTCCAAATAGCAGCTGGCCTTGCGTAGGAGCCGGGTTGGCGGTGTTGAGAAGGGGTACTTGCCTGCGGAAAGTATTCGTGCCATCATAGTCTGAAACGCGGTCTTCCTCCTCTTCCTCGTCTGTAATAATGAAGTTGTCTTCAAACGGATCATGAATGTGACCACTGGTGTTGGGTGGCGTGTTTGCGTCGCTGTATGGATTGAAGTCGGAGCCGGACTGTCCATGGAACGGCGCGGTTGCAGGCTTGTTGTTTGAATGGGCCTCATCCAAATCCAAATCTATAAGATTTGTGCTGGCTTGGAAAGGATTAGACGCATTTCTCGTACCATTGTTGTACGTATTATCATATGACATCTTCAAGTGCCTTACGTGGCGATATCCAAATGCAGAGCTCTGCTGGAAAATCGACCTGTAGTTACGTGTTTAGTGACGGATCTATTTCTGGCGTTTAAACGTGATTGAAAAACGTTATATACACAACTGACTGACTCACGTTGTTGCAACTACTCTTCTTCACTTACGATGGCCGAGCAGATAGCTATAAACGCAAGCAAGGCATTCTCTGTATTAAAGACTTTGAGTAACGACCAGAGATCACTGGCGTTACACAAGATTCATGATGGGCTAGTAGCTCACAAAGATGCTATTCTTGAAGCGAACAGATTGGACATGCAAAACGCCATAGATGCCAACTTGCTGTCCTCGTTAGTAAAGAGATTAGACTTGTCGCAGAATGGCAAGTTCGATTCGATGGTTCAGGGTATACTAGACGTTGCAGCGTTGGATGATCCAGTGGGAAAGGTTACCTTGTCTAGAAAACTCGATGACGGGTTGAACTTGTACCGTGTTACATCGCCCATAGGTGTGTTGCTCATCATTTTTGAGTCGCGCCCAGAGGTTATTGCCAATATTACTGCTTTGGCGATTAAGTCGGGAAACTCTGCCATTTTGAAGGGTGGAAAGGAATCATACCAAACCTTCAAAGTCTTGAGTGACTTGGTTAACGAAACCTTAATGAACCACACAGATATTCCTTCTGCGGCGATTCAATTAATTCAGTCCAGAGAGGAAGTTGGTGATTTGTTGCTGCAAGACAAGTTTATCGACTTGGTCATTCCTCGTGGTTCAAACGAGTTGGTGCGCAACATCAAGTCCAACACCAAGATTCCAGTTTTGGGCCACGCGGACGGAATTTGCCACATTTTCTTAGACCATGAGATGGATGTGTCCAAGGCTATTCGCATTGTGGTGGACTCAAAAACCAACTACCCTGCTGGGTGTAACGCTGCGGAACAATTATTGATTAGTAGCAGCGTGAGTTCTGAAGAGCTCAACAAAGTTTTAAAGGCATTGGTGGATGCAAAGGTGACTGTGCACGTCACCCCCGAGGTGAAGAATCTTTTGGATGCTGACTTGAATGCTGAGTATGTTAAGGATGCCGTAGCTGACTCTTTTGATAAAGAGTACCTTTCGTTTGACATATCTGTCCGTCTCGTTGACTCCTTGACTGAGGCAATCGAGCACATCAACTTACACTCTTCAAAGCACACAGAATGTATCGTGACGGAGAATGAGGCAACCGCAAAGCAGTTTCTCAAGGCTATTGACTCTGCGGGCGTCTACTGGAACGCTAGTACTCGTTTTGCCGACGGCTTCAGATATGGCTTTGGCACTGAGGTTGGCATCAGTACCAATAAAATACATGCACGCGGACCAGTTGGATTGGAGGGTCTCATGAGTTACCAGTACCAGTTGCAGGGCAATGGCCACATTGTCAGCGAGTATGTTGGCGGAGGGGGCAGCAAGGTTTTCGTGCATGAGGACATTGATGCTAGCGGCTTGTAGTTGGCACCCAACGTGAATAGCACGTAAACGTAAATTTACTAACCAAAATTAATACCCAACAGCTTGTCTACAGTGTCCTTGTCTACGTATCCTTTTCTACATTGCTCTCCTCAAGCAACTCCTTGAACTTGGAATAATCCTTTGGAGGAAATCCCGGAAAGAAGCTAATGATGCGGTCTACTCGTGTATATGTGTCGCCCGACGCACACTGAACGTCCAAGGCACTCCATTGCCGCAACGAGAAAAAGTCCGTCAACGTCTTTATCCACGCCATGCGTGTGTCGATGCTAACCAAGTCGTCGTCCACTACAAGAAGCTCGCGGAGACGCGCCCTGATCAACCCGAGGTTCTCTACCGCGTGGTTGAGGTCCGTGCCTTCAAACTCGCGCGCGATATTGTCCTTGATAAGCTTCGAAAGACGCGGAGACATGCCGTTGGTCGACACCATAATCTGCAAGTTGTCCTGGTTAAACATGCTCCCAAAGTAAAAATCGCACAATGGCGGCTTGTCCGCGATATTCACTGGAAGACGCAAGTACTTGCACTGGTAGTAGATCTTGGTGGACAAGTCGTAGTCGTCAATGCAGCAGCATACATTCGCAAACACCTCGTGGTTCACCAGGTGTGCAATGGCGGCGTAGTCTTCCGGACGGATCGCATCTAGATTGAAAGGAAACCCTCTGGCGTCCCCCTCTGTCACTGCAAGGGCAGACATTCCCTCCTCCAACAGATCCTTGCCTGTATCAGCGGCCACCTCGTACATTGTCAAGTCGCTTGTCCGGTAGTCCCGCTCCACCAATTGGTGGAGCTCGCCACTTTGGTGATAGGCTCGTATACCGGGGTGCACCTCAGCAGACCCCGTCACGACAGTGATGCGCGCCTGCGCGCGTACAAGGTGGACAACGCGCGAGTAGGCAACCTCGCCCGCCCCAATAACGAGACAGTGCTTGTCTCTCACCTGCCAAGCTAAAAGAAGCGACCCCTTGGGCTTGTTCGCAGCCATACTAGCTAATATAGACAATAGCCTGGCGGCTCCAATTGTACCACGTCTCTGCACGTGACAGGTCCCCGGCGGTGAAACTGGTCGCTGCCGGGCCCCTCGCTGCAACGACGGTGCAGCGAGGCCGTCTTGGCCGCGGCAGGCGCCCGCGGCGGTGTTCCTCGCAAGGGACTGCTTGGCATTTGCCCCCGTGCCTCAGCGGCGCTGCCGAGGCGGCAAGGCTCTCGGTGGCGAGTGGAAAAATTTTCACCGATTGCGAGTCACTTGACGCGATATGAAAACTGGATGCAAACTCCACGCTAAATTACACTCCAAAACCTTAGAACTGCAGCCACCCCAGACTTGGAGGTGAACGGTTTTCGAATCTTCCTCAGTGTCTACTTCTCCCACGCCCGACCCTAGCGGTGTTTTCCGGCTGAACCGGCTGTGGCACTGCTTGTTTTTGTTTCGTGGGGTTGGCTTGTGAGCGCGCCTGAAACTCTACACCCTTGGCGCTGGCCTACACTATACCCACCGGAGGTTCTTTAGCGCGTACAGTCGCTGGCTATGCCGTTAGCTCCTACAGAGAGACGCAAGTCTGTCGCAGAGAGGCGTCCCAGCATGGCGTACACGCCGCCAGTGATTCCCCACTTGGCTGGGTTGGAAAAGCCACAGGACCTTGCTCTCCAGCTTTCACTGTGTGACGTTCTAGTTTTGGGAACTGGCCTTGTGGAGAGTATCACTGCTGCCGCGCTCTCTTGGCAAGGTGTTGAGGTGCTCCATGTGGACGCCAACACGTACTATGGGGATGCGAGCTCGACGTTGACGATTGAGCAGCTCAAGAAGTGGTGCATGGAAGTGAACCTGGGACGTATCCAGCACTACCTGGATGCTCAGATTTACATTCCGGGTGGCAAGACGACGAACCGGTTCAACAGCAAGGACTATGGTATCGACTTGAACCCAAGAATTATGTTTTGCCGGTCAGACTTGCTCTCGCTTCTCGTGAAGCTGCGGGTGTACAAGTACTTGGAGTTCCAGAGTATGAGCAACTTTCACATTTTTGAGAATGACGACTTTAGCAAGCGCAACGTGCAGTCGACGGCCAAGGAGAATATCTTCACCGACAAGTCGCTCTCCTTAATTACAAAGCGCTACTTGATGAAGTTTCTCAAGTTTGTTTTAACGGACAATAGCGATCCTATCAAGAAACAGTTTATCGTGCAACACTCCAAGACCCCGATTGCCGAATTTTTGTCTGAGCAATTCCACTTGGCTACTCCCCAAATCAATGAGCTCATCTTTCTGATTGGTTTGTGCACAAAGACTGAAACACCCACACCAGTTGCTTTGGCAAAGATTAAGCGTTTCTTTATCTCGTTTGATGTGCATGGAAACTTTCCCGTTATGGTTTCCAAGTACGGCGGTCCAGGAGAAATCTCACAGGGTTTCTGCCGCAGTGCGGCCGTGGCAGGAACCACGTACAAACTTAGTACTACCTTAACGGGCTATGATCCAGTGCTGAAGGTGGCTCTGTTTAGCGATGGGTCGCGTGTGAAGACGAATGACAAGATTATCGTTTCTCCGACACAAGTTCCTAAGTTTTTGCAATCTGATTACCTGGAGGTGACCCGCGACTTGAAGCCATTCAATGTTACAAGGTTAGTGACAGTTGTTAGAAGAGACTGCAAGGAGTGGATGGCTGACCAAGAGCACTCTGCTGTGGTTGTATTTCCTCCTCACTCGTTACCGTCTGACAATGATACCAGTGTCCAGGTGATTATACAGACTGGTGGATCTGGCGTGTGCCCGGAGGGCCAGTCGATCTGGTTCAGTCACACCAGCGAACAGGATGTGACCCGTGCTAAGAAGGATTTGGAATCGGCATACGAAAAGATGGAAATGGCGCTCTTGCGCGAGTCGTCTCTGACGAATAATCTTGACGATGTCTTTGATGATTCAGACTTTTCTGTCAACAGCCATGGTACCCCTGTTGTGGTGAACTCGTTTAAACTAGGTGCTTCGCTTCAAAACTTTGTGCCTCGGGACAAGGTTGAGATTGTATGCAAGTTGGGATACATTGAGAAAACTTATATTAATCCCGACTTGAGCAACGTATTTACCCCAACACCAGAGCACAGCGTTTTGCTCAAGAGTGTACCAGATAAAGATGATAGTATTATCTTTACGAACCTGCCTTCCTCGGAGATCAGTTACGATGGGATTATTAGTGAGGCCAAACAAATTTATCAACGTGTTACAGGATCAGTGGACGACTTCTTTGATGTCGATTTTGAAGATGAGGATGAAGAGGTTGGTGGCGGATCTGTGTCTCTGGCGTCAGGTAATGTTACTAACGACAATTCTTCGAATTTATCTCGACCAGACATGCGTCATGCCGCTGGCGGTGGTGATACGGCTGTTCGTAGTCACGATTCAAGCCGCAGCGATTTGGACGAAGCCATTTTCCTGGACAACGATGTTGCTATTGAAGATGACGACGATGATCATAAGCTTTTTGGAGCAGGCGAAATGGAGCTTTAGTTTACTATCATGATGAACTACAGTGCTTCAGGCGTCTGTCCCTTATCTGGCTTCTTGAACCCCATCTGGTCCTGTAGCGCGGTAATGCAATCAGTCATCTCCGTATTACCTCTTTTTCCTAGTGTGTATCATAGGCTTTTCTTTCCACCAAAGTATTGCGATATTAATTTTAGAAACCTGCAATATGATATAATAAGTTACTCGCCTAAAGGTGGAGGTTTTGTGTGCATCGATTACATCTGGCGAGTTCCTATCATAGAATGTAGACAAATACAATCTTATCACGTGCGTTATGTAGCGTTTAGGGTTGAAGCCCTGTTGTTGTATACAGGTCAGAAAATTGTTTCCCAGTTCGCTTGCCAGGTACTGAAAAATTTCAAACGGTGCCAACCAACTGAGTCGCTTCTCTTTACTGAGCAGTCCCCTGTCGAAGAAGTCCATTAGTTTTACCATGTCTGACGTTGAGCAAGAACAAATTGTTGAGGAGGTTGCCGTTGAGCAGCAGGAGACCGCCTCCATCTCCATCGAGGATGCCTTAAAGGTTGTCTTGAGAACCTCCTTGGTCCACGATGGTTTGGCCAGAGGTTTGAGAGAGGCTTCCAAGTCTCTCTCCAGAAGAGAGGCCAAGTTGTGTGTCTTGTGTGAGTCCGTCACTGAGGAGTCCATCATCAAGTTGGTTGAGGCTTTGTGTAACGAGGGTGACGTTAAGGTTCCCTTGATCAAGGTTTCCGACGCCAAGTTGTTGGGTGAGTGGGCCGGTCTTTGCCAGTTGGACCAGGAGGGTAACGCCAGAAAGGTTGTTGGTGCCTCTTGTGTTGTTGTCAAGAACTGGGGTGCCGACTCTGACGAGAGAAACATCTTGTTGGAGCACTTCTCTCAGCAGTAAGCTCATAATGCCACAGTGGTATGTTGATCTGCCAACTTGGGCATATACGTCTTATAGTTGAAAGTATCTCCAGAGTCTAATGTCATTATATTATTGCTAAATAGTAGTATTGGTTGTATATTAATTATAAAACTTCATGCTTAATTCTTACCTTGTTCCTTAAATGTCGACATGCATTCCATCTAGAAGCTTTATATATCTCCCCAGGGAACATGCCAGTCTAGCTTATACCCAAAGAACGTTTTCACGCCTAGATGAGCTGACACAATCTAGTCTTTGTTGATTTGAGAACAACACAAAAATCGCGTCTCTTGTTTTGTAGATTCCCAGAGCCAATATGGAGAGCGACAGGATTTTGAAGCAGCAGGCAAGGCTTCGAGGTTCGGGGTATGTTTTATAGACTTCTTAAAGTATTCTTGACCATTGATTCTAACTTGAAACTATTAGGAAGCGCAAAGTCCAAGCAGATGGCTTCGTTATAAACAAAAAGCCTCAAGGTCGTGGAAGCCGGAGTTTTGGTCTAGCGTCGGCACTAGTAAAAAGTGAAGACCTTACTTCCCTTCCTAGGCTAAGGAAGAGATCCTCTATTATGGGTCCGTTCAAAGAGAATAAAGTGTCCCCTGATCCAGAAGTTAAGCCAACCGGGGCCAGTGAAATTCATGATTCTGAACTCAATATAGAAGACCCGGAATTAAACGAGGATATCAGTGAGCCGGACGTGAGAGTAGAGTCTCCTGTTTTAGCTGAGCTTGCCCATGAAGAAGTACCTTCAATTCAAGAAAGATTGAATAATGTATCATCGTTAAAGAGGTCCCAGAAAACTCTGTCAGCTTCCAGCACTGATACTGTGCATACTACCAAGGACGAGAATGATGTTAGCAATAAATCCAAGAAAAGTACAGGCCGCGGTGCTGTGGTAGGAAAGAGAAAGCTCAGGTTGCATAAAACCACAGATTACTCTCTTGAAGACAGCAGTCTGCTGAGTGATGATTCCCTGTCAAGGTCTAAAAATGCCAAAGATAATCGCACTGGTTCTAAACCTAGAAGCACGACAAATTCTTCCAGGATAAGAGAAAACAAGACTAGCCAGAAGCCAAAAGCAAACATCAAAAGCGACATAACCAAATCTGACAATACAACACCCGCGCCTTTAACAAAAAATACCCCTCTGGATATGCAAAAACCACTACAGATAACAATTGAAAGATTCGATATCGGAGTAGAAAGTGACCTGAGAATCCGGTTATCGACCTTGGATGCAATTCGGCATTTTGTGGAACTGTTCGACCCTCCCAAACAACGGGCAAAGGAAGTAAATGAGTCCATAATTCAAGAGGATTTTAAGATTCAGGCATTACATCACTTGGACTACCTTGCAGATCTTTGTGGTAGTATTAGTTCAATATGTCATCTGATTAAAGAAGTGCAAAAACTCAAAGAGGAACATAGAAACAAACTATATCATTTAAGAGAAGCACATACTAATATTGGAAATGAATTAAACAAGATTCGCTTAGAATTTAAAACGCTGCTGGATGCCTTTTTAAACCAGAGTACCGTCTATGAGCAATTGAAGCAACTTGGGGGCTCAGCTTTGCCAGCGGGAAATAATAATGAAGTCCACTCTAGTATGCATCTGCGAGCTAGGGTCATACTAAGAGAAAAAAACAGAATAAACAATCCTGAATCGGGTCTCCTACAAAAGTTGTTCTTGGTGAACGAAAAATTGGATCAGATTGATAAATGCGTGAACTAGGTACTGGTTTACTTACACGCCATGACCACTAAAAATTTGAAAGTATTTTCGAAAGAGGTCATTACTAGGCATCGGACAATAACCAAACACATATTATACACTGTACTATAGGAGGGTGTGTGTAAAACTATTTCAAACTCTAACACTATACCCATATAATTTCATACCATTCTCCGTAAAACATGTCTGAAAGGTTGTGACTGGAAGAAATTGGAGCCTCGAAAAAACCCTGTCTATTTGTGAAACACGATTGTCGTAGACATGTCATAGCAAAATGAACTGGAGGCTTAATTATGAACTTTAAGCCTCATCGGCAACTAATGCAATGATCATTCTGTACAAGTAGTAGAAGAACATTAACAAGTGGAATCCCAACTTAATGAAAGACTCCTTCTTATGCTTAGATAAAGTTCTGAAGATTTCAGTGGCTTCCAAAAAGTGGTTCTTGTTCAAAAATGCATTGACATTGTATGCTAATAAGGGCAAGTTTAACAAGAAGGAGAACCAGTAACCATTAATTAAAAGCAATCCAGTAATAAAAGCGTGCACACCAGCTTCAGGAACAAACCAAGGGTTCAACTTATTACACAATTCAATGGGGTTAATGTAGTCGCACTCTAAGTCTGAGTACATGATTGTGAAGAAGACTTGGGCAAACAAGTTTACCACGTTAATGATAACCGCAAAGATAAATAACCTTGATATCTGTTAGACTAAACTCTTCAAACACTGAGTGTAAAACGGGAATCTTCATCCATTAAAAAGATGTAACACATACCAACTCTCACCAGACATCTTGAAATTAGTAATACGAGCGGTCTTTAATACTCCCTAAGAGATGCGGCGCAAAACAACGAATGATTCTATCTTCACGTTCCAAAAAGTGTTTTTTTTCGATTGTCGATTTCAAATTTGTCGCCGATATGACTTCCTATTCTGGAATAGTATAAATAAGTCCGTCAGCAATAGCTTAAGCATCATAACTAAACACGTTACAGGTTGAAACAGGAAAATATAATAAGATCGCAACACACTCACATGTAGACGGACTTCATTATGCTTGTTTAGCTGTTGGTATGGCACTACCATCTAGCTTTCTCAAATGCTTGAACAAAACAAGAATCAATTCCTCATATCTAGACCTCCTTCGAGAAACATTCTGCAGGGATTTATCAAGATACCTAACGTACTCTGAATTACGCTGGTCCCAATCGTCCATAGACTTATTTAGTGACTTGTAATGTATGGCAAAGCTCTCTATATCGTCAAGCGATTCTAGTTGAATTGGCTCACCGTCGTATGCAAGTTCCTCGGGGTTGAAGACATAAGGATAGAACTTGTTATTGCAAGGATTGAGTCTCAAGTCAAGTACTTCAAGCGTCGCCCTGGAGCCTTTCAACCCAGTCACTAAAGATTTTGCTTCTGTCATATTATTGCTAACCAAGTATAACTTTTTCAAGAAACGTAATTTGGAAAGGCCATCGATAGAGCTCAAACGGTTGAAATTTAAATTCAACTCTCTCACATTTGGAAAAAGCGTAGAAAAACTTTCTGGTACTGAGGTTAATTTCATTGCCGTAAAAGTAAGTCGATTGAGGTTAAGGAATGGATCCAACTTAATGTCAAAAAAGCGGAGTGAGTTATTTCCGGATACGTCCAAGCTAACAATGTCATGACCATCGACTAAAAGCTTCTTAAAAATGTCTGCATGAGCCTGAGACTTCATGGTCAATTCCTCAAGAGAATGCAAGCGTCTCAAACCAGAGACTGTTTGTATCGAATTTCCATCAATCCTGATCACCTTCAAGAATGGAAAATTCCTTAAATCAAGCTCAATTATACTGTTGAACTTTAGTAATAACTTTCTTAAATGACCATGCCTCACCGCAGACTCGATTCTAGTTATTTTATTTTCATTCAAGTTCAAAACACGCAAGTTTGGCACCCGCTCAAGACCAGTTATGCCATTGAGTTTATTTTCAGACAAATTCAAGTCCTGCAATTTTGTCAATTGAAAGGAATTGAAGTCGATGACGCCAGTCAACAGATTCTGCGAGAAATTCGCCTTTGTCAAGTTCACTAAGTTCCTAATTCCATCAATCGAGGTCAACGCGTTATTAACAACTGTCAACTCGGTCAAATGGATGTTACGACTGAGGTTCCCGAGGCTTGAAAGATTGTTGAACGAAATATTCAAGTCCTGTAAATCACGATACTTGGAAAACATCGTTAAATTTTCAAGGTTGTTGTGTGAAGCATTTAAACTTAAAGTAGCTTCAGGCAATCCATCCAAAAACCGAATTTGATTCTGTGAAATATCAATTTTTGATAAATTTGGTAACAATACATTCAAATCTTGAACGCTATCCATGTTGCAATCATTTAAACATATGCTTTGCAGATTTGCCCACAAAATCTCATTGTAACCATCTTTGAGCTTTTCCGTTATAATAGCAATAAGTTTTTCTTGCGTTCTTGTAAATGAAACATTGCCGATCTGTGAAATCTGAGTCACATCAAAATTAGTTGATAATCTAGGGCGGGATTTTTCCGAATCCAGGTGCGGTAGGTGGAAAGACACCTCAAGCTTTTCTCCGGCTCTGTCCTTTTTATTACGTGCTGCTTGAATTCCTTGATAACTACCTTCTGAACTCCATGATCGATTTTGTCCAAGTCCTGACGCATCTCTAGTGGGTTCCAAGGCGAGATCTTCAATTGAGTCTAAGCTATTTGGAAAATCTTGGTTCTGGTCGTGAACCCACTTCTTGTTTATGTTATCAAACTTCATGCTTCCATACTCAATTGGCAATTCCATTCCTGGCTGAAGCATGCCTTTCTTTCCTTTATGAACAGTGGTGCCTCGAAAGTTCGCATTCCTAACGGGCAGTTTGTCTTGCGACATTTGGAGTTGAGATGCTCTCTTCCATTTTATCTGCTCCACGACACTTAAATTATTGTGCGAAAAGTCGTAGTCATCGATACTGACTTCCTCATTTCCATCTATCTCTCTAAAGTTTTCTTGAAGAGTATCCCCTGAGACCTTGATTAAGTTGTCCTGGTGTGTCGAAAGCTTTTCGCTCTTTTCCTTCTCAAAGTTGAAGTCTGATATAAGATTCTTTCCGTCTTCGGTATTGCTTATACATCTTAAGGCTGTATTTTGGGATGCAATTCTTGCACGCGGAGTGGGAAAGTTTTCACTTGTTTGTCCAACGCTGGTATTTTCTACATCTGTTTCGAACTCTTCAGAACTGTTATCGAATGTGATCGAAGTACCGTTATCGGCAAAATTTTCTTGGCTTTGTGGACCTTGATCATCACTAGCCTGACTAGCAATCGAATTACTCATCTTCGAACTACTTTCAAACGATGTGTAATCATTATCAACAGGTGGTTCTTCAATATTAAACCTTCCTTCTCCCAATGAACTATTGTCATCAAATTCGCTTGTAAAAGACGAATAATCACTTGAAATATACCGTACGTCCTGTACTTTAGATGTTTTAGGGGTAGAAGTTGAAGTTGTCTGTGTATGAGATAAGATGTGGTTACTCCCAAACTTCCCGTTCTTGAATCCACGTTGCTGGATATCATTAAACAACTCATCTGCGTTTTTAAGATATTGTTCGTGCGTAGTGAAGTCACTTAATTTGGATGTACGCCTTGTCAGTTGAAACGGATGTGAGTTATTGCTCTCGGCAGATCCTAGGCCTGATTTCGGCTCCTGTTTACTCTCTGTATTTGCATTTGGTGGTATGCGAGGCGGGGGATACGGTAACTCCCTCTGGTCAGATTTTGGGGTTTGCAAACTTGGGGTGGTAGATATGTGGATTTTTTTCAAAACACCATTCAACGCTTCTTTGGTGTAGGTATTATATGTTCCAAATAACTTAAGTGGCGAGACAGGATTTCCTGCCGCTCGCAGTTCCAGCTGCTTATTCGATGAAAAAGTTTGGGGCTCCGTAAAATTACCACCAATGTGTGTCCCTTCTCTCACTCCATCCTCTTCTAATATATCTTCTAAATCGTCGACAATATCTTTCAAAAAGCTGGGCTGGTGAGCTTGATTCATTGTAATCATAGGCGTTGATATCGTAGAGGACAGTCCGTTGGCATTTGGCTTGGCGCCTGTCTGATCGCGAGACTCTATTGAAGCAAATATATTTTGAAAGTCGGGCTGAGAACGCTTTTGGTGTTCGTAGGCTGACGCGGCCTTTCTCCAGTCGGGCGTGCCTACTGCAGAGGCATAGTTAGCGTTATGGATCATGGTGTTTCCCGAAGCGAACTCTAGCTCCACTTCGTTGAATGCTTCTAAATTATCCTTTTGTTGGGCCAACTGCTCCTCACGTTCAAGGGTTGATGCCAGCATCACCTCATTCTTGAGTTTGGAAGACTTCCTCGTGATTCTCACTGAGGATTGAAAGTCCGGTATTTGGTTGGCATCGACCTCAGTTTGACGGTCCTGACTGACCTCCCATTTCTCTCGCAATTCCAGAGGCATCCATTCAGGAGTCGTGTCACACTGCTTATTGCTCTTGTCCGCCTCCGTTCCATCAATATGGCCTTCACTCATCTCTCTGCTTTTCTCTACTAAGGCAACATTCGCTTGTCTGTTTCCTATTGCTACCTTGGTCTTGGCATTAGGATGGGACTTATTCTTGAAGGTGTTCGGAATCGAGTTGAGGGGCGACTCCATAAGAGACTTTTCAAAAGAGGACTCCAATCCGATCTTAAAATCCTGGTTAGGAAGGTACTTAAGCTTCTGCTGGTATGCAAGGTTTGCGGGTAAGCGAGTCGGTGAACCCAGCTCGTTGCGTCTACCGGCTGTCTGAGCTGTGGTCGCCTCCTCGTCTTGCTTTTCTCCATCCTCGGCCATACTCGCCTCATCTACGCTCAGTTCATCCGACATGAGTGGCTCAGCAGACGTAGTATTCTCTCCGCTGGCATCAATAGCTTCAGCTGCCATTTCTGAACCGCCCGAGATCAATGATGTATTAGCGCTGGCCCCCATTATTTCGTCTGTTTTGCGTATATATGCCAAAACGTCAGTATAGTTTGACCCTGAGGAAGGTCCCTCGAAGCCTTGCCGCACGTCCATCTTACGGAGTTACTAACAAGACTTCTCAAACTAACAAACTCCCACTGTAGTGTTAGTCTGCTTTGTTTTGATGTTGACATTTTCCAATATGCAGTATATTGTGTCTTTCAGGGACGCAGTGATGGCAAGTCTATAAAAACACCTGGATCCTCCGCCATCATGACACTATGTTGAATCAAACCTATCACTGACTATTGGATCTTGTGAGAAGTGATGATGCCGTTCTAGCCTACTCACTTCTTATCTCCTTCGGCTGGCTCGTTTTCTCTACGCTGTGAATAGAAAACTAGTGGACCTCACAAACACCTCATTCGTTGTCAAGTGTGGTGGTATCGATATACACGCCTCTATTCTCCATTGCTTTCCATTTCTATCTTCCCCTCGTGTAATGTGAAGCACCCATGATTTCTAATAACGGAGTAAGCTCACAGTACAATTCATTTTTTTGGGGGTTTTTGGGGTTGCGCATCCTGGTACCATCACGCATTACAGCGACCCCTGCCCCTCGAAAGCCACATTCAAAACAGTGCTACTTGTTACATCGTTTCAGGGAAAGACCACAAGCTCTCGCTGAATCTGATTCCGTTCCGGTAGAGCTGATCTATTAGAATTCGTTACGAATTGACAGTAGGGTAGGCACAGCAGACCGCAATGCCACTTCTGACATCAATTGAGCCACTTGATCGGGCTGTGAGTACTGTTTTAGAGCCTGATCTGGAGATTTCTGAAGTGTTTAAAGGTGGCGAGTCGCAGGATACTGAAAGTATGGCATCCTTGCTTATGCAAGACCCACGGGCCGCTGCACCGAACCCAGAAGTCCGATACACGCACGATTTAGAGATCCCTTCGAAAGTCACTAGCACTGCTATCCAACAGCATCACCACGACTTAGAACTTTTGGCTGGATATACCGTCCCCGACCCCCCTGTGTCAATCTCTGGGTTGCAAACAGCGGTAGCGAGAAACCCTGACGGTACAGAAGTTTACGCATCACCAGACCTGCCGCGCACCTTGTGGATGGGAAATTTGGACCCATGGCTTAGAGAGGGGGATATTGTGAGCTTCTGGTGGAAGCAATTGCAAAAACATGTTAGCGTCAAAGTGATCAAGCCTCGAGTTTTTGGACCGAATTCAGAAAGCTACCCAAGCCGCGAGACACTTGTTCACCTGGGGTATTGTTTCGTTCAGTTTCAGTCATTTAAGGATGCACAGGATGCACTTAGGTTGAATGGTCGTTTGTTACCCGATATCGCGATCCCATCGCAGCAGCACTCTCTGGATCTTAAAAACCAAAAGAAGTACTTTAGACTTAACTGGGCAAACTGCACAACGCTAGGAGTACCTGTTATGCAGGCTGCCGAATACCCCTTATTTGTCGGTGATTTGTCTGCGTCCATCACTGAAGCCCACTTGCTTGCCTTATTTCAGAATCACTTCCCTGGTTCCATTAGCACCGTTCGTGTGATGACTGACCCTGTCTCAGGTAAATCACGTTGTTTTGGATTTGTGAGGTTTACATCTGATTCTGAGAGAAGTCGCGCTTTGGAAGAGATGAATGGGATATGGTTTGGAGGTCGGCCATTGAGAGTGGCTTTAGCGTCGTCACGCAACACGAATTCAAATCGATCGCCGGTTCAAGCTACCACTCTTGGCGATATGCTTCTGCAGCATCCTCCCCAAACTTTTGGTGAGACTTCGCATTTGGCGAATGACCAATTAGGAACAACTAGACATCCCGACAGTCATCCAATAGACTACGGTCAAAGTCCAGGCCAGTATTCGGAAAATTACACCCCCAGGTCAGCTGAACTCGCTTTTCAACGCATGCCCCATCCTCAGTCAGCAAACCACACCTTCAGGCAGTCATTTAATCCACTGGTGCTGCATTTAGCGGTCGATTCTCCTAGAACAGCAGATGCTTTCGCTGGTTCCCATAATGACACTTCTAACAGCACAACCGTCTTCGTAGGTGCCCTTGCGTCTGGAGTTCAAGAATCTACCTTGTTCGGCTTATTTCTGCCATTTGGAATTGTATTGCAGATCAAAATCCCGCCAAACAAGCACTGTGGTTTCGTCAAGTATTCCTCGCGACTGCAAGCTGAACAGGCAATTGCATCATTGCAGGGATTTGTGATTGATGGTAGCAGAATCCGCTTGAGCTGGGGACGTGCGTCATTTTCCCATCCAAATAGATCTTTGCAGCCAAATCCATTTGTTGAGAATGACAACCTGTTTTATCAAGCCACTATGCCCGTGATGTATTCTCCGATACAGATGCCGTGGATTTCTGGCACGGGTGAAAGCTTCGGAGGTTATGTGGATGATAGCATGAGTGTCAGAACTCCGCTGCAGTATACCTCGTCAATCCCTCTGGATGCAATGCACGGAAGAAACGAAATTGAGCTTATCCAAGCCGTCAATAACATGAGTCTTTCGTCTTTAGGTTCGTGATTAACGTAAGAATGGGAGCATGTCGGGCGTTCGTTGCAGTTAGGGTGATTGTGAAACCATTTTTTGGCGCTACCGGTTTTGTGTGGATGATACTATGGTGGTATTGTCGCTTAAAGACTATACGGCGAATTTTCTTTCTAAAGACTATTTACTTTGGATGGGGTCTATGTTGTGACATGGGATATGGGATAGGGTATGGGTTGGGATAGGATATGGGTTGGGATAGGATTTTACAACAATAACTTATTTTATAAATGATTCTTTAGGAATCAATCTTTTTTAAATCATTTTTAGATAATTGACACTACAAACTATTAACTATTTACTTTAAGAACATCAAGTCATCCCCCAACAACAAAGTACAGGTACCTATTGGGAACAGACCATACTTCATTTTAAGTTGCCCAACACTCACAAGAGACTCTATAGTCGTAGCAAATCCTCGGTATAGTTACTCTACAATATAAAGGACCTGTAGCAAATTGATCCATATAATTCACGTGACCTATACTCAGGGTCCTAGTCAACTGGTCAGCTGGTTCCAGCTTGGGTACAGCCAGGACAGTTGACATTCCTGTTCTGTAATGCGTATAGAACTTATCTTCTCTACTGCCATACTTTGGCCTCATTTCTGTTTGAGGGTCGTAGTCATGATCCAAGCAGTGATTGGAAGTCTTGGCGCAAGCAAAAAGACTAACATCAGGCTGCCACCGTGGTGCCACCAAGTCTGACGTGCAAGAGTGCTCGGTCGAGCACGGCTAGTTTCGGGCTCCACACTTGCAGTACTCCCATCATTTTGGCAGTCTGGATTCGATATTTATCCGGTTTCCGTCACTCTAAACCTCCTATACCCGCTCTAGACGTCACCCCTTCACTTCTGCCAGGCTGACACACTGCCCCTCACCCTCACCCCCAAGGCTACATGAACCGCACCACGATAGAGCTTCTTCTCTCGCTTGCGCTATCTCTGTCTGCACTATTTGACTACACATTTCGACTACACTCATTCAAAGTATCCTTAATTCAATATAAACGTAAAAAGCGCTCTCTGGGAGTCGCCACACCAATAACGCAGTACCTAGACCAGCCTAAGACCTCTCACCTCTCAATCTGCGTGCCAACTGGATGTCCTTCTTCTGGATGGTCACTCTCTTAGCGTGGATAGCACACAAGTTGGTGTCCTCAAACAAAGACACCAAGTAGGCTTCTACCGCTTCCTGCAACGCACCAATAGCGGAGGACTGGAAACGCAAGTCGGACTTGAAGTCCTGGGCAATTTCTCTCACCAAACGCTGGAAAGGTAACTTGCGGATCAAGAGCTCAGTAGACTTTTGGAAACGTCTAATCTCTCTCAACGCCACAGTACCAGGCTTATATCTGTGGGGCTTCTTGACACCACCAGTGACGGGGGCCGACTTTCTTGCGGCCTTCGACGCCAACTGCTTTCTGGGGGCCTTACCACCCGTGGACTTTCTTGCGGTCTGCTTAGTTCTCGCCATCGTGTGAAGAAGAAGACTGGAATGCGCCGCCAGCAAGCAAAAAAAATCCTCAGGAAACTGGTCACACCTGAACGACCCGAAAAGCCCCAGCACAAAATGCTCGTGTTCGGAAACCCAAATTGCAACGTATTTCGACCAATAGGAGCAGCAGAAAAGGCGGGGAGAAACGTCACGTGTATACCACGTGAATGCATTAGCATCGTCTAGCTTACCCCTAGCTAGCCGTCTAGCCACTACACCTTATTAGCCATGCCATAGCCATCGGGCCAGAATTCCGGGTAATGCGACAGAGAGCTTTCCCACCGATACCATAGTATATGTAGACATGCTTCTATGCTTTGGAGAGCCAGTTTGAGGGGCATGGTTTCAATTAGAGGGCCGGAGAGGGTGCTATAATGATGTTAGTCGCATGTAAGCTCTGATCGATAAACTGCAGTGACAATCCTTTGCGCTTTTTTGACATAATACCATCTATCTCCTTGGTCTATAGGTCCTTGCCGCCAAAATATTGCTCGTTGGCGACAGCTTTTGTGATAGACATTAGCTGGGCACAACATCGTGTGATTCGTTGCTAGGATCTTGACAGAACCTACCCCGTATTCTCTGACACCACAGTCTTCCAGTACTACTATCCTCTAGTGCCTCCGTACTCTAGAGTTATAGTCTTCCTTTTCTACCCTATCTTAGTCTACAGCTTCGACTGTAGGTTTTCTTTCTCCAAGACTCTGGCATTCTCCAACACTCCAGTATTCACAGACTCCAATATTCTCTAGAATTAGCTGACACCAATGCTCATCAGGCGCAGAATAGCACCATGGCACATCAGTGGCATTCTCATAATCCAGACACTAAGCGTGGGCTGTTCTGTCATAATGTGCCTCAGACACAATTAGCTACAGTTGTCACGTTCTAATCTAGTATTATCTAGTATGCTATCCTAGTTTCTGTACCACAAACGAGTGATTCTGGTTTGCATCATCTTCTTTTGCAACTGGAACACACCGTACATCAACGCCTCGGCAGTGGGCGGGCAGCCAGGCACGTATATATCTACCGGCACAATGCGGTCGCAGCCACGAACGACTGAGTACGAATAGTGGTAGTAACCACCACCGTTAGCACACAGGCCCATGGATATGACCCATCTTGGGTCAGGCATTTGGTCGTATACCTGTCTCAAAGCAGGGGCCATCTTGTTGGTTACTGTACCAGCAACAATCATAATGTCCAGCTGACGCGGTGACGCTCTGAAAATGATTCCCAAACGGTCCTGATCGTAACGCGAGGTTGATACGTGCATCATCTCTACCGCACAGCACGCCAATCCAAAGGTAACGGGCCAAAAGGACAGCTTGCGTGCCCAATTTGCGATCGCATCCAAGGAAGTGAGGGCATAGTCAACGGGGGACGACGCAGTCGTCTGCAGTGTCAACGTAAGTGTCGTGGGCAACTGACGGGGAGTCAAGTCCTTAGTGGAGACGGCGCGGCGCGCAAGCACCATGGGCGCGGGCGTGGCCCGCCCTATGGATCTGAATGCAAGCATTTGTATTTATGTGTATTGCAAACGGGAGAGTAGTAGTAATGTGTATGCGTGTACGTTCGGTAGTCTCTGTCTACTACGGGCCCTTCCTGTGTACTTTCTGTCTCGTTTGCGTGTCGCGTGAGTGACGTCCCGATCCTCTCCGTCTGTGTTGGACTAGTTACTTCAAACTCATCTGGATTCAATCAGCAATATTTTCTCTCCGTTGATTGGACAAAACAAATATACGATCACATGACATACGCGTGACCTCGGACCCTTGTGAGGCCGAGATGGACGAGGCCAGTAAGGGAGCGTAGCAGAGTAAGGCAGGTAGGAGGAAGAGAGACAAGAAGGTTGCGAGAAGGAGTATTGGAAATATGCATATATAGACGATAGTAGTACGTAATTTTTGGGCTATTAAATTTGTGGGGTACAAGTCCTCTAGACTGGGTGACTGCAGTATGATAACTTATGAGAACTATGCAAAGACTGCAGCGGCAGCGAATGGCAACTGGCGCTTCATGATGGCTTGTGCCACTTGATACTGAGATCCTCTTTTTAGAAGCCTCCTACTGGATAACACCTTCCAAGTAGTCCTTTATTCTTTCCAAAACGTCCGCCTTCACCAGCGCAGGAACTAGTTCCTGCGCTCTGGGCTTTACAAACGCGTAGAGCTGGTCAAACTTGACCGGTTTAGACTCCTGGCTGCTCTCCATGAGCTCCCTCGTAGCGAGATTTGCCACCTTGTCGTACCATCCCGCCTCGTAGAGCTTCATCTTTAGCTGCTTGTTGATTATGTCGTAGTTGCCAGACGATACGAGATGCTCCTGGATCTGTGACTTGATCTGGTTAAGCTGATCGTCCCCTGATCCTCCTTCCCACTTCATACGGTCGTTCGTCTCCTCTCCCTTCATCGCCGCTCTTATGATGCTGGTTGGCTACGCTGTGTGAGACCGATTTTTGGTTAGGATTTCACCTGGGATCGTCTCCCCAGAACCCGAGTGCCACTGAATAGAACACAATGCTGGGAACGAGCTCGAAGGGATCACCGTATGATGCTAGGATAACGTCTGTGTCAGACTTATCGCAGGGAAACTGGATCCAGACACGGCAAATCAGTTACACTGATCCTGCTGGCAAAGATCGGTTATGGGAGATGGCGGTACGGACGACGCGGCGGGCCGCTGGCGTGGAGGGGGAACCTAACGTGGACGCGGTTTCTATCGTAAGCGTCTTGAGTGACCCGTCCGACCCTCAGTCTGAGCCGGGTGTCTTGCTTGTGAAGCAGTTTCGTCCTCCTACGGGCAAGGTTGTGATTGAGCTTCCAGCGGGTTTAATCGATCCAGGCGAGTCGATTGAATCTACAGCCGTCCGCGAGTTACTTGAGGAGACTGGATACCACGGTACTTTCTCTCGCCAGTCGACAGAGCTCTTTAGCGACCCGGGCTTGACAAATGCCAGTATGGTGTTGGCTTATGTCGATATCGACTTGTCTCACCCACAAAACCAAAATGTCGTACCCCAGTTAGAGGACGGTGAGTTCATTGAAACGTTCACGCTTCCTCTTCGTACTTTAGCGAGCTCGTTGGACGAGCTCATGGCACGTGAAAAGTGTACCGTGGACTCCCGGTTATACCATTTCGCAATAGGGTTGGATATGGCCAGAACATTGTTTTGAGAACAAGAGGAGAAGAATGGAGACGAGCAATGCTACGTAGAATAAAGAGGAGAAGTAGAAAGAGAAGAGAAGTAGAAGAGAAGTAGAAGAAGACTATGACGATGGAAAGGAAGGACGAGTTGGGGTTTGCCTAGGCTGTGACTGCGGGGCGAGCAGCAAACAAAATAGCAGTAGAAACCGTACATAACCAATTCCTCGGTATGGACGAAGCCTTAGTGTGTTGCTTCTGCTTGGGCGGAACGGACGAGATCCCGCCATTCGGCACATTCGAGGACTCTAAGCGCTTTGTAAAACCGTGTACGACATGTTCGCTCGCAGCGCACAGGCGGTGCCTCATGGAATGGTTTAATTCTCTTGCACCAGACAAGGTTCGTATCATGAAGGCACAGTCCCTTCGCGAGGTGGAGCAGATACACGAGGCAAACGGAACGGCTCAGTCTCTGGGTACCCTGTTTTCTGCCGGTACATCCAACGATATCCACATAAATATCACGAGTGAGTCGATTCGCCGCTGGTTTACGGGATCCAATCTGACAAATGCGATAGTGGAGGAAAATGCAGAGAACCCAGCCACTCGTGCTGAGACTGAAGGAGCTACTGATTGGATTAGACCGCATGATTCCGACGATGATTACAGCCACGCGGATGACGACAGAAATTTGACTATAATAATCACAGCTTGCCCACAGTGCAAGAAGGACATTGTGTTTAGATTAGAGTCGTCAACGCTATTATCCTTTTACTCGGGATGCGTAAAGAATGTATCTCGGATACTTAGATTTGGGTCTGTGTTTTTAGGTGTTACGTCTGCCATTACTGGGACAGTGTCGATGGGATACGTTGGATTAACCACATGCGGCCTCAAGATTATGGACTGCATAATCCCCGGCCCGCTTCTAGTTCTGATGTTAGTCAGAAATAGGGCTTCTATGGCACCCATGTCGTCACTAAATTCGCTTTCGCAGGTTCTCTTTGGCAATATTAACAGCTATGCGATAGATAACTTGGAACAGGCTTTAGTGAATGGTTTGATTGATCCTATAAAGTTTTCCCGCATACCAGTCCTTCCCATAGTATTGTATCGCTTACAGTCATCTTCGATTTCAGACTGCTTATTTGGCGGCAAAAAGGCCAATGGCCAGATAAATACATGGATAACAGAGTTGATGATCAGCGGCTACATCTCTTCTCTTGGAAATCACGAACTTTTTCGCGGCTTGTTGGCCAATATTGGGACTATTGTGAGGAGTTTTCTCAAGAATCCGTTATCCGTTACAAACGGGGTAAGCCTCTTTAAGGGAGTGAATTTTCTCAAAGCTGGTACTATAATATCGCTCTTGGTTCCGTTGAGATGGACATACGATCTCTTGTTTCGTGCAACTATAAATCAGGCATACTTCAATTTGATGTTGGACGTAAGCCCAAGGGTAATAACGAACAGTTTGCCAACGAGTGAAAGTGACACCTTGGACACGCTAAATAACAAGATTGGTACCATGCGAGGCGAATTTGCTAGTTTGAAGTACCAGGCTCAAAAGTGCAAAGGAGACGGACAACTTCAACACGTTCCATTGCTCGGACCACTTTACAGAGCTTTGGCGATAAGAACGATATATTACAAACTGCTTTTGAAAAATGGGAAGCTTTGGAAATATGCAAAGTTGAAAGTTGCAATGTCGTATTATACGCTAAAAGCATGCTTGAAGAACGACTATTCCGAGAGTCTCGGAGCAAGGTCAAACACAATAAAAATAGTGTCATCTTTGTTGTGGCCTGTGATGAGCTCAAAAATCGGATATATGATTTATCAAGCATTCCTAAAGCAGGAATATTGTACTGAACTTCCAAATGATAATTTGCTTCTTTTGTGCAACATTTCCGGCCTTGTTCTAGTGGCATTAGCTCGAGATGTGTCTAGTTTTTTTTTCTCATACAGACGAGCAGGACAAGTGTCTCGCATGTCAGTCTTGACAAAGAAGGACATTGGGAGCTACGAAGATTCTCAAGACCACAACGAAAGCCGCAGCACAGGTTTTCGGTCATGGTTTTCAGGAAATTGGAATTCCAATAACGGCTCGGCCCAAGAGGCACTGGAAAG
Source organism: [Candida] anutae (assembly GCA_030566955.1). Lineage (NCBI taxonomy): Eukaryota > Fungi > Ascomycota > Pichiomycetes > Serinales > Debaryomycetaceae > [Candida] anutae. Next base: position 86,548 of record JAKUBP010000028.1, on the reverse strand, counting down.
CGTTGGGAACGAATCAGGCCTGATTTCAAACATATATAACATCCTATCCACTACTCGCACTAGCTCGTTTTTGGGTGATAACAGCTACAACGGCATGCCAGGCATTTATACTAATTAGTGTCCCCAGGCTATGAATACTCAAGCGATATCGAAATTGTCCGATACGTATAATAACCGTATATAGGAATAATACAAGAGATTGTGTGGTTTCTCACAACTTTTTTAGCCCGAAACAAGCAGCTAATCGTCATCATAATTTTCATCTTCCTCCACTTTCCGCATAGGTGGCTCCACGACTTCGTTATTAGTCTTTTCTTCCTCTTCGTCATCTTGTTCCGGCTTGTTAACTGCTTCTTTTGTCTTTCCATATCGCACCTCTGCAGACTTTGTGTCCGTAGGCGCAGGACTAGCAACAGTAGCACTAGGTATAGCTGAAGGGGCAGGCACAGGGGTCGCAGGTGCAGCAGCAACGACAGGCGGGCGAGAGACAGGAGGTGACGCAGGTGGATGCGCTGGAGCATGCACAGGCGGGACTATCGGAGCAAAGGTGGGCTCAGCAGCTGCAGGGGTTGGGGCAAAAGCCGGACCCTTTACAGGAAGAGTCTGCAAGGGCGACGGGTTTGACGCTGCAGAAAACTTGCTTTCTTCGGAGGCAACTGAAGCGGCAGCATTCATTAAGGAGCTTAGAGAATTAACTCCTGCACGTGGCGACGAAATAGGGGCCTGAGTGGCGCGCTTCAAGACCTTGCTATCACGCTTGTCGTCGAGTTCTCTTTTGATGGATGACAGAGCATGCAACTCTGTCAGGGCACCTTTAGTGTCAGGTATAGCACCGTGAGTCTGACCTTGTGCAACAATTGGAGGTTGCACGTGAGCAGGCGGAAGTTGCGTGCTATCGACACTAGGGATGTGTGGTTGAGGTGGCAAGGGCGCGGCCAATTGCGGCTGAGTAGCGGATAAAGGAGGTGGTCCTTGGGATGGAGGTCTTTGAAGTTGCAGAACCAGGCCCAAAGGAGCACCAGCAGGCTGACTAGACGGGTGACTAGGCGGCATCTGCAGTTGTTGTGGGTGTGAGTGCAGTTGCTGCTGACCAGGTTGAGGCCCACCAGGCTGTGGTTGCTGTTGCTGGCTGCTCTCCAATACCATACCCTGAGGCAATCTTGGCTGTTGAGACACTGGCGGCGGCTGTGGCGGGTGGGTGTTACCCTCCTGCTGGTACTTGACCAATTGCTCCAAACGTGCCGTAATGTGAGGATTTCCCGGGTCCAAGCGCTCTGCTTGGCGGTAGGCATCCAAAGCATCACTGATCTGGTTGTTACATGTTTCGTAAAGGGTACCCAAGTCGTACCAAACCTCTGAAATATAGGGATTCAAGCGTATAGCGCGCGTATAAGCGTCGAGGGCGTCCCTATACTGTGAAATCTGGTAATACAACACTCCAATCGAACACCAAAAGGTGGGATTGCGGGAGTCGCGATTGACAGCCTGTTGGAACGCTTCGTACGCCGCATTAAAATCACCGCGAATCATGTGCACCCTACCCAAGTAGTACCACGAGTGGGCATCGCTCTGGTCAATCTCCAAAGACTGAGACAAGTACTTGAGCGCCATTTCCAAGTCCTGCTGAAACGTTTCCAGCGTAGCGCCCAGCAGCGTAGCAGCACCCAGCTGTCCAGAGGCTGCAGCACCTGAATCGGCGCCCGACGCCTCATCTGACGCGGGAGGCAAGTCTGCTTGGGAGTAAAGACAGCCCAACTGCTGCAAAACCTTTGCGTGCTGGGGATTCACCGCCAATACGCGCTCATAGGCTTCGCGAGCACCCAACCAGTCCTTCTGTTGCTCTAACACCAGTCCTATTTGGAACCAGACATCCGGCTGGGTCAAAGGCAAAGGCGGGTTGTGTAAGATGTACTGGAAGCACTCCAACGCCAGGGGAAGTTTCCCTTGGTGCTTGTATATAATACCCAAGCGAAAGTAGATTTCGTTGGCCTTGTCAAACTGGGGGTTTAATTCAAGCACCCGCACAAACGCCTCCTCAGCGTACTCGAGCGAGCCATAGCGGTCGTACAAGATACCGATTCCGTGCCACAACTTGGGCACGTTGGGGTTCTCCAAGTAGTAGAGCGCGCGCTGATAGGCAGCGTACGCGCGCTGTAAGTCATCAAGCATGAGGTAGCAGTGGCCCAAGAGGCCCCACGTTTCACCATTTTCAGGGTTGAAGTTGAGCGCCTGCTCGTACAACTCTGCAGCCTTAAAAAAGACATCCTTGAGACGGTACACGTTGGCAAGCTTGAGGAGCGCATCGGGGTTTGACGGCGAGTGTCTCAACAGCGCGTCGTATGCTGTCAGGGCGCGCTCGTAGTCGCCAAAGCTCTCTGCAAGCAGTCCAATCGCCAACCAGGTTGCGCTAGTGGTCTCGCTCAAAAGCAGCGGAAGCAGCGCCGGGGACGCGGCCAGCGTACCGTTAGCTGTACTACTAGCGGCGGCGCCAGCAGCGGTAGCAGCGCTGCCCGCGGCCGTCGCGGCGGTGCTCGCCGCCGTCAGCGCATTCGCTCCGCCGGGGCTCGCACCCGGCGCGGGGGGAGGTGGCCCCAGACTGTTTGCAGCACCCATTCCAACTCCAAGCATCGGCACCAACGCACGTGTACCAGCGGGCAAGCCTTCCTGCGGCGGAAGGTGAGGTAGCTGTTGTGGGTGCTGGAGCCCGTGTGGGAGCGGTGCGTGCGCGTGTGCGTGTGCGTGGTCCATGTGGTGCAACGACCCGTTCACCTTGTTCATCTGCGCTTCAGACGAAAAACTCTAGACAAAAAGTCGTCTCGCTCGCGATGCGGTCTCTCGTGTCGGTCTCGCGCGTGGTGACTGTGCTAACTGCGCCAACTTCCTGTAAACGTCAACTGTCGCCACCACCAGCCTCCAAATTCGCTCGTTGACTCGCTTGCGGTCGAAAAAAACACGGGGTGCAGAAACCTGCCAAATACAGAAACCGATTACACCCCATAAAAGGACCCCTTCCTCATTCGTATTGGTGCATATAAAAGCAATTTATGATGGCGAAAATGGAATAAAAGAAATGGAACAGGGGGCGACCGGGGGCAGACGGTTTGAAAGGGTATTGTGACACAGGTTGCCAACCAAGACACAGTAAAAATAGACTCCCCAGGTGCTATGCGCGAGCCAATGCTGCAAGACGCGCGTATCCGCACAGCCTCGCAAGGTTTGCAGAGCTGTGGGGATGTGTGTGGGGGAGGGAAGGCGACATTTGAGCCCTGCCCAACACGGCTCAAAATGCAGCTACTCAGGTGAGCATACATCACATGACCAAATGTTATTTTAATGTGGTTTTGGAGTGACGCAGATTATTTTAACCGTCTTTAAACTAGCACGTGAAATATGCGTGATAAGGACACGTGACAGAAATTTCATCAAGGCGGCAGTTGTGCCGTTTTGAGCCGGGCAAACGGTGCACGGATGCGCATCGCAACTTAGCGCGGCACGGCTTGCCGGGTTTGCCGGTTTTGCCGACTGTTCGGGATTCGACGGATACTGTTTCGGCAGAAGCTGCCAAACACGCCCGCCGGCGCTGGACGCACAACGTGCCCGATGTCTCTGATGCGACAATAGCCCTGGTCCAACTTGTTATCTTTAGGCTCAAGCCTCCAGATTCACTATATATGCAGGAACACATTTATTTTTAGTAGCGCACTCTTTATTACTGGTCGATTGCCCCCTTGGTGTCTTGAAGAGCCAGTCGCTGGTGGTAAGCGCTGGTAGTTAAGTTCGGCGCACGACTTGTACTGCACTCTTCATTCGTTGTCTATTTATTCTCAAGTGCCTACTTGTCAAATCTCAGCTATAATCAGCTTATATACAGGATACACGAGACTATAGTACATTAATTTACACCTGGGTAGTCTTCGTCCGGAACTCCAGCTGCGTCTGGCCTACACGGCTCAAGTATAAAGACAGAGGCCAGAGGCCAGAGGATGTGATAGAGGCCAGAGGAGGGGATAGAGGCCAGAAGAGAGGATAGAGGCCAGAAGAAAAGATAAAAGAGAGGAGAGGAAGGAGGTAAATGGCCATTCTCCTCCTTCTCCTGTTCAGTCCAGTATTGTAGAAACGCTAGGCTCTTAATTGCAACCTACTTTGCACTAAATGCGCTATTGAACCCCAATAACTCATTAATGTCCTTGGTCCAGTCATTTTGCGATCTCGCCACACACCAAACTCCCAGAGCGGCGGTGCCAGACACAACCACGTCGTCTCCCGGTCTCAAGTCCACCTGAGATATGCCGTCGATGCTGAGGGGGATGTACAGGTTGCGGTTAGTGTCGCTGCTGAGCCGCACAGTGATTTCAGCGCTCAGCGGAACTACCAATGGGCGGAACGAGAGCGAGCGCGGACAAATGGGAGTCACCAACGTGCACGCCACCAGCGGGTGCACAATCAGTCCTCCGGAAGATAACAGGTACGCCGTCAGGCCCGTAGGAGTCAGGAGCACCAAGCCGTCACCACGCGTGCTTGTAAGAAACTCGCCATCAACATAAATGTCAAGTGATACCAAGTGGGGCATGCTACCGCGGTGAATCATGACATCATTGATTGCATACATTCCCGACGCGCTCTCCAGGCCGCACACCAGCACCGAGAGACGGTCCCGGTGCATCGCACGGGCCCGACTCAGGTACACCTGTGCAAACGCAGACCTAAAGTTTGCAAAGTCAAACGGAAGGAGGAAACCTAGCGTCCCGAGCGCAAACGAGAGTACTAGCGGCGTCGTTGCACGACTGCCAGCCTGGAACGCACTCACACCCCGTAAAATTGTACCGTCACCCCCGAGTGTAACAATCACATCGGCTTTTTGTGCAATCTCTTGCACCGAACCCGTGTAGAGGGTGTGCAAGACACGCCTCGCATCGAGACCTCGCTCTCGCTCCGCCACCTGGAGCTCGTCAGCAACGCCAGGCGCAACTAGCACATTCACACCCGGGTAGTTCTCCTGTAAATGTGCGAGAAACTGGAGCATAGCGTCCCGCACTCCTACATCCCACGGCTTCTTCACCACATACACGTTCTTGGGGGGTGTGCGCCACACCACCTGGTGCAAAGCGGACGTGCCGCACGGTACATAGTCAGGCACTTGTGCATCTGCAAGGCTTGAACAGCCCTGTACGTCCCACATTAGCGGACTGGTGGATACCAGCCTGCGTCCGTGTACGGCAAAGCTGGCTGGAGCCTTAGCCAGAAAGCCCCCATCCACCACCCTCCCGGACTCGCTAGAGCCTCGTACAAGTCCATCACCGAGGCCTAGCAAAGCGGACCGGCCAAAGTTCGCAACCCCTAGCCGATTTGGCGAGAGCCTACGCAATGGCGCCAACATGATCTAGGTGATACTTTTTTTTAGTGGGTCTAATTTACAGGCTAGGTTACGATCCATTCAACTCGTTAATCTCCTTCATCTCCTCCTCGGTCAACGCCGGCACCGCTGGCGCTTCAGGCACCAGATCAGGCACGTGAGCATCAGGCGCCAGCGTAGCTACTGGCGGTGGCAACGAGATATCGCGCTCGCCCTTGTCCACATCGTCGTCGTCATAAAACTCATTGTCGGGCTGGATCTGCTCATCGCGAGCGTACTGCGAGCCACCCTTCGAGTCGATCGCTTCGCGCGTATCCTCCTCCTCATCGCCCAAGTCTTCGGGGTCGTGTGGCGTGTGCGTCATCTGCACTGACGGCGCGTGTTTTGTATTCTCCAAGTTTGACACGATAGAGGTCAAAATTTTATTGAGGAACTCGGGCGAGTTAGCATTGTACATGTTGGACGGCCGCACGTCGAGCTTGTAGTCAGGTCCGTAGTATTCATAGTACTCGTTGTACGGTAATTCTGACGGCAATATCACATTATTGAGCAACCCGGCTTCAAAAGCCCATGTTCGAGCAACATTGCGCATCGTGTATCCACCGCCACCGAGTACCATCATCGGGATGTTGAAAGACTTGACAAAGTTAATACAGTTGGCGTGGCCAGCCATAGATAAGTTGAAGCAGCCCAAACGGTCCCCGCTCAACGAGTCGCCGCCGCACTGCAAGACAATCGCGGAGGGCTGGTACCACTCGACAATCTTGCTAATCAATGGCTCAAAGGTAGACTTATAGGTGGCATCATCAATGCCATCACGCATCGGCACATTGACCGAGTGGTACTTACCCTTGCCAACACCGATGTCGCGCAACTCGCCCGTGCCGGGAAAGAACTCGCCATACTTGTGGAAGGAGCATGTCATGACACGATCCGTCGTATAAAACGCCTCTTCCACACCGTCGCCATGGTGCACATCAATGTCGATATAAAGAACACGGGGGTGGTAACGCAATAACTCGATGATTCCCAACACAATGTCGTTCAAGTAGCAAAATCCTGAAGCCTCAGACTTTTTGGCGTGGTGGAGACCGCCAGCATAGTTAATAGCAATATCGCACTTTCCACGGTTCAACCGCGCCGCGCCCTCCATAGAACCACCACCAGAGATACCACAGTACTCAAACAAGCCGTCAAATACCGGGCAGTCATCACCCACATTGAACTTGATCTGCTCCTTGCCAAACATGTCCAAGTTGTCCGGCGACACGCGGCTCAAAAAGTCGATGTACTCGTCTGTGTGAAACTGACACATCTCCTGCTTCGTCGCCGGCTTGGCACGGTATATCTCCATCTTCTTGTACAACCCATAGTTCATAATCAACGAATGCGCCATTCTTATACGGTGCGGCTTCATCGGGTGACCAGCGCCGTACGCATAGTTTCCAATGTCGGCATCGTAAAAGTACGCTATCCGCTTCTTCTGCGTCGGATCGACCTTGAGCTCGTCAAAGGGAAGCTGCGTGTACATCCTCGCAGTTGTGGTTCCCAACCTTTTGCCAGGGTACCGTACTTGAGTTTTCGTTTTCACATTGGGGTTACCCGCACATCATCTATATAGCTGCTCTACAGTAGTTGCGGTTGCTGCTCGCCAGCAGCGCCAGCAGCGCCAGCAGCGCCATCGCTGCGGTTCTTGGTGCGGCGACGGTAGTCGAGGAGCTGGTCGTTGAGCTGGTCCTGGAGCTGGCCGTTTTCGCGCCATTTTTGGTACACTTCTTCATTCACCTCAAAGGCGATACCGTTGTTTCCGCCCACAATGCTGCGGTTTGTAACCGTAATGGGCCAGACCCAGTACGGCCACGACGGGCCCATCACGGCACACCAGTTTCGCGCGTACCCGAGGTCGTAAATGTTGTCATTACGCGTGCCGCGGCCGCGCTCGTCAAAGTCGTATTGGAACCGCCCGCCATAGTTGGTACGCTTGTCCTGGAACTCAATCGTGGTCATATTCACGAGAATCAAGTACACCAGGAAACCCATAAACACCGCAACCGCTATTCCCATCGAGAGGGCCGTCACCATGAGCGCCACCACATTGAGCGAGAGGTACGAGTCGGTGTAGCGCTCGTCGCGAAAGAAGACCCACAACTGCGATAGCGACGACAAGCCCGCGACGCCAGTGAACAGCACCACGTACATGAGAAACTGTACAAAGAGCTTGTGGTTGTGGAAACCGATGCAGCTCGAAAACCAGGGACAGTAGTGGTCCATCTTGAGAATGCACCGTCCCGAGCTCGAGCAGTGGTGCGTGCGGTCGGGCTTCCACACGCTACACTTGGTGCAGTAGCGGTAGGCGCTGGTGCCGTTGCGGCTGGCGTGGACACGCATCACGTCTAGTGGCGGATCAGACGGCACAGCACTGGCACTTGCACTTGCACTCGCACTTGCACTTGCACTTGAGCCCGCGCTCGTCCCAACGGGTATACGGAGCTCCTCAAAGTCCAACGGCGAGCCGGGACCGGCGCGGACAAGCGCAAAGTACGTGTACACGCACAAGAGGTACAATACCGTGCCAGACACCCCGAGCACCGCCGCCGCCACCGGCAGCTCGCGCTCAACGAGCGCGCCGCACACCCGCGTTACAAGCACCCACTCGCCCCACGAGAGAAGCAGCGTGCAAAACACCTTCGGAAAGAGCATCGTCGCCAGCCGGCACGCCTCCTCCACCGCGCCAGACCGCAAGCGCAACATGGCGGTGCGATACACTATCGTACATTTTTCTATACACGCTTTTTGGCTAGAGCGCTGGGGCCCGTTTTGCCTGGAGCGCTGGGGCCCATCTTGACATACGCCTCGTAGCCAATGCCGCCAAACACCAAGGCGACGCCGCCCCACTGTAGACCGCCGAGGCGGTGGCCAAACACCACAACGCTCAAAATCATGCTAATCATCTTGCGTGTAACGGTGGCGGTGACAAGCACGAGCGAGTCAAACTGCTCGAGGATGATAAACACAAACACCTGGCCAACGGCGCCGCAGACTGCAAACGCGACAATGTTGGCGAGTGCGGAGGGGTACTGGGCGATAAAGGCGTGGGTGTAGGCAAGCTCCGCGTCAAATTTAAACAAAACCGTGTACGTGAGGGTGATGGCGGCCACGAGCGTGTTCAAGATGCACATCAAGCTCGCGCCCGTTACTTTGGTGGTGCAGTCGCGCTGCGAGCGAAAGAGCTGGTCCTGCGTCGAGTTGGTGACGCCGTCCAAGAGCATCGAACCCGCCAACTGGGCCATGCCTAGCCACGTCGCGCCGTCATTGACGCTGGCACGCGCCGCCTTGCCGGTGGGCGCGAGCGTAAAGAGCGCCACGCCAGCGGTGACGGCGCCGGCAACAACATACTTGTAGGCCGGGAACCGCGTGCGGTAGAGCACCATGTGTATCACCATTACGGGAATGAGCTTGCACGACTTGGCGAGGAGGTACGCCAAGTAGTCCACGTGCTTCAACGACTCGTAGCCCAATGGCGACGACAAGCTCGACGTGAGCGCGATAGCCGCAAAGGATGCAAAAAAGCGGCGCGCTGTACGAGTGTCGTTGCGCGTAAACACTGCAAACGGGTTCTGGCTGGTGCTGACTAGACTGTAGACAAGGCCAACGACGGAGGCACACGCCGCCTGCACGAGGTTCACCACCAACGGCGCCTTAAAGTAGACGGGGTCGCCCAATGCCAGCACGCCGTATGGCTTGGTGTTGATGCGTTCTTGCAACACCGACCATGTGAGGAACGACGCGTAGAGGCCCAAGACACACACCGCTAGCGTCCATATCAGCCCAGTGGATTTCATTGTGATGGTGGTGGTTGTGTGGCGATGTTTGTGGTGTCGTGACCAGACGGAGCTTTTTACTAGTGCAACGTATCAATTACATCTATACCAGAATGAAACATACATTTTTACTACATTTTAGCCGCGTCCACCAAACATGTTGAAGAATCCTCCTCTCTTCTTGCTGTCGTTGCTGGAAGACGTGGCGACCTCCGGCGCCATCGCGGGCGCGGACGCGGTCGCGCCCGCGGGCGCGCGACCAGAGTCGTAGGATATATAGTTGAAGGCGACATCAAACAACACCGGCTTGCTCATTATTGGCTGGATTTCTGGGTTTTTGGCCAAGTTTGCAAAGCGCTTGTATTGTCTGTCTTCCGGGTAGCGGAAAGAGGTTTCCTGTTCAAAGGCCCGCTTGTTTTTGCGGCGCAATAATTGAACCTTAACATGATACTTTACCAATTTGGCGGATACTTGAAGCTTCAATTTTTTAAAGTCCATGTCGTGTTCGATTCCAGCCTTGTTATACTCCTCCTTCTCGTCCATGCTGTCGAGAGACTGATGCACGTGGGACAAGATGCGAAGAGCGTGCACAGGGTTGTGGTGTTTTTCAAAATTATCAGCCAACTCGAAATGGAACCTGGCCCGGTAGTAGAGCTCCAAGTTCTCCAACGTCGCGTACAACTCCTCGTCGTTGTAGACGCCAGGCAAATCTTTTAACTTGGATATGGCGCTCAAGGCTTCTTGGCCCTCGTGCAAGGAAACACGTTCGCCATTCTTTCCATGGCGCGTAAAGTGCGAAAATAATGATTGATACTTGAGCCACGTTAGCAAGATGGCATACTCCTGTGCCGTTTCGGGGTCGTCGTCATCCACAGCCTGGCTTATTATCTTTTCCTGAAGATTGCACACGTCATACCAGTCATAATTCAATTTTTGAGGACGGTCGTGATCCCACGTATCAATTAGCTTGATAAGGTATGCAACATCCTCGTCGTGTATAGGGATAGTGCGCCCTCTCCATGATACCAGGGTCACTGTGTGCTTGGAGAAAATGGTATTCGAGACAAACATGGCATTTTTCCTCTGTATTAAGTCAACGAGTTCTTGCAAGTAGGGAAACTTGTTGCTGGTACAGTAGTCACGAGCAACACGTCCCAAGTTGGCCTGAACGGGGATATCTCCATGCTGGGAAATTGCCAAGCTCAAATAGGGCTCTACTATGGTCTGTAATATGTCCTTGACCATATTCCGATTCTTTTCCAACTGGGATATATACGTCTCCCACACGTCACCAGAATTGGTATTGTAAAACAGACTTTTAGTTGTAAAGCCCATGTCCAAAAACCAGACAAAGTAGTCCATGGCACATTTTGCAATCGAAAACGCATTCAACGCCGAGCTCCATTGCTGCTTAGTGGCACACAACTGTCCCTGTGATATACAGGCATATATATAGTATGCCATGCGCGTCCAATCCAGTTTTTCATTCCTTGTGATGTCCAATACACGCTTGATCGTCTTCAACGACCTTTTCATTTTGTTCAACATAAGTGTCCTGTAAGATGACGTTCTGCCACTCGTAATGTCCATCGTGGACTTCATCTGACCAGCATACAAACTGTCGCGGTCCGCCATCAAGATCAAAAGTTGAGCATATCTATCGTCCAGATCATAATCTGCAGCTGAAATAGCCAGGATCTTGTCACCTTTACTGAAGTTCTTGGTGTCTCTGTTAACGAGGTTTAAGTAGCGACGCAAGCTAGCCAAATGCATACTAATCACTCTGCGCTCCTTGCGGAACTCGTCGGGCATGCTCAGTTGGTTCGTTAGGCGGTCATTAAAGAGGGAAATGAGTACTGACGAGTTCTTTAAAAAGTCGAAATGCTCATCTCCATCGTTAGGATCTTCATACTCGATAACCGGCGACGGGTTATCTGCTGCGTCCTCTTTCACCATAGTGCTGTGACAATCTAGTGGCAGTTCAGTGGACAACTATAAAAAAGTTTTTTTTTGGCCCACTCAGTGGGCAATATTAGGCAACTACGCTATAAAGAAACCATCGAACTTGAATCACAAGCTCTGAAGCAACATGATGGTTGAGAGAATACAACAGGTGCACACGATACTGAACCCGATCCAGACGCAAAATGAGTGGTAGATTGGAGGTACCGTGTGCCTCAGAAAGTTCATATTGATGCTGACTAAGCTGAATATCAAGCTTACCAACAAGCCGAGAGCCATGACAATAACGAGCCACAAGTTCTCGCCCATAAGAAAAGGGGAGTCGCTATCAGATCCGCTGACAACGGACATGCTATATGCAACTCCCAAGTCGATGCCACTCAAGAAGAGCGCAATCAACGTTAATGAGAAGTAAATGTACGATACAGTTCTATCATAGTCAGTTTCGTATTCATGACCAATGCTGATAAAATTGTGGCGATCGAGGAACCGAGGCGGTTCCTCATTAATCGAGTCGTAATTAACAGACGATGGGTAGCCTCCTATTTGCTCGGGGTTGTGCGGGTGCAGGTAATTTGGCTGGAAGTCTTCATAAAGACCATTTGGATTGTGTACTTTATAGTAAGAATCTTCTTCATACTTGGGAAGGAGTGGCTTCTGCTCCTTCAGCTCGCCAAGTCTAAAGTTCTTAAGCATGCGGTTTTTGAACTTCATGTACTTGTGAATGACATCCTGAAATAATCCCGGGCTCAGTGAGTTTTGGTCGGCATAAAACTTCAAGTAAACCGAGTATCCGTCCCTGTCGTCCTCATAGTCATCCTGACTATTGCTAGGTTCAGCTAATTTTGAATCACTAGCATTAGCATTAATTACGTCTTTGTTTGAAAATAAAGATAACCTGGTGTGCATGGTGGAGCTTGCATTCGCCAATGAATTGGATTCATGCACCAGCGGCAAAGTCTGCGGCTGAGGCAGTGCGACGCGCTGCAGTCTTTGTTGCGGGGTGTTTGAAACAACGGCCCCCAAAGACTTAACCGATAACTGGCGGTGCAATATCTGCGCAGATTTAGCTTTCACCATTGAGTTTTCCGTCTCCAACTGGTTGTTAAAATTGTCAATGCTTTCAAATCCTTTCAAAAGATTCAAGCTTAATAATTTCGTGTAGTGGTTGTTGGAAAATACTCCTTCCGGCGTGGCGTTGAAATAGCAAGAGAGCATGTACTGGTAAAAGTTTAACTGCTTAAACAAATTAAGCGACGCATTGTTGCCTATCAAGTTTTGGATTTTACCTGGCAAGGCACGCAATTTCGACGGTGACGATTGGGTAGATATCAAGCCGTCCTTGAGTTCGATTGTGGTCTTCAAAGAATCTTCAAACGCGGCCAAGTTGGAGTCATTCGAATAGAAGCAAAGACAGTTATGGGGGAAGGGGTCAATAGAACTAAGGTCTTCTTCTGAGGGGAATGCAACTGTTTCAGTAAACTTGCGCGAGTTTGTAGTGTAGATATTGTGATCTAAAGTAATTAGGTAACCGTCCTGGTATGGTTCTTGGTACTCCAGTTTGGATGTCGCGTAGAGGGAATGCATATCCACGTGGGCAGAGTGACCCGCCTCACTAGCAACATCGGCATCTCCATCGGCATCACTCTTCTCTAATGTGTAGCGTGATCGTGTACAGACAAGCTTCAAGCTTGGTAATAAATTATTAGTGCACAAGGTTTCAATAGTGAGACGTGTCAAGGGACTGTTGTCGCCTGTTTCCCGCACCAAGTCAGTCAACAAACGGGTTGATTCTGGTGTCGGATGCAGAAGATGTTTCAACAACTGGTCCACCACATAGTTGGGTAAGATGCAATACGCATACTTACGCAAGCCGCATGTATAAGCCACCACTATCGACGTGCTCTGGTTCTCCTGTGATACAATGTACAGGGGCTCTTCGGTGACACTGGGGCTTTGGTTGAGGTAGATGTATGAGACTCGCTCGGCACGGGGAGGCGATGCTGCCGTCTCCAAGTCCAAGTAGATACTGAGATTGAGCAATATGTCACTGAAGCTGGTGGTATCGTCTGAAAGCAAGGCCTTGACGGCAAAGTTCTTCTTCAAGAGGATTGCGAGATCAAACAGCGTGTCAAAAGACACCACCTGTTGTTGCTGGTATAACAGCGACGGTCGCGTGCCCATGGTTCCACTCGGCAGCAGTGCAACCGACAGTATGGTGTCGCCACACCCAACCACGCAGTCCTTGTTAAGGATGCTGTGTTGCAGCGCTTGGATACCATGAACAAAGAGTGTCAAGTCTTTTGTGAGTTGCGAGAAATCCGTTCTCACAAAGGAAGTTGGCAGGCCGTTCACCAAATACCACTTGAGACTGGCGACGAAGGACTGCGCCAACGCAAGGTCCACTGTGTAGTACTTCGCAAACTTTTTGAGAATCTTCTTGATAGCAATCTTCTGGATGAGAATAAACTTGGAGAGGTTCTTAAGCACTCCCAGAACTTCGATTGCATGGTAGAGTATCCCGTCGATCTTAACTAGCACCAAGTGCGTCTGCTCCGAACCATGACTCAGTGACTTTCGCACATGTTGCAGTGCATCCTTCAAGGTCTCGCTCAACAATTTGGTCAAGTACCGGAGCTTGCGCGTGAGCTCTCCGTGCTTTGTATGCACGAAAAGGTTGATGTAGTCTATGTTATCTTTAAACTCCTGCTCTAGTACCCGCAAATCAGTCAGTTCCAGCTGGGTGATGCGACGCACATGCGACTTGAGCCCGTTATAGTCTAGATTATAACATCGCCACTCGGGGATGGAAAGGTACTGTAGATTATTGCCAAACTTCATTGGCAAACTACTACAGACGAGTTATCGCTTTGCCTTTCGGGCGGTGATGGAAAAGTCTTGTGATATCTACCTGCTTCGCGGGCTCTTATATTTTGAACTTTTTCTGCAGTCTTTGAACGTTGCACTGCGCCTTCTCAACACAAAACTTTGCCCTGCGGACGCTTGTAGCAAGCATACGCATACAAAACGCAACTACGATCGTCTACGCGCTGCGTTGTAGCGGTCCGCGACCGGGATAGTCTTATTAGTGCTCTCTGCAGCAGAGACGCCTGAAGCGGAGAGAAGATTTAGTTGTCACGAGACCGATCGCCCAATCGGGCCGTCTTATCGCAAACCTAAACGGGCGAGTCACATCTTGGTTCCGGTTGTATGCACCTGGGGTACATTTACGCGCGAGGCACGAACGAAGACTGGAATTATCCCCCCAGTCCCCACAGAGAAGGGGCGGTGGCCCAACACCATGAGCTGCGACGAGATGCTGCCCAGGTGCGTTGTTACGCTTATAACGGCGTCCTCTGGACCAGTCTCATTAAATATCTGCTGGAAAGCCTCGTTCAACCTGATTGTCCGCGCGGGCCCGCTCTCGCGCTCCGTATCACTGTAGAGCTCATCCTGTTCGCTAAATCCTGCTTCAATTTGAAATCCGAGGTGCTCATACTTTTGCGCTATCACGTGTCTAGGCGACCGTTTATCGCAAGTGTGGACGCCAGTAGTCTCACGAAGCTTCTCCAAGATTGTTGGTTTCACTGCCGCGATTTCGACGATGCTTGACCACGTATGGATGAGCGTGTCGATAGAGCGCCGGAACGGCAGGACGTAGAACTTGTGCGGGACGAGCGAGTCGCGCAACGGAACCGGTAGGCGGCCCAACTCCAGCTGCAACACGTGGTTGTTGTCGCCAGCCTGGCTAACGCCCAACTGCGTCAATTCGGGGTCAGGGCCCCAAAAGAGGGTAGAATCACCAGTACGCTTCAGCCAGTAGTTGTTCCACCGCTCATTGCCGTAGAGCGAATGGCCCATATTGTGGTAGCCCTGACCGTGGCGAGCAAGCAACATAATCTTGTACGTGACCGCAGTGTGGTCCTCTACCGCGGCGTTCAACTGCGCGAGACGCTCAAGAACAGCTACCCAGTCACCATTGACAACACCGAGGTGTTCGCGTAAGTAGTCAAAACGCGTGTCGTCGGTGTGGGGACTTGACTGCACAAACTGGTCTGGAACAACTTCAAAGCGCCAGAACGAAGACCGGGACGATTCCCACGCCCGTAAGAGCTGGCCGTACTTTGCGACATCGCTCCTCAGGACCTGTGAATCAAGCACGTCTATCGCGCTGGGGTTCAGAGAAGACATGGCACAGTGACTAACAATTTGGCTGTGTAAAATGGCTATGTAAAATGGCTATGTAAAATGGCTGCTGCCAAATTGGCTGCTTTTTCACACTACAGTGACTAAACCAACCTGTTCTCCTCAAGTTCCCCGTAGCTTCTTCTAGCAGATTCTCATGGCGGTGAAGCTCAGCAGCCTCATCGCTGCCTCGCGAGCCCGCTCAAGCTGGTCTACAGAGAGTCCGACACGAACAAGGGCGGCAATGTAGAGTGAAAGGAGCGACAAGAATGTGCAGAATGGGCAGAGAAAGTATGAGCAGAACGAGAACGAGAACTAGAACGAGAACGAGAACTACGAGAGCAGCAAGATGAAAAGTTGACGACAGTCGGCCGAAAGTGATGATGTAGACCCAAGAACTAGTGCCAGACTGATTACCAAACTCGACGAGGGTCGTGTGTTGCCCAATTTCTGGTTGACGGCCAGGAGTCCTACGTAGATGGGAATAGCTTTGCCAGCATCGTAGCGGCTGCGATGCTGATGCCGTCACCGCCTCCACCGGGCACGACTTGGTCGTCGCGTGCGACCGTTTCATTGCTTTCGTGGGCGTGCCGGGTGGCTGAATCCGACTGGAAAAACCCGTCAGCGCAAACGCAAACTACTGCTACACCACCCCACTCTCAGCTGCTGAGCCTGTTCCGGACAACTAGCGTACATATTGATACTCCTCACTTGGCACGCAGGCTGTCCACTACCCTTTTCACGCCTTCCTAGCACCCTATCACCCGCCACGATACACGCACGATGAACAACTACAAAGACGACTTGTATCCGTTGGCCTTGTTGATGGACGAGTTGAAGCACGACGACGTGTCCAACAGGGTCGATGCGATGCAGAAGTTGGAGACCATCGCGATTGCGTTGGGTCCTGAGCGGACGTTGGGAGAACTCTTGCCTTTTTTGAATGATGTTGCGCAGGACGACGAGGAGGAGGTGTTTGCTGTTTTGGCATCCAAGCTTGGGGACTTCATACCCTTAATCGGCGGCCACAAGAACTGTGAGCCTTTGATACAAATCCTCGCCATATTGGCGTCCATGGAGGAGCCTATCGTTCGCGACAAGGCCATTGACTCCTTGAACAAAATCTCCACCGAGTTGACGGACGAGGAGCTTGGCGGTATCTTTTTGTCCTTAATCCAGTCTTTATCTCAGGGCAACTGGTTTTCAAAGAAAATTGCCAGTTGTGGCTTGTACAAGTCTGTTATTGTTCGCGTGAATGCAGCGGTGCGCAAGGACTGTTTGATATTGTACTTGAAGCTTATCGCGGACGACTACCCGATGGTGCGTAGAAGCGCTGCAACCAACTTGCCTAACTTGATCAACTTGTTGACCGAGTCAACCGAGAAGAACACGTCTGAAGACTACAAGGTCAACAACGAGGACTGGGAGATAATCTCAAAAATGTTCCACCACTTGATCAATGACGACCAAGATTCGGTCAAATTACTCAGTATTGACGTTTTGATTTCTATTTTGGAGTTCTTCCAAAACATTAGTGAACGCGGGTTCAACTCGGACTTTTTGACCAGTGCATTGAAGCTCATTAAGGATGATAGCTGGAGAGTCAGGTACACTGCTGCGGACAGATTACCAAAGATTGCGGTGAACTTTGCTGGCGACGAATCCGACTTGTTCCAGTTGATCGACCCGTTTGTGACGTTGATGGAGGATAATGAAGCAGAAGTGAGAAAGGCGATTGCAAAACAAATACCGGAATTTTGCACACTCTTGACAGGTTATCCCACCACCAAGGCCACCATTTTGGAAAAGATTGTTCCTGTCGTAAACAAGCTCAGTCAGGACCCCGAAGAAAGCGTACGTGCATCCTTGGCATCCACTATCACCATATTGTCGCCCATTTTAGAGAGGCAGGCAACAATAGACGAATTGTTACCAGTATTCTTGGTGATGTTGAAGGACGATTTCCCTGATGTGCGTTTGAATATCATCTCAAACTTGAGCGTGGTTAATGAAACAATTGGTATCAACCTTTTGTCCACCAACTTATTACCCGCCATCACCGAATTAGCACAGGACCACAAATGGAGAGTGAGATTGGCAATCATCGAATACATTCCCAAGTTGGCTAATCAATTAGGTGATTCGTTTTTCAACAACGAGTTGTTGTCGTTGTGCATGTCTTGGTTATGGGACCCGGTGTTCGCCATTCGTGATGCTGCAGTCAACAACTTGAAGGAGTTGACAAGAATTTTTGGGTCAGAATGGGCCAATAGTCAAATAATCGACCGCCTTTTGAATAGTGACGACAAGATTGACGACGATGACAAGATTGACTACTCCAATTTTATTATCAGGATAACCTGCCTCTTTGCCATTACGAGCCTAATTTCGGTTACCGATTACAAAACCATAGTGAGCAAGATTTTACCATTCATTGAGCGCCTAGTTGTTGACGCTGTTCCCAATATAAGGTTTAATGTCGCCAAGTCTTATCTCGTCGCTGCAGAATACTTGGTAAACAATAGCGAGGGGGTTCAGAGAGAAGAAGTGTTAAAATTGATCAAGCTGAGCGTTTTGCCCCACTTGGAGAGCTTACAACGCGATGCAGATGTGGATGTAAGATTCTACGCAAGCAAAAGCATTCAAGGAATCAACGTCTAGTTTAGGGCTTCTGCTTTTGCTACCCCTGCAATGCAAGTGGTAGCATAGATGTACTATTGTTTACCTCACTCGACTTTAAGTCGGCCGTAATATATAAGCTACTGCTCAGTGTTTTTTTGTCTCTAGTTAACTATTGATTCTTATTGGTTTGGTCACGCGGAGCGTGCTATGTATGTTGTAATCAAATCTACTTAGTCGACGACTTATCACTGTCAAGCTTCTTCTGTAGCTTGTCAAAGTCGAAATCGAAAGAGGATCCGCAACCACAAGCCGCCGAGGTATATGGCGAGTCTACCACCTTAAAAGAACTCCCAATCAACTCGGTAGTGAAGTCTATCTTCGAATCTTGTAATATTTCCAAAGAAGATTCATTCAAAACCACCTGTGCAACAGCGCCATCCATACGCTTAAATACTAGTAACTCGCCATCCGAGTCCTGTGCCAACTCAGTTTTCAAATCAGTCAAGGTCAAGTTATACTGGAATCCATGACAGCCTCCGCTCTCGACAGTTATCTTCAAGGCAGTATCGGGATTCTGGTCGTCGCTCGCAATACTGTTGAGCTTTTCGCTCGCTCTCTCTGTTATAGCTAGTTGCAACCCGGTGGTTCCGTGCACAAGCTTTGTATTGTTGAAGTCGTCTATATCACCCTGCGGCACAAGTATCGGACTGCTTGTTTCTGTCTTCTGTTCTACAGCAGGGCTAGAATTCTTGGGAAATGCGAAAGTCTTAGCTTTTAAGGACTTGACGGCGGTGCTTGTCGTAATGCTATAGCCTCGGTGAAAGATGGCATTACTAGGAACTTGCCTAGCCTGACACAGCCCCCCGAGATAGTGACGAGTTTTATACCACCCGACCCGCAGGCTATGCTTTGATAAAGTCTCAAGTATTAGCTTCGTAGATATCATTTGGATTACAGCTAAGAGTGGAAGGAATCGGCTGACCAATTTTCAAATGACTTTTAATGACCAAAATTTCCAGAGAGCAACTGATGACTTTACAGTGTATATTCAAGAGAACAAAAGCTATTCTAGATGGTAACGGGTCGTTACCATTCTCAACTATAGTGTGAGTGTGTATATAAACTGAATGACCTCAAGCGCGACTTAGGCCCTCCAGGTAGAGAGCAAGTTCAAGTAGCTAAAATCGGACACTGGACCCGTCATTCCAAAGGAGAAGTGTCTGTAGCGCCAAAACACGGCAGAAACGGCAACATACGAAGCCAAGTAGAACAATGCGCGTGTGATCTTCTTCCAGGGGGCAACATTGGGGCCCTCCAACTTCAAAGTCGCACTCTCAATCAAGTAGCAAAAGACAATCAAGGCAAAGTAAAGAGCAGGCGCATAGTGATGCACATACGTAACTCTGCTCATAATAACAAAAGGCATGTAGTGCAAGCCCCAGCCAAACATGGGGTAGATACCTGCCATCAAGAACAAGTTGAACTTGTTGGATTTTGAAGCAGGGAAATCGTTAACCTGTCTTTGCCATCTAATTAAGTAGTAAACGACAAGGTAGGCAAAGAATAAAACCGCAATAGATGAACCCCAGGTGTTAAGGGGCGATCCAATCATAAAATATCTGTGTTTGTTTTCTGCCCAGCCATTCATCCTGATGCCGACATTCAATGTGGGCCACTGCCAAAATGCAGAAGCCAACTCGTCCCTCTTGTCCGCTTCGGGTGTCAAGGCATTGTTAGTAGCCATCATAGCCAAGTTGAGCTGAATAAAGTCGTGAATGAATCTAGACTTGGGCAACTTAAATTCGGGACCAGGCTCGGGCAACTGAACATTGATGTTTTGCTCAATATTCCACCATGTTCTCTTGTCCTTCTTGTAAGGGTCCTTAATGCATGCAACTTCACCTTGTCTAAAACCCCATGCAGGCAAACTTCTGCCTGTCACGCCCAAATAACAGTTCATAACCTCGCTCTTCAATCTAAAAGAAGTAGTCAATGGGTGCAAGACTGCTTCCTTCTCAGATGAGTGCTGCTCAACAATCTCAATTTTCCAGTTATCCTTAGCGTCACCGATAGTCAAGTTACCGTAGCCCGCTACTTCAAAAGCGCTTGAAGTAACTGGCGCCTTGTGATCATGAGTGTGCAAGTTTCTGCCAGTGTTGGCGTGCATGAGTCTAACCTCCATTCCGTCTGCCACATACTCAATCGCAGTGTTGTTGTTCTCAAGGCTGTAATGAGGATATTCTCTTCTTCTCTGAAAGACCCAGTTGTTGTTAGAGTCCTTGTGCGTGTAAGTAGTCACTTGTTGTTGCGTGGACCCAGCAGGGAAGCGCTGAACGTGGGAGTGTAACAATCCGCCATTCAAGCCCTGGTTCTTAAGGGTGACACCCGAGTGACCAATAGTGACGTCACGGGGACCGGTCAAAAGCTCAGAACCAACCAAGTTAGCCTGGAACAAGGATGACATGGTAGCATCACCAGTTCCGCTGTGGGACAACAAGTCAAAGTGAACTTTGAAGCACAAAACAAAAATGGAGAAAGGCACAATAACCAAGGCAATAATTCTTGCAGCCCAGTGGGAACCATAACGCTTCCAGCTGGTACCTTTGTCGCCAAACTTGCTCCACAAGTCAACCACAGTGTAAATTCCAACCAATGAAGTGACAAACAACCCAACCATCTTAACTGAGCACGTGCAACCAATAGAGACACCCGTCAATAAAAGCCATTTCCACCACTTGCGGGAAAACTCGGTAGGGCGCTTGTTAAAATTGTGGAAGCGAGACATGCAAAAGACAGATGCAACAGTAAAGAACAAGAGCATGGAGTCTAACAAAATGAAGCGGCCCAAAGTCACAAACGACAGTTCTAAACACACCATTAAGGTAAACAACCAAGTCGAAGCAATTGAAAATCCAACCTCCTTACCCGTAAAGTACGCAAGGGGTACACATAATGCGGCAAACGTGGCATTAAAAATTCTCATTTTTGTGTAGTCAAGGTAGTCGGGGTACGCCTCACCCGAAGGAAAGTCCCAAGATCCATTGTAGCCGGCCAAGTAACCAGACAATCCCACCAACATCTTACCCAATGGAGGGTGCACATCGTGGTAAAACTCGTGTCTCAAGTAGTACGATCCAAACTTGCCAAAGTGAGCCTCGTCCCACACTACCGAGCTATTAGCACCAATCTTGTACATACGCACGAAAAAGGAGAGAGCGGTGAAGAATATAGGCGCAAAGATGGCTTCAAACTTGCGAAGGGATTCCGCAAACTCGCGAGCCTCGTCAAGCTGAGTGCGGCCGTCGGAGTCCAGGACCTCCTCAAACTTGACGTCTGCATGCGACGTTGACACATTGTCATTGCCCTCACCCGCGCCTCTGTGACGGAGCGTGTCCTTGCCGGATACTTGCACACCAGATGCTGACATTCCGTGCTTGCCTGCTACTCAAGAGGTGTGTGCTGCTGAACGCTTGAAGACAACAGCGTTTTTTGCTCCAGGCGCTACGTGGCATTTTCTCACGTGGATATTTTTCACGCGTCGTTCCACCAGGCACGAAACAGCACACACACAACAGCCACCAAAACAGCCAGCGAGCGACTCCAAAAGCCGATCCCTCTGTCCCGGGACGATTAAACAGTCAGTTTCGGTGCGTGTGTGCGTTTTTTCCGTTTTCTCAGCGTTTTTATTGCTGTTAGTTCTAGTCAACCTCATCCCAATCCTGTGCAACGACGCCGCTCGATCCTGCGTCAACCAACGCGTGTAGCGCCTCAATTAAGCTCCACGTTACTTCGTACTCTACTCCAGGCCCAATCCGAACCTTTCCCGACGCGTCAATACTGAGCACGGGCGAGACGACGCGCGAAAGCGCTAACCGCGTAAAGTCGATACTTGTCGTGCGCTTCAACAACGCCATGAGAGTCAGAAGGGCATCCAGTGATGTGGTCAGCTGTGAAGCACGTTTTATGTCCTCTGCTGGTATCAGCACTTGGATTGTGCGGAGCTTGCTGTTGATAATCTGGCCGGTATCGCAGCCCACATAGGTTAGGTCTAAAGGGCCAGCTCCAAATACCGCAAGGTTAGACTCTTCTGCCTGATGGTCCGAGCTCCGATCTACTCCTGGTAATGCACTCAAGAGCTCCTGTAGCAAGATAGCGATACGCGGATGCGGTAAAGCCAACGGCGTGATGACTAAAGGAGATGTACCGTGGGAGGCATTCTCCACCGCTGCACGCATAAACGCAGCAATCTGCGGCCGAGAGCCCTGTCTCTGAACAACTAGCGTTCCAAAGGCATCGCTGCGACTTCCTTCGCACGTAATAAGAACCATGCATTGCGTGGGCAAGAGCGCTAACGGCGCCAGCGCCAGAAACCGCTCAACGAGAAAGACATCTGAGGCAGTCTTGTTTTGTGTGCGCGTGTAGACCACGTTTAGAGAACGCTGGACTTCTTTCCAGGAGCTGTAGCGCGCCACCAAGTCTGTGCGCCCATGTCCAGCCTCATACACCTTGTACAAGTACTGTGCGAGAACCTCCCTCACGTGCTGGACAGGTGCGTCCAGATCTTTCGAGGCTAATGGGCGGCTAGCGCGAAATAGCCTGTGTGTGTGACCAGGAAGCTGGCGGAGCGTTGCCTCGAGCCCCTCCAAGTCATCCTGGGATGCGATAGTCATTTGGTACTGTTTGGTTTTTGACCAAAAACTACATTCCAAACTACTACATTGATTGCACAATACGAAAAGATTTAGTTCAGTACAACAACATCGCACATTTAGTGCAAGCAGCAGAGCGTGTACTGAAAGCTGGGCAGCGGCGTAACGCGCGTAGGAAATTTAAGATTGGCAGAGCAAGCTGTATGGAGAGTTTCCTTTAACTAGCAGAGCAAACTGCAGCATTAATTAGCATAGAATATTGAGCGATTATACTTTGCACAGCCCCATGAAATCATGTGGTGCACAAAATTCTACACTGGTATTAGCGAAAACATTCATTACAGTCTAAAAACCGATTAGCCTCAAACGGGTGTCACCAGTTGCAAGCGTAAAACCGTGCAACTAGACATTCTGGACCAGGTCAGGCCTTGTTTGCCAGCCACACTCCACTCACAACTTTGTAGATAGCTATTGAGAAGCCTTGGCAACGTGCTGCAACAAGTCAACGACTCTGGTGGAGTAACCAAACTCATTGTCGTACCACGAGATCAACTTGACAAACTTGGGGGACAACAAGATACCGGCCTTCTGGTCAAAGATGGACGAGTAAGAAGAGCCCAAGAAGTCAGTGGAGACGACAGCGTCCTCAGTGTAGCCCAAAACACCCTTGAGCTCACCCTCAGAAGCCTTCTTGATGGCAGCGGAGATCTCCTCGTAGGTGGTCTCGGTCTTCAATTTGACAGTCAAGTCGACAACGGAAACATCGACGGTAGGGACTCTCAAGGACATACCGGTCAACTTACCGTTCAAGACGGGGATAACCTTACCGACGGCCTTGGCGGCACCGGTGGAGGAGGGGATAATGTTGCCAGAGGCGGTTCTTCCACCTCTCCAGTCCTTGTGGGAAGGACCGTCAACCGTCTTCTGGGTGGCGGTGATAGAGTGGACAGTGGTCATCAAACCCTCCTCAATTCCAAAGGTGTCGTTGATAACCTTGGCAAGAGGAGCCAAGCAGTTGGTGGTGCACGAGGCGTTGGAGACAATGTTCAAGTCAGGAGTGTACTTGTCCTCGTTAACACCAACGACGAACATGGGGGCGTCAGAAGAAGGAGCAGTGATGATAACCTTCTTGGCACCACCGTCAATGTGCTTCTGAGCACCCTCCAAGGTGGTGAAGACACCGGTGGACTCGATAACGTAGTCGACTCCGCTCTTACCCCAGGGGATGGATGCAGGGTCTCTCTCCTGGAAGACCTTGATCTTGTGGCCGTCAATGACCAAGTACTCGCCCTCGGACTTAACCTCACCATCGAAGCGACCGTGGGTGGAGTCGTACTTGAACATGTACGCGGCGTACTCGGGGGCAATGAAGGGGTCATTCACAGCGACAACCGTGATGTCCTTTCTGGAGAGAGCAACTCTCAAGACCAAGCGGCCAATGCGACCGAAACCGTTAATACCAATTGTGATAGCCATTCTGTAGTTTGTATATTCAGAGACGAATGGTAATTTCAGCGCGTCGGTCGCGGATTTCCCTGGCTTTATATACCGCCGCCGCTATGGTTGCGGCGGTGGACGCAACCTGCAAAAATATCAGGAGCGGAGGAGTGGTGGCCGGGCGCCTAGCCCCCGGCTGTGTCGGCGGTGACGCCACAACATTACCGCGGGGAAAGAGATAGCAGTAGCAGGTTGGATCCGGGGTGGTGTGTGGGGGCCGCTACCTCCGGGAGTCCAATGCGTCGGGGTGCCCGGAGACCGTCGCCGTAGGGACCCGGAGGGTCTAACCTGTACTTTTTCGCCAGCAATAATCTGGCGGGCGCGCACGACAGCGCCCCGACGTCATTCCTTGCAGTTTGATGCGCGCGGGCCAGTGGTGCGCGGGCTTCTAAAATTGGCGGGGGTGGGCTTTGGCCTAGGCATAGCAGCTGGCTGCCCCAGGTTTCCCGCGGTCTATGCCTCCCGGAAACTCCCGGGCGGCAGTGCGCGGGTAAGAGGGAGTGGGTGAACGAGCCTCGTTTTGCAGCACGTGCAGAGCAAGTTCTAGGCTCCGGTGGAAGAGTAGGAGTGCGGTGAGATAAGATTCGTAGAGGGGCTAGCGGGGTGTGGGGGACAATGCATTAGACCAATGGCGGCTACGAGAGGAGACAGTATATAAGGAGAGCTGGGTGCGGGTTAGCGTAGAAGGAGTACTGCAAACCTGGCCTTTTGGGAGGTCTAGATCAGGTGGAACACGCCAAGTTCGCATCCTCTAATCCGATGTTTCACGTGACATGTGTGGTCGGCTTGCTACAAATTTGCCTCGTTTGGTTCCGGGAGGTATTGTAGGTCTGCGCCTCGAGCCTCGAGTGACGTATGACACTTCCGACACTTGCCGTTGGCTCAGAGGGGCGTTACCCTCGTTAGTGTGACAGGTGATAGTCCGCGACGAGGTTGCGCTTTGTGCAAGGTGCGGCGTGAGCAAACTAGTACCTCATTACCTCTCGAATTCCTGAATTGCTGCAAGTCGTTTTGGTCTATTCAAGCAGAATCACACGAAACAAGTGTGCAAACTACAACTTTCAATAATTTATTGCAAACTTCAAATCTTTTAATTGTTTGAACTTTTAAGTGTAGATTTGTTCAAAGCATTTTGACCATTTGCAATTCTAAAGTACAAACGTCTATTACGTTTTAACGAACTTTCAATTGCGCTCAACAATTGACATGCACCCCTGGCTAATTTGTCACGTGTGTACATATTTGACACACGCCTCAATTTGAGAACAGAAGATGCGGTGGCTCAATGGTAGAGTTTTCGATTCCAAATCGAACGGTTGCAGGTTCGATTCCTGTCCGTGTCAATTTTTTTAGATTCTGTTCGTGGCAAGCTGCAACAATTTTTTTAAGTCAGTGGTGTTGTCAGAGTAAGCGCCGGCTATGGGGAAGAAAGGAAAGGATAAGAGTCCTTCGGCGCCTGTAGCGAAGAGTACGACCAGTGGGAGTGTAAGTTCGAGCACGACTGGCGCTTCAACTGTGTCTGGGACTAAGAAGAAGGGAAAGAAAGAGGATGAAACCACCGATGAGCGTGATCCGAGCCAGCCTAGACGGGGTCGAGCTATTGGCGACAATTTTGGGTGGACAGGCAAGTTACCTGTAACTTTCCTCAATGAACTTGCTCAAAAGGAGAAATGGGGCAAGGTAGAGTACCAGATGCAGCAGAAACTGTCGAAATTTACGTGCACAGCCATTCTACGTTGGTTAAACCCTAAAACTAAGGAGACGATTACCATTCGCATGGTACCCGATCCACCAGCGCTAGTCCGACTCGTAGACACGACCAATGAGGCCAGGCACTTTGCTGCGACGTACGCCTTGCACCGCGTAAACTTTATTAAGAATATGAAGATGGTGCTTCCCCTGATATTTGGCGACTACTGGGCGGAGCTAGAGCGGCACAGACAGTCGGTACTTCGGGAAGACCGTAAGCGCCACGATAGCATGTACACTGTGCTGCCATTTTTAGCATACATTGAGCGGAGAGACCGCCGCGAGCGCGAAGAAAAGGACCGATTAGCTCGCGAATCACAGGAGGCAAAGGTACGCAAGCCAAGTATAAATATAGGCGGGACCGATAGAGGAGCCACGCCTCGCAGGAGCAAAAACAAGGAAGATGTTTCAGGTTCTCCAGCGCAGGGATCCTCGCTCGAGGCTACGCCGACGTTTCCACGCAAGGTGTGGGACAGCGCTCCATTCATAGACTTTCCTTCAGAAATTCGGTCATCTATTGAAAATTCAATCAAGAAGCATATTGAGTGGGTGGTCGATGGAAGTGGCAAGACATTGGCAGAATCATCCGAAGAGGCACAGAGTAACAGGTTTCTTTCTATTCTCAAGAAATTTGAATTTCGTGAGAGCCATATTCTTGAAGCCTTCAAGTATACGTCTACCTTCAAGGACGCTCTAGAGTGGTTGTTATTTCATCTTCCTGAGGATGATTTGCCTGTTCTTTTTGCAAAATCGGACAAAGACTCGGCTGTTAGTCTAAGAATATCGAAGGATGTCCAATTTGAAAACTTGGTGAAAAGTTTGGGCGAATCAGGTTACGATAATGATGAGATTCTTGTCGCCCTCCAAAACTCCAACAATAGTGAGATCGGAACATCAGTGTACTTGACAAATAAACTTGCAAACTCTGAAATCATACCACAGCTGGACCCAGTACCAGAATCAGGCGAATTATGGGTTCAGGAATTAGAGGGTATAGAACTCTTGTCTTCGAATAAGGTCGAATTCATCCATGGATCTAATCAGAGTATTGCAAAAGTGAGTTTGAATGCAGCCAATATGCCAAAGGGATTGTTCAGTTTGAAGCTCTTTAGAAGTGAGCTGTACCCTAATGAAATCCCAGGGATGCAAATATTAGTGAACAATTCGAGTCGTAAGTTAGCCGCTTATCTCAAACTCTCGATTATCCGAGGAGCAGTCAATCACATTGCGGACAATGGGATGGTAGGCGATTGCATGGTTTTTTCAGCAATTGAGTGGTTGGAAGAGAATATTCACGCAGTGATTGAAAATCCTGGACCTCTTATTAGTCTCACCGACTCAAATCGCGTACGGAACTTGGGTTTGAAGTCGTCGGAGAGACAAAATAATGGTAGAAACTCCAGAAGCAAGTCTTCAGGTGTATCAAAGATGGTGTTTCTGAATGAAGAAATTAAGCAACTTACCAATGAGTACTCTGCAAGAATGAATACCGATAAAATTAAGTCATCCTTGAAAAAGAGAGCCAATCTCCCTGCCTGGGCCAAGAAAAATGCATTGGTGTCAATGATAAATTCTAACAAGGTAACATTGGTGACAGGTGAGACAGGATCGGGAAAATCTACCCAGATTGTTCAGTTCATTCTCGATGAACTTAACATGAATGGTGATTTCTCCTCAAGAATTATATGTACTCAGCCCAGACGTATCTCCACCATTGGCTTGGCAGAAAGAATCTCCGAGGAAAGAGTCAGCAGCCTAGGCAAAGAAACAGGATACATCATTAGAGGAGAAAATAAGACTTGCAAGGAGACACGACTTTCTTTTGTTACAACAGGTGTTTTACTTAGGATGCTTCAGTCTTACTTGTCAGAATCATCTACTGGAAGCTCTATTTTTGATAACTTGAGCTATATTTTCATTGACGAAGTTCACGAGAGGTCTGTGGATAGTGATTTCTTATTGATTATATTAAAGAACATAATGACAAAGTTCCCAAACTTGAGGGTTATTTTAATGTCTGCTACCATAAACATTGACACGTTTAAAAATTTCTTTCCTGTCCCTTTGAACCATATCCACATTGAAGGAAGAACCTTTCCAATTCGTGATTACTATTTGGATTCGATCTTAGAAGACACTGGTTTCACAATTCGTACTCAGGACGAAGGAGTAATCAACCCCAAGGCAAATTCACATTTCTTTAAAAGCGGCAATATCAACTACGATCTTGTCGCTTTTGTGTGCGCGCATGTGAACACCAGGTTACAAGAAGAAAAGAACGATGGAAGCATTTTAATTTTCTTGCCTGGTGTAATGGAAATAACACAATGCATCAGAAAGATTTCGGATCTTTTTAGTAGCAAAAATATCGATTGTTGGTGTTTGCCCTTACATTCTGCACTTTCATCGAGTGATCAAAAGAGAGTTTTCCAAGTTCCTAAAAAAGGAGTGAGGAAGATTGTAGTCTCAACGAATGTTGCAGAAACTTCAATTACAATTCCAGATTGCGTGGTAGTTCTCGACAGTGGTCGTTCAAAAACTATGTTTTATGACCCCAGTTTGAATTCTACTAGACTTATTGAAAATTGGTGTTCTCGGGCGGAGGTTGGACAAAGACGAGGAAGATCTGGTCGTGTCACGAACGGTAATTGTTATCATTTGTATTCAAGAGAAGTTGAATCGGAAATGATCGCACAACCTATTCCAGAAATAAAAAGAACCAGATTGGAGAACTTGTACTTAATTGTGAAGGCGATGGGAATCGATAAAGTTGAGCAATTTTTGAATGGTGGCTTGGATGCACCAGATCAATCATCATTGGCAAAATCTAAGAAATTTTTACATGATATAGGTGCTTTGGAAGCGGGAAATTTAACTAACCTCGGAAAGTACTTGTCATTCATCCCTACCGACTTGTTGAGTGGAAAATTACTTATATTGGGATGCATTTTTGGATGTGTCGATACCTGTTTGACATTGGCAGCCCTTAGTACTTCACCGACTCCATTTGCCAAGAGCCATGACCTCAAGGATCAAGTTAAACAAGTCAAGACTAAGTTTGCAAATGGCAAAGGAGACTTTTTGGCACTGGCAAATGCGTACACCGAGTACCAAGAATTAAGAAATAATGGCAACTCCAAGAAGTTCTTATCAGACAATTATTTGTCTTACTTGACAATGACCGAAATTACATCAACCCGTACACAATATTTGTCGATTTTGAAAGACATTGGGTTTGTACCCATGAACTACAATGCCAATACGGCTAATGGCGAGTATCAAAGATGGAACCGAAACAAAAACAACAGTTCTGTGTTGACAGCCATAATTACAGGCGCATTTTATCCGCAAGTTGCTCGGGTACAATTACCGGACCCCAAATATTTCAAGTCCATCCAAGGTGCAATCGCAGTTGATCCTGACGCTAGGTTGACAAAGTTTTGGATGCGCAACGAGAACTATAAATTCAATTCCGAGAGTGTCGATGTTAAAGATTCTAGTAACAATAATGACTCACCGGAGAAGATTCAACAGTATCCCGCATCAAGAACATTTTTGCACCCTTCATCTGTCACCTTTGGAACCGAACAGGTTGAAAATGCAATTGCAAAAGAAATTATTAGTGACGCGATTAAAGAAGATGGTGAGATTGACTACTCAAAAGCTCGCAAACTTTATGAGTACCTGCCCCAGGTATCCAAAGCTGCTACACCAGCCTTGAGATCTGCATTTGTTGCGTACACTCTGTCGCATCATACAAACAAATTGTACATTAATGGAATCACCCCCACAAGCACATTGGCAACAATTTTATTCGGAGGAGAAATTTCCTACAATATTGTGAACTACCTTGAGAAAGGGCAATCATCACCTGGAATTGTGATGGATAATTGGATGCCTATTCGAACTTGGTGCAAAAATGGTGTTTTGATGAAACAGCTTAGAAAACTTTTAGATGGGGTTATAGAGAACAAATTATCTCGGCCTGGTCAAAGCGATGTCGAGGAGGACAGAGACGTGTTGACGGTGATAGAGAACGTGCTCGCTTTATAGAACTTTCAAGTAGTTGAAAAATATTATAGACTTAATATTCCTGCTTATTAATCAACATGTGGCTCAAGCATGGAGCAAGTTGGCGTGATGAACAGCCATACTACAGCCTCTGCGCGCAAGGCGCCGTCATTCTTTAATTACGAGTTGGAAGTTGCTCGTTATCTGCCTAATTAGCTTTCCTCTACTGTGGCAAGTTGTCCAAAGGTGTACCGGGATGAAGAACGAGTCTGAATTATCCGTCAAGAGGGCAGATCATCACGATAGAGAGCGCCTCCTCTCGTCACCCCAAGAAAATGCATCCAACCAGGCCAATGATTATGGATCAGGTGATACTACAGAAGAGAGTCTAGTAGGTGCTATAGATGAGTCACTTGAACAGGATGTTTTGGAACTTCCTCTTATCATTCGCGAGTCAGTATCTCTAGAGGATGACCCAAATATCCCCGTTCTAACATTCCGTTATTTGATATTATCCACTATCTTTATTGTGCCAGGTGCATTCATCGACACTATGAATTCATACCGCACCACATCAGCGGCGTACTCCATTTTCTTTGTTCAGATTGTGTCTCATTGGATGGGCAAATGGCTTGCAAGAGTACTTCCTCGTAAACGGGTTAAATTGATGGGTATTGTCAGCGTTGATTTGAATCCTGGACCATGGACCATAAAAGAAACTGCAATGGTAACAATAACTGCAAATAGTGGAGCAACGGGAAATTTGGCTACCAATGCCATCTCATTGGCCGATTTGTACTTTGGGGAAAAGGTACACCCTGTTACAGCAATATCTTTTATGCTTGCAATAGTATTTGTTGGCTATGCATATGCAGCTATTGCAAAAGGAATTTTGTTATATGATGTACAGCTCACCTGGCCTCAAGCACTTATGCAAACTACTTTACTACAAACGCAGCTGCGTTCAGACACAAATTCGGCGGAAGGATCCAGACAAATGAAGGTATTTTTTATCTTGTTGGCCGGAGTGGCATTATGGCAATTCTTTCCTGAGTTTATATTTCCGTTCACTTCTTCGTTGGCTATATTGTGTTGGATAGCTCCACATAACCATGTTCTCAACTTTCTAGGTTCTGGAATGGGAGGAATGGGAGTTTTAAACTTCTCCTTAGACTGGGCCAATATAACTTCTAGCATTTTGTTGTACCCGTATTGGATCCAGGTAATTCAATTTATAGCATTTGTCGTGAGTGCGTGGGTATTTATTCCTCTAGTTAAGTGGGGAGACTTGCCGGTGTTCAAACACGGACTCATGTCAAACGGATTGTTCCTTGGAAATGGTATGTCTTATCCAGTGAATGAGTTGCTCACGACGGATTTGCAGTTAAATGAAACAGCTTACGAGATGTTTGGGCCCGTCCATTTAGGTGCCCAGCGGGTTTGGAATATGTTTTTCGATTATGCTGCATACACCAGCGGAATTGTATGGGTGGTACTCTTTGGATTTGACAAATTTAAAGCTGCATTCAGGAGACTCAGCTCTAATGACATAAAACAAGTACCCAGCGATCGTCTTAACAAACTTCAGTCGAGGTACGAAGAAGTACCAACATTGTGGTATGTGGTGCTATTTTCAATTTCATTTCTAACCTTAATGATAATCTTCTTTACTGGTCAAATGTTCATGCCTTGGTGGTGCTGTGTGGTAGCGTTAGTTATGGGATCAATTATAGTGACCCCTTTAGCATGGTTGTACGCGCTTTCCAACTTCCAGCTCTCGATTGGCACATTCAATGAGCTTATTTATGGATATTTGATTCAAAATCTAGATCCAAAGCAAAAACACCCTGCAAGCGCTCTCGTATTTGGATCCATAGCAGGAGACGCGTGGTACCGGGCCCAATATCACCTCCAATGCATGAGATTGGGATTCTACGTACACTTACCCCCGAAGGCTGTGTTCTTCTCTCAGCTTTATGGAGAAGTAGTGGGAATCCCAATTAACTACCTCGCCCTCCAGTGGGTATTGAGAACCAAACGTGAGTACTTGAACGGTACAAAAGTTGACCCACTCCACCAGTGGACTGGTCAGGATATTTCGGCCACACATACAAATGCTATACAGTACGTGGTGCTCGGGCCGAATAGACTATTCCAAAATTATCCACTCTTGCCATATGGATTCATATTAGGAATAATCGCTCCATTTGTATTGTACAAGTTGCACAGCTTGTACCCCAGAGCTAATTTTAATCTCTGGAACACTACCGTATTTTTCTCTTCAATGAGCAAATTTTATGGAAACCTCTCTACGGGATATTTATCCAGGTTTATCGGTGGCACAGTGTCCATGTACTGGGCCTTCAATTATAGACATGCAACGTGGAAAAAGTACAACTACATACTCGCTGCCGCTTTTGATACTGGATACAACTTGGCAATTCTCTTAATTTTTTTGCTATTCTCCTGGTATAGCACGGTCAATATGCCCTATTGGTGGGGTAATAATGAGAGCAGTGTTGAACGCTGTTTTGCACTTCACTAAAGTCATTCGTATAGATCACGTGAAATATATCACGTGAACATCTTCATATTTGATTTAACCGTAAAAGTCTTTTTGGGGCTTCGCTAACATTGTGGCAAAATGGACAGCAACAACAGCAGTTCGAAGTCTGCTCCGATCATACAGCCCAGTCAGGCGACGCAGTTAGTAGCAGCTCTTAAGAAGGAGATTGCCCTAGCAAAGGAGGCCGGTTCAGATAAGGTGAAGGCCAAACAACACTACGACAAGGCTGAGAGTATCAAGTCAGTGCTCATTAATTTCCAGGCACAACAGCGGGCAAGACAACAAGCTGCGGGAAATCCTACTGTGAGCTCTCCACTACCAAGTACAGATTCAGCCAACCCGAGTAGACTGGGTTCTACGATCAGTTCTCCAAAACTTGCATCTGTGTCTACACCACTGCAACAAGTTCCCACAATGTCGCTTTCACAGCCCCAATCACAAGCTAAAACTCTCAATGCTCCCAAACCAGCTGCATCAGAAGGAGTAACTCTAGAAAAACTTAGTCAGGTGAAGTTAAGTTTGGAATCCTTAGCTTTCAACATCAAGGCTTTGGAAGATTCAAAGTCTAACGAGGATAGTGAAGAAAAGGTTGAAACTATTGAAAATGAGTTAAATAAATTAAAGCCAAAGCTCCTTCTGTATCAAAAGATAACACAGTACATGCGGAATGAATTAGTTCAGCAGGGAAAGCTTCCAGATACGAATGGCGACCTTCTGAAGGATTTGGGATTGGCGGCGAGAGCAAAAGCATTGGCGGGCCAGTCAGACATTTCAACAAACCAGTTCGACACAAGCAGTTTAAAACTGCTTCCATTCTCTACGCATGCCACAACTACCTCCAGCCCGTACACTAGAACACAGCCTCCGAGAAGTACTTCTAGTTACGGTAAAGCGACTTCACTGTCAGACAGTTTCAGAGATAATAAAACGGGGATTAAGAGCAGCTTTGTTCCTACAAACTATTCAGGCTATAACAAGCAATTGCCATATGGATTGCCTGCATATGCTAACAAGGCACAAGTTGGAGGATCCAAACAGTTGTTAGGCAGCAGGCCCTTGACTGGAGGAATGAATAGCCCTCACATCACGTCTAATTCTTATAATTATTCAAGATATCCGATTAATGACTCCCCATATATGTCACTGGGATCTATACCCGATAATGGTGGACGCGTCTTGACTAAAAGAAAGCTTGTTGAGATGGTAAATTTTCTAGGAGCAGACGAAGGTGACAGTAAAACGAGCATGGACAATGATGCCGAAGATTTACTTCTTGATTTGGCTGACGAGTTCGTTTCTTCGATTACTAGTTTTGCATGCCGCCTCTCTAAACATCGCAAGGTCGACAAAATTGATATTAGAGATGTTCAACTTCATTTGGAAAGAAATTGGAACATTCGTGTACCGGGTAGTGCAACGGATGAGTTAAAACTTTCCAAAAAGTTAAATCCCAGCCCCGAATATAGCCAAAAACTTACTGACATTGAGGATTCAAAAAAAAATCCATGAACTAAGTAAATACTTTTAATACCAACACAGAGCTTTTATAGGTTGAACATATATATTCAATTCGACCTTTTCAATTTGTAGAATCCACCTCCAAACTCTAGCCTTTTTTCATCTACCAAAGTATCAAGGAATTCTTCTAAGCGTTCGCAAGTAAGCAACTTTACATCGAAAATATTCGTCGGTACAGCCAATTCTAGTAGATGCATTATCCTTTTCGAGTTTAGAGCCAATACATTCTCAAATATAGTATTCAAGTACGGAACGAGAGCCTGAAATTCTGATAATGTTTTTGAAGTCTCAGACTTGCCTCCTGAGCTAGTGCTAGCGCTAGCGGCAAATTCCGCCGAAGGAGGAGTCGATGATGCACCAAAATCTTGCTGAGAATCGTATGACTGCTCTTCTTCATCAACAATGTAAAGAGTCTTAGATAGTTGTAGTAAAATTCCTTCCTTCACCCAAAATTCCAATCCTCTAGTAGCTACGTATGAACTCATTTCCAAGGATTCCAGAACAAAGTCAACGGACAATTCGTTAGTCTTTTCATCAAACAATTGAATGATTGCGGCTTTATCCGGTGCTACTGTTATTCTTCTAGCCGGTTTATGATTAAACTCCAAATCGATAGTAACACTCCCTAAGTGTGGAAGTATTTTTAATTTCCTACCCCCTTTAATAGTCGAGTAGCGCTCGTCAAACTTGTTGAACTTTTCTAGGACTAGTTCAGGCAACTTAAACCTGTCATTAACTGGGGATATATTTTCCAACACGAAAGGCCAATACAAATGAGATAGAACTGAAGAATGAAACTTAACGCCTGTATCAATCAGCCTTGAGTTAAATTGATCAATCAGAATTGCATCATTAATCAAACTGCTTTCTTTGATGTCACGAATCATGATGTCTAACATTGCAAACTCATTAGTCCCAAATATCAATTTCAATAAATCGAGGTTATTGGCAATATCATTTACGTCGTAGTCACGCAAATCGAGAAGCTTTTGACCAAATAACTTCGTGAACTCATCTATAAAAATCTCTTTTGAATCAAAAATGGAGATTAGAGATTCGATAATATCAGTCACTTTTCCCTTTTTGAAGTCAGGTAAAGCATCGATAGGATCGGGGAACCAATGGAGATCTAGTGCGTCTTCCACAATAGAATTTTTTGATATACGTAGGCCCTCACTTGGCTTTCGATGTGATGACTTGCGTAGCTCATTAGCCAACTCAATCAAGTCATTAGTCTCTTCATTTTCGTCTAGCAACCCATGAACCAACTTAATTATGATGTCCTGCCGAGTTTTCAAGTATCTTCTTATTGGTCTCACAACTTTATCTAAGAGGACTCCTTTTGGATCTATTATTAAAAAGGATCTTATAGTTTTAATGTATGTTGTAATCACATCAACAGTATTAGCACCAGCATGTAACAAGTGGTTATGACAGGAGGAAATGAAGGTATCGACTAAGCTTGTTCTTTGATATGCCTGAGACTTCATGGAGAAGTTTTTCAAGTATGCCAAGTTTGAATGGATCAAGGTTTCGTCCGCATTTTGTCTCTCAAGTGCCATTTGAAGCTGTTGGTGGGGCACCGGTTCTTTGGATGAACTTGTAAATTCGGCTAGTGAGGAGCATATGTTGTCTTGCAAATTGAAATCAAAGTCTTGATGATTGTACTTAATCAGAAGGCACTCGTGGAGTTCATGGAGACTTTCAGAACTTTCGGGATAGTCAAGGACTATTTGGTAAATTTCCTTTATTCTTAGTGAAACCAATTCATCATGCGCAATTTTGATAAGCTCATACAAGTATAGGTTGTTGATGCTGTCGGAAATTGTTGTCTCCGATGAAAATGCCAATACCGTCGAGAAGCTGGGGAAAATTTCATCGTGAATGAATAGGCTGATTGACTCCAATAGAGGCCGATTCCACAATTTAGCACATCTGGTCTTAATAAACTGCTTTATTCTTTGAATGGAAAGCTGTATTAGTATATGGTTGACATCTGTTTTAAGATTTATCGAAACCAAAGTATTCAATATGTCCACCAAGTTGGCCACAAGCGGACTTGTTGAGTCCATTCTCGACATTGCCTGATTGTTAAAGAGCGATTGATCCAAGAAAACTGTCAAACAAGCTAGGAATGCGGATTCGGCGGGTACCTGCCCCGCAATATCTGCGATCGACCCGATATTTGGTTTCACCATGTTGGCATAAAACAACGAGTTTAAGGTCCGATGCAACAAATCCAAAGCAAGCAGGTTAACATTCAAGTGACTTATGCGCATATCGTAGAACGTAGTAATAGTTTTTATGACGTGGACGTACAGCTCAAACGTAATAGCTGTAGGCAGTTTATTAAGCTCAGCAAAGAAGCTCCGAAACTCGACACTAATTGAGTTCGAGTACAACTGAATAAACTCCAACTGGTTCAGGCCATCTTTAAGGCAGCTGCGTATTGCGGCCTTAACTCTCTGGGACGGATACACGGGTGGATCGCTACTGGCATTGTACCTCCATCCCTGATCTCCAAAACCGGAGAGAGACGGCGGGAAGTAGGGCTGCAACCAAGAAAGCAAGTAGGCGATATCATTGTCCATTTCTGTTGGGCTCGCCGACAAGTCGTAGAGAGTTGGAGCAGGAATGATAGTCCTGACAACGTCCCATGGCAACGGTGGCCTCGACATGTTTGTGGCTCGCAACGCTAGTAAAGTCGGTGTGTATTAGTTTGGATCACGTAACCATTTGAAAATCAAACCCCAAGCTGCCTTAGCACTAGCACTAGGGAGGTCCAGAGGTGCCCCAGAGCTGACTAGAGGAGTCTCGGCGCGATGGTAAGTGTAACCTAGTACAAAGTGGCACTCGCATTTCTAACAAAATTAGCAGGCAAAGTACACCAGGGGTGCCCTCCAGGAGCAATTTTGCGGTGTTACCGGCGCTTCCAAGACGGTCGCTATAAAGTATTTAAAGAAGACCAATTACGACATACAGCGGGCTTTGTCGGATTACTTCGCATCGGCGGAAGTTTCATCCGATGATAAAGTGCCTCTAGACCCAAAATTAGTGGAGTTGTATGAGGCGTACAGCGACGCAGACAATTCTGATCAGATAGATATAAATGGTACAATGCAGTACTTGGAGCACTTGGGGATAGAACCCGAGGACCCTAAGAGCTTGACGTTGGCATTTTTTTTGCATAGTCCTAGCGTGGGTGTATTTTACAAGGAAAACTTTCTCAATGAGTGGACTTCTGTCGGTGTCGCCACAATCAGCGGTATGAAAGACTTTATTGATAGTTATCATGCATCACTTACCCTTGACGCCTCAGATGACTCCACTGATAAGAAAGAATCATTGAGGCTTCCATTTAACGATATGTACACATTTACTTTTGGGTTTTTGATGGAACTTGAGAGTCAAAAGTTGCTAGACCACGAGCTAGCAGTAGACTACTGGATGCTTCTCTTGCCTCTAGTCGTTCTGTTAGAAATAACCGAAGGCGAAGATGTTGCTGATACTCGTGCACGAGTACACGAGCGCTTAGAACAGTGGTATGACTTTGTTTTAAAGGATTATAAACGCTCCTTTTCCAAAGACAGTTGGTGCATGTTTTACTTCTTCTTGAAGGACATAATATGCCTGGACCCCGTTGGAATGAGCGCGTACGACGAAATGGCGGCGTGGCCAAGTGTCATTGACGAGTATGTGGAGTATTTGCGAGAAAACGAGCTAATGGTCTAAGGCCAATGGTCTAAGCAAGTCAATGACGATGCGGTGGAGACGTGCGGAAGAGCTAATTGCTTGACCAGGTGACATTGAAGAGAATTTACTTGAGAGAAAACGAGCTAATAGCATAGTCAAAGGTGTAATATGTATATAATTAACGTCTAATTGAGTAAATTGTCAATGTTTGACTTGCGCATGGACAACAACATTCTGGACGCATCGTGATCAGAGAGACATCCATCTTGTACAGCACTGTGGTCGCTACCCGAATCAATCGATGTGGGCGCTGTGGGGACAGAGACAAATGAACCCTCCAGAGGGTGTCTACTGCTGCTCGTGCTGCTTCCGCGGGAGGGCCATAGTGAGGGCGACCGCGAGCTAATTAAGACTGCACCGCTCGGCGGTTTGCTCTTGAACATTTTGCGTTTTGGAAGCTCGTGCACAGGTAGCGTGTGTACCACCGCAGGGTCTGGGAGCGTAAAGCCGCGCGTCTCGGCGGTGGTTGACATTCTACGTGCAAACACAGAACTGTCAGGCGTGGTGGCAGGAACAGTAAACGGCGACACCGCAACCGATGGTTTTCGCACCGCGTTCGCAGCGCTGTGCAATGCCTTGCGGCCCATGTCCACAGAGTATTGGTTGAGCATTGTCAAGATGGGCGCCATATTGGGCGTGATATCGGGCGATGGGAGTTGCGACTGCGCCTGACAGTCGTCTCTCTCCTCATTTCCACTCTCAACTATCCTCTCTCCCTCTCGACTTCCGCTTTTATCTACATCTGCTTCACCATCGCCACTTCCACCACCCTCGCCTTCCCCTTCGCCTTCACCACTCGCATTCTCCTCCTCGATAGGGTGTATCGAGCTTGATTCTCGAGGCAGTGCCGACGCCGACGCCGACACCAGAGACGCATAGTCTGGGGAAACCCCAGCCTTGTACTCCGACTTAAACTCCGACTTGTCCCCACACTTGTTTGCTAGTGCCCGAAAACTAAACTCCTTGTCAATGTTGCGGTACTGGTTCACATCTAATGGCACCAGCGTAAAGTCCACGTCAAACGCGTACGGTTTCGCCGCCGTCGCCGATGCCAGCACAAGCTGGGCGTGCTGCGCCTGTATAATGTGGTGGAGATAGAGAATGTACTCCACCGACGACTTGAGTATCGTCAACTTGTACATCCCATCAATCTTGTTACCCAGTCCCGGCCCGAGCGAGCTTGCGCGCTCCGCGCCCGCGCCTCCAGTCCCGCTGGCGGTCCGGCACGCGGGTATCAAGTACTTTAACGCTTCAAACTCGCGGTTAATCTTGATCCGCCGCCGCTTCTCGATAAGCAGGTGAAGCTGCTTCGTCTCGTGCCGCCGTTTCGCCAACTCGTTCTTGTCCACATTCACCAGCGACCGCCGCCGCTTGCGCTTACTCAGACCCGCGCCGCCTGCAACCTCGTCGTCCGCAACCACTGGCTCGTCGCCACGCCCATAGCTCGTGAGAATCAGGTAGTTGCCGTCCTTGTCATCGAGCTCCTTGTTCAATTGGATTATGGTAGTCTTCAACACCGGCGGCTCCGGCAACGTGCTCCTCGTCATGGCTGCTGGCTGCTGGGAGTTAGCCACTGCCACCGCACGCAGCCCGTACACTATATAGCCCAGCAACAGCCACTAATTGGACCCACGTTTGGCCACAAAAGCAAATGCACACGCGGCCGCCGCGCTCACAAGGCTCGCAACAACGTGGTCACACGAGCATCCGCCCCACGTGGCGTCCGCCGTTGGTTATCGCTCGTGGGCCCTCCACGTTTGATTTCAGGGGTACGCGAGTTATCCTCAGTTCAATTCCGAGATGCGAAGTTTATTTTCCGCGGTTCAATTCCGAGTCACGAAATTCAAACTTTTGCAGTCGTCACTTTTTTGCAGCCCACATTCCACACATGAAGCACCACCACCTCCTTCCCACCATGCGTGCTTTCCAGTCCACGTCCACGGCTATGTCCTCATATCTGGCGAAGCGCTTGCTGCCCGCGCCACTCCCCGCAACCAAGGCATGGACCGCTGGGTCGCTTGCCGAGCGATTCTCAATGCCAGGCGAGGCGACACCGGTTGCAGTGGAGCCGCAACCGGAAACAACGCCTTTAACCGAGCGGAATCAGGTGCCCCTGGCCGCTTCACTGCAGTGTGAGGCGTCGCTGCCACTGTTGGACACAAATCTGCATTTGAGACGCTACTCGGCGTGCCACGATGGGGCAGTGGGCGCAAACAAGGCAAGGGGGGATAGTTTGCCAGACAGTAGCCCTGTGAGTGAAGGAAGTAGTGTTGGCCAGTTGAGAGGGACTGAAAGATGTGAATCGGGCCCAGGATGCGATTGCAAGGAAAGGTCTATTGAGGTTCGCAAGTGTGTAACCTCAGAGCGTTGGGGAGGGTGCAACAAACAAGGCGAATACAAACAACTTTATCGGAAAGAAAAGGAACCGAAGCAAGAACCGAAGCAAGAACCGAAGCAAGAACCGAAGCAAGGACTGAAGCAACAAGACCGGAAACCGCAGAAGCAAGCAGATCCAAAGCAGTGTGAATGGAAAGAATGCAAACAACAACGAAAACAAGAACGGAAACACCACAAACAACAGAAACCCATTGAAAGACATAAAAGAGAGAGTGATAACGTCACAGATAAGGCTTCTTTTAAAGATGCAAGCGCGTGTGTCGACCCAGAGTACGGTACCTACTGCTCTGATTGTCCCAACTGCACTCTCACACCCTTTATTTGCTCCGAGGTTGAGTACGACAAGGAGAGTGTTGATGACACTGACGCAACTTCCCTGTCTGGCAGCGGCGAAGATACTCGCCGTTTCAACCATAAAGAACCCGAGCACCTTTACGGGAACCCAAGCTCTGGATTTTTGCGGGACTACCCGCAGTTATCTGGGGCAACTGTGAGGGACATGTACTGGGGTGGAAGGCACTTGGGTGGAAGATTTATTGATGCAAGATTCTTTGATGCGACACATGATGGAAGTGGTAATGTAAGATTAGAAGGAAGAGATGACGCATGGCATGCAGGTGTAAAACTTCAAGAGCCTGATGGAAGACTAGGAGGAAGTAGCGAGGAATCAGATAATGTATACCCACTGGGTATGAGGTTTTCAACTCCGCAGCAATGGGGAAAGTATCGCCCGCCCCCCATATCATTTTCAGGCCCGTATGCATACCATTACTGGCACCCTCATAATGGTTTTGCACCCATACAGCACAACATGTCCACTGGCAGCAATTACAAACATATACTGTACCCGACCGGGTACCCGACTAGAGGTATGAGACAGTCATCTCGTAATGCAATTGCATATTCGTTTCCACGACCCGTACATTTCGTTCCAACCGTGTCTGGAGTGGTAGATATGATTAAGGGGCAATTGATCTATTACTTTTCAACTGAAAACTTATGTAAGGACCTCTACCTCCGCTCTAACTTTAGCACAGTTGACGGGGGTATGGAGGTCAAAAAACTCATACAGTTTAACCGTTTGAAAATGATGACCAGAAACGGAACCGATACCCGTCTTTTGTTGCGCGCAATTCGGCTTATGCCGAATTTGGAGTTGTTAGACGAGGGTAGTCGCGTACGGGTACAAAATTGGAAATTATGGATTCTTTCGAAATAGTGTTTGCTATCTTTTGATCCTTAACTGGTCTTATTATTTCGTGTTTGTGCAAATAGAATCTTTTGCTATTTGGCCACAACACTTGTATCCCCACATCCCGTTTTTATAGTAGCTGCCGTAAATGCACGAATGACCCATTTCAAGATTGTCTTCACTGTAACGCGAGAGCCTAAGACCATTTATATCCCGGGCTTTTGCGGCAATAAAATGCGTTTCGTGTAGCCGGGAGAGTTCCAGACTCTCCAGTTTATCTACACTTGCCAGGCCGTATCGACTGAGAAGTGCGTCACGCTTTAGATTCCTTTTTTCTAATCCCTTTTTGGCTTGTATCAGAGCCAAGGTAGGACTGGCCTCTAGACTAAAATTCAAGTTTGATATGGGTTCCTTGTCGGAATTGCCTTGCCGTGAATGATAGTCTTTCTGATCCAATTCCCAGGACACCTTTTGAAGCAGACTGAGCTTCTTTGCGTCCCCTGTCAATTTCCTCACAAATTGGTTTTCGTCATTAACAAAACCATGAGCCAGGCTCTTGCTCAAACGAGCCTTCGGGTCATATTCCACTCGAATCTTGTTCTTAGGATCGCTTGTGATATTAAAAATGTATGATGGAACATCCAGCCGATCCCGAATCGTCTTTTCCATTGGGTCCTCTTTGACGTTAGTCTTAATGTCGCTTCGCGACAAGTTGAACTCAGCCAATTCCAATTCATAGTCTGTTAGTTCGTCATCGTCATCGTCGTCCTGTCTCTTGGAAATATGGGCGTTGCCACGTCCCTTTACCCGGATAGAGGGTAGAAGCTGCGTCTTGCGTCGCTTCATGTTGTCCCAGTCGTAAAGTACCTTATCCCACTCATCAAGG
Organism: [Candida] anutae; assembly: GCA_030566955.1. NCBI lineage: Eukaryota > Fungi > Ascomycota > Pichiomycetes > Serinales > Debaryomycetaceae > [Candida] anutae. Next base: position 44,387 of record JAKUBP010000028.1, on the reverse strand, counting down.
TCAAATCCATACCATCGGTCTCGCTTGGAATCATAGTCTTCGTTAGCTTTAACTTTGGTGCTTCCATGGTACTCAAACTGGTCACTGATACCTTCCCCTCCCTTTGCAATGCTGTAGTCTACAACCTCAGAAGGGTCCTTTCTTTGGTGTGCAAGGTAATCTTTACCAGACGCAACTTCAGCATTATTGCTCGAACTGTACCAGGGCTTTGCTGCGATAAACTTAGGAATATACGGGTTGATATCTCCAGAGTTTGTGTCTTTAGCCTGTTCTGCTGCCGCACGAGCCCGCGTCTCCTCGCTCATCACTATACATGGTTTGAAAAAAAGTCATCTTTTTTAATCTATACTCTATCATACAAACTAGCAGAGGCTTAAAAGCCCTTCCACTCTTCTTCTTCTTCCGACTCCAGAACCCCCTCGCCACCCTCTTCTTCGTTCTCCGAGTCACTGTCCTCGATTACACCCCAGTCCTTTAATCTGTCGTCATCCAAGACGTCCGCCTTACACTTTTCCTTCAAGGTCTTTAATGCAGCTTCCTTGCTCAATTTTTCAAACAGCGAGATCAATTGTATGATCGGGGCAGCACTTGCGAGCTCTTCCTTCTGTGCCTGTACCTTCTGACTCTTTTTGATGTACGCTTTGGTCGTTTTATCTTCCATCTCGTCCAACTCCTCCTGCTGCTCTGCAACGTCGATAAATAATACACGCTCCAACTCGTCAACATAAATGTCACACAAGTGATACGGCAATGCAGGTGGTACAGACTTATTACCGCTCAACACCAGGCGCTGCATCAGGCTCAAAAACTGTTGCAACAAGCTGTCGCCATCAGTCTCCTCTACACCCCAGGAGTTTGTCTTTAAGAAGATGAGATTGTGTCTTAGCACACGTCTAATCAAGAGGTAGTACTTGTCAATGCGCCACTGATCAATTGCTGGCCACTCCTTCACCATGATGTTCCAGAAAGCCTCCACAAATTTGGAAAACTGCTTGGGCCCAATAATCTTAGAGTAGAGTTCGCCCAAGCTTTCGGCAAGCATTTCTTGTGGCCTGGGCTTATCGCAGAACCACATTGAAAAGTAGAGTCCTTTCCAGAGCTTCTCAAAGTCCAAGAGCGACATTTCCTGCGCTGATCTGGACGAAAGGTACTTCTGCAACGACTCTAAGGCATCCTCTCTCGCGCGTATATCATTAGACGCTAGCTTTCTCACGAAACTTGACGTCTGTGACATGACTAGAGTGCTTCACTGTCCTCATCTGTACGCATAAACGTGAAAATTAAACCTCATCTCGGTCACGCTATATTCACGTGACTGAAATTCTACACTACATCAACGTGACTGTTAACAGTTTATTACCTACTAGCTCAGGGTTCTGACGCTATTGTATTCAGAGACTATGTTTATGACATCGAGCCTTCCAAGGTCACGATAGGTACCAGCAATCGAAACTTAGCACTAAAAACGCGTATGCTGCGTTGATTCCAAGTTCGACGACAAAGCGCTCCACTCTCTTCTCCTTAAACAATCAAGTATCTAATAGGGATGTGCATCAACTTAACAGCGTATCCAACAACGCCCATCATGATAAAGCCGACACCGACAGCTCTAATAATTTTAAGAAACTCTATACTCGTTAGTATAACGCTCGTCACAAAGATATTGAAAAACGTACCCTGCTTGTCGGGCTTTTGGCACTTCTTGATGAAAGCCGAGCCATCCTTGAAGAACTCGAGAGGAACTTCTGTGATCTTGTCCAAACCCTCGGCAGCCATTATATGTGATTTGTGGTGGAACCAAGTTGGCAAATCTGTTACGTGTTACTTTGAATTGTCAGAGAAAAAAGGCGTGGTAAAACCATTTATATCACGTGATATGAGATAACTTCTGATAAGACTGTCAGTTCTATTCCATGCGTTAATCGTTTGAAGAAAAGGCTGGTTAGGTTTGTCACTAAACTCCACCTTTGGCTGAATGCCTGTTGCTAAGTTTGGTGTGGTTTGTAAAATTAGAATTTCTTTATGTCGGGGTCACATGATGTGTATCTATGTCATATTAACTACAAAAGGTCCAAGAGCAGTTCCTTGTCTTCCTTTCTGAGCGCCTCCTCTTGCTCCCATCTCTTCTCTCTGATCATAATTCTGTATAAGGGCATTTGCTCCACTTCAAACCATGTTGTGAGCATATTAGCCATATTATCGTCGAGCGACCATTTGCGAATCAATGGTTCAACATGGCCAGCGTATGTTGATTTCCACTTGTAATCAATAAAGGCCTTCATTGCATCACAATAGAGCGCATAAATGGCACCACTTATGTCTTTGGCATTGCTCATCTGTAAGTCAGTTCGTTTGTTGAACGAGTTGGATTCAGTGTGGAACCGCAGGTACTGTTCCAGCAAAACCGTTAAAAAGTCATAATAATTTTCTTCGACCTTCGTAAGCTCAAGCTCCTCACGTAAGAAACCAAAGTATGTGTGGTAAACCTTGGCCGAGTAATAGTTGCATTTTTCACAGTAAATTTTCCAAAGCTGAGTCAATACTGCGGTGCGCTCCTTCTTGAGCTTTCTTTCAAATGATAAGAAGCCCTCATAGTCAAACGAAGCATTTTTCTTAGCTTCATCTAAGGTTATTGCTTGTGGCAAATTCAGTTTGTTCCTTGACAGACTCAAGTAGAAGCGGAGTGCATAATCAGGCTGGTAACGGGTATGTATATCACTCCACCGAAACGCTTGACCCCAAAGCAGTCTGGCAGAGACACTATCCAAGCCCAAGCTGTCTCCATAAACGTCCTGGAAGGCATTTAGATACCTCATTCCATCGTAAAACCGATTATTATATGAAAGTGACACCAAGATTGCTTTTAGTATGCCTATGGTTGGGTATCGCGGGTCCTCCTTACTAACGAGTTTTGCACCCTTTACCCTCTTACCACGTTCATCTATTGCCCATGTAGTCTTGATGTAGTTGATAAAAAATGACATGTCTCGAGAGTGGCCCATACAGTATAAAACTGTTTCGTTAAACTTAGCGTCCAAAAACACTCTGCTTTGCTGTTCCTTCTTAATCTTTAAGTACTCATTAAATGCTCCCAAAAATGGCCTGGCTGCCTTAAAGGTGGATCTTTGTGGACGTCCTGACGGAACGCTCAAGTATGTATCAGGAACTACCCATGTGTGCGGACGACCACCACAAAATGTCTCGAAGTAGAGAATCCACATATTATGCGACATTCGCTGCTTGAATGTATCCGGAAACTGCTTCTCAAAATGGTAAAACCATTTTGACGCCAAGTCCATCTTGTTCATGTTGAGCTCCATCAGTATCAAATTTTCATAATCTAGAACGCTTAATTTGTATCCAGTTGTGTCAGCAGAAGCGTACAAGTCTGTTCTCACTGTTTTGTCGTAAATGCTAAGTTTCGTGTCGGTGTATATCAACGCACTGTATATCCGTCTCACGTCTTGAACCAACCTGTATGGCCCGGAAAAGTCGCGTTGAGAACCGACGCGCGAATTTTCAAGTTTTGACAAAGTATAAGACGCCATCAAGTCGCTGATATGGTCAATAATGCTGCGTATTATGTGTGCTATTTCTTCGGGGTCTAGCACCTCCCATAAAGTAGTGCGTTGCTTCTCATTCGACATCCACAAAAGGAGAAAACTCGTCAACGGCACAAACTCCTTGTTTAAAATCATCCGCGAGATCTCTTGTCGCATTCTTTGTTCTGGTCCCGGCTTCGATCCGTTTCCAGAGAAGCAGCTCGCCTCGGATACCGACCCTACGCTCTCCAAGTACAGGCTGGCTAGACTGTCGAGATCGGCAGTCAGTCCTTTGAAAATTGGTTTAGCAAGCACAGAATAGCACACCAGGCCTATATCTCTGCCTGCTCGTGGTCGCGTTGCCGACCACTGCATCACACTCGGCCGCAAACGTGCGAGTATGTTCGCACCTCTCATCTTGGCGGGTGGTGGTGCAACAAAAAAGTTTTTCAGTTACGCAAATTATCACTAGCAAATCTAAGTATCACAGTCATACTTCATAATGTCATACAAAATACTACGGTACGATCCTATAACTTAACACTGGCCATCGCTTTGAGGAACTTGCCGTCAATGTTGCTGGCATTGTACTTGGCAATGTCCAGCAAGCCCTCATCTACCGATCTCGCATTGTCGATTCTGTCCTGCAAACTCTTTTTGGTTCCTCTAATGGCCCAGCGTTGGTTACCTGCAATGCTTTCGGCCACATCAAGGCAGTACTGTAATCCTGACTTGTGATCCGGGAAAACCTTGCTGATAAAACCAAGGGAAAGTGCCTCATCGGGACCAAAAACGTCACCAGTCAAGGCGTGCTCGTACAAGCGGGACTTGTTGTTAACCGTGTTCGAGAGTCTTTGCAAGGAGCCAATGTCTGCAGGGATCCCAATCTTGATCTCACGAATGGAAAACTTAGCGTCGGCGGTGGCAACACGCACCGAACAACAGACGGAAATGTCCAACGCCAACCCGTAGTTAATACCGTTCAACAAGCAAATTGTGGGTGTACTGATACGTGAAGGTGTTCCAATACAGTACTGGAACTCAGTAATGTGCTCGTGCAAGGAACGGTACCGTTCTTCGTTAGACACATTTACAGACTTGGCCATGTTCAGAATAGCCTCCTTCAAATTCAAGCCACTTGAAAACGCCTTAGGAACAGTAGACGAAATCACAATTACGTTTGTTTCTGGGTCCTGGTCGAGCTTCTCAAGAATGAGACGGTAGTTTCTCCACTCGTTGTCTCCAAACGCGTTGTATGTCTTAGGGTTGTTAAACTGGACATGTCTCACACCACTTGTTGGCTCTGTTACGAGAAAGTGCTCGTACTTGTAGTTGTCGGGGTTAAAATCTTCGTCGGACATCGTTGAGTTCAAAAAGAAGGTATCGGATCTGTATAAATACTCCGCGAAATGGTGGGGCCGAGGTTCACATGGGGTTGACCTGCACATAAATTTGGGCTAATTTAGACGGTATACTTGCCGGGTCCCTGCCGGCCCTCTTCCGCAAGGGCAGTCTCCAAACCCTCAATCATTTTCTGACGTAGCATACTACAGGCCGAATGTACTGCACTTTCAGTAAGACCCTCCACAAGCAAGTAAAGTTTTGAGGATTGAGTCTTCCCATTTTCAGACCCTGGCGGTTTTTGATTTGGGGGATAGTACTGGCCCTTGTTGGTAATAGAGGTTAGTGTCGAATCAATAATCTTGGAGAGACTTTCACGGTTCATCACTATCCAACGTGCCTTTTGAGGCAAGTCATTAATGGTAATGCGGGCGTGGAACTTGCACATATCTGGGCCGGATGTTTCGGGAGCTCTTCCTTCCGTGATTGTAAAATCAGGCAACAATGCTGACGTCTCCTTAATCGTTTCACCAGCAACCCTAGTAGGTTTCTCTGCCATGCTTTCTTTCACTACTACGTCATCGCCAAAGGCTCGCCGCTCTATTATCCTGTTGGTTTCGCGGATTTCTTGTAAATTGTCTAAGCCGCGACCACCAAACCCAGAACTAAACTCCTTTACCTTCTTACCAGAGTCACGATGCTGTTCAGTAATTTCAACAAGTCGCGCGGGTATTTCACTTTCTGGTACCTGGCTCATGCGCATGGCTTTGACTAAGTCTGCGATAGCTCTGACCTGGTCACTGGCGACAAACGTAATTGCATTTCCCTCTCTTCCGGCTCTGCCAGTTCTTCCTACGCGATGAACATAGTCTTCCATATGGCTTGGTGCGTCAAAGTTAATGACCCAATTAAGGCCTTTCACGTCTAGTCCGCGGGCTGCAATAGATGTGGCAATTAAAATGTCAAGGCCGCTAGTTGCTGATGAGAACTCCTTGATAGCATACTTTCTGTCAACCTGTTCCTTGCTTCCGTGTATCGCCAAACACGGTAATTGTTTTTCAAGGAGTGTGACAAGAAGCTCGTCAGCAAGAGTTTGCTTCTCCACAAATATTAAAATCTTTCCTGTTGAATCCTGTTCCTTGATATCACGCAAGACGCTCAATAGTTTTTCAACTTTGACCTCGTGCAACGACGTTTCTATACCTTCGATTTCAAATAGTTCCACTTTCTGCTTGATTTCCGATGCAACCACACTGATTCCTCCAACTGTTATCTCTATTGGGTTGACCAACGCTTTTTTGCCTAAAAGCTCCATCTTCTTAGGAAAAGTGGCCAGAAATAAAGCAGTTTGCCTGCTAGGTCTAACGCGGCTTAATATCTTTGTTACCTGGGGCTCAAACCCCATATCAAACATGCGATCAGCCTCGTCCAAAACTAAATATGTGACTCTCCTTAAGTTCGTGACTCTGCCACCATTTGCTGAAAGCAAATCAATTATTCGTCCGGGCGTGCCAATAATTACATGGGTTCCTTTCTTCAAATCTGCAATCTGTGACTCAATAGCTGAACCACCGTAGCAACAACTCACAGTGATGTGAAGATTGTTTGAAAATCGAGCCGTTTCTTTGTAAACCTGCAATGCTAATTCTCGCGTGGGTGTCATAATCAATCCTATTGGGCCATCTCCGGGTTTTAGTGGGGCCTGATCTTGGATCTGGCGCAACATTGGCAAAACAAAAGATAAGGTTTTACCTGATCCGGTCTTGGCAATCGCCATGACATCTCGGCCAGACATTAGGGCAGGAAGCGCCTGTGACTGTATCGAAGAAGGTTTTTCGAATTCAAGACTCTCGATTACACTCATTATGCTGGAAGAAAGTCCAAGTTGAGAAAACTTTGAAATCGGTCGAGGACATCCAATTCCTCGCACTTTGATACCCCCCATACTTGCTCTAAGAAGTTCCACGTCCTCATCAGAAATTTGCAGGAGCTCTAAAGCTTCAGTGTAAAAGTCTTTTCTAAACGTTTCATACTGTATCTGTTCATGATCAATCTCGCCAAGATCTTTCTCCTTGTTCAATTTGTTCAATTTTGACATTAATAGTTTCTCTTGTTCATCATCTTCGTCGTCATACTCAGAATCCGAGTCCTCTTCCTTTTCATTCTCTACCATAGCAACTTTTTTGTTCTTTTCTAGGTTACTGAGACTTGCGATGTAGCTATCTAACTCATCGACGTCATCTTCAACCTCTATGCTTCCTTCACGACTCTTATCACTTGGTTCATGCGAAAATGACGAATAGTTAGGTATCTTGAGTTGAGGTTTGGCATCTTCTTCATCTTGATCTTCAAATGCTCGCTTCTTGGTAAGGGTGTATGATACGGTAGGTTGTTTTGGAATTTTTTTGGAGATTTGAAGGAATGGCTTAGGTTTAGTATTAGCTTCTACTCTTGCAGTAGCCAACTGGACAGCGCCAGTAGACAGTTTATTCGCTTTTTTCCTCTTCCATTCTTCTATTCTTTGTTGACGGATTAGTTTCTGCCTGTCCTCTTCCCTAAGCAGGATGTCTCCATCTCTTGTGTTGGCCGGAGTGATTGGTGATGTATGGGTTTCTGCAGCCTTGGCAGTAATATTTGGCTTTTCTGTATTATTGGTATTTGAGCTAGTGGATTTTGTAGAGTTAGATGCTTCAGGGCTTTCTTCGCCCTTAGAACTAGTCGACTGGGCATCTTCTGCATGTTTGGAACCCTTCTTTTCTCGCCATGCAGAGAGTTGTTCCCGAAGCCTTTTTATCTTCTCCAGTTTGGAGATGACCTCAGTACCGCTGGTGCCATTGCTCGGGTCTGGCATGTTAGTAGGTGTGATCCCAGTGGTCCTTGTACACTATAATTACTCCAGTTGCGTGTAATTTTTATTCGAACCAAGCAGTTTGGAATATTTCATTCTGAATATACAATTTTTGTGCTGAGCCATACAAATAAATTAAACCTTCTATAAAGCAGTTGTTACCGTTACAGTTTGAGAATTGAGAAGAAGAATTGGAGGAAGCTGATCAAGCCAGATCGCTAAATTTGTCACGTACTCGAAAGAATCTCCATCATCTAAATGTGCCCCGATAGCTGGTGCTGGTAATGTTGAGAAAATGACTGCGGTTGAGTCCTTTGAAGAGTGTTTCTTCATTAATTCATTCAATACCAAGTGTTGCCCCTTAGCAGGGATGTCATTAAATGTCAAACTCTTAAGTTCCTCTTGCAATTGCTTCTGTGTTATGCAATTTTCGTCATTCCTGTCTTGACGAATGCCACAAGGCTCGGTTGTGAGAGAATCTTGTACACCATTAAGTCTATCGAGTGTGAGGTAGCTGGGTGTCTTTATCGGAGTGTGATCTCCTTTGCTACTTGTCTTGGTATCATCGTCTGAATCGAGGAACTGAGGTGTCTTGAGATGATTTATAATTTCTCCATCATTCGTGATGATAGACGGCGGCTTTGAAACACGTTCAGAAAATTGCTTGCAGTTTCTCTTGGGGTTACCTGCTACCCTTCCACGTGTGTTTCCATTTGTACCACGAGAGTTTCTAATGGAGGATACAGAATTATCTCTCGTCCTATTGACGGATCCAGAGCGCTGTACAGATTTTAAGTCCAGCAAAGCTCTGCCCATACGACTGATTGACGTTCCTTCTTCCTCGCTGGAGTGTTCATCAATGCGGGCACTGGTTCTTAATCTATTTGAAGATATAGGTTCGTTGTCATCCTCGCACTCATCTTCTTCATCTTCCTCATCATCGTCCTCTTCATCTTCCTCCACAAACCGTATTGATCTCGGGTTTTCCTCTTCGGCTTCCTCTTCGTCGCTGTTTATTTCTGATTCCGGAATTTTGACAGCCAGAAAACTGGGCTTTAAATTGGGTCTGAGGGATCTCACGGACGATTGCTCGGCCGCATCTGCGTCGCCGGCACCGTCTTTCTTTAGAAGACTGGGCAATACAGATGAATCAAGCGTTGTAACCTTGGTTGATGCAGAATCTCTGCTACTAAAAGTCCTTTCAGGGGTTTGTGGTACTTCCCATTCGTCGGTTGACTCTTTCTCACTTTCGCTGCTTTCTGAAGAGTCAAGAGCATCAGAATAGTTAAAAAACTGTCCTGCACTTTGGGTATTCATATTTAGAGAAAGTGAGAGTCCTTGTTCATGGAGATTGGAGAGGGTATACCTCCTGTTACTCAAACTGGCCCCTAATGTTACATTAGGGCTAGTTCCAGACAAATTCAAGGGACTGAACATCCTACCTCCTGAAATACCAGTTCTGTGATTGATCGTACGCAGGTTCAATTTCAGTTGTTGCCTCCTAATTTTCTGCTTCTCCAAATCTTTCAAGGTATCTCTGGCTTTGCACAAATTCTTCCACCATTGGTCATCCTTTAAGACTCTGTCCAATTTAGAAAAATCAGCTTTATTCTGCGGTGTTTTAGAGTATCCCTTCACAAGAAAATTATATGAATTCAAAGTTTCGTCATCAAGGCATACAATTTTGATCTCTGCGTCTATTCTCAAGTTTGAAAGCAACTTTTTCAACCTATATTTTTCGTCATCAAATTCTTGAGCGGTTTCAACAAATGCAATAACCCGCAACGTGTAAAGACCTGACTTCCACTCAGGAACTGTTACCAAAATCGCTCCCAATTGTAAAATTAATGTGTAGGTATCAAAATTTGTAGATAAGATCGACTTCCCATCCTCGAGTTGATTCACTGAAGACATTTGGATGGGGTATAAGTCAATGAACTTTTTCTTCGTCGAATTCACTTGTGGTGCTGATGTGGACCAAAAAAATGATCGTTGGGGTGTTTGTGGTAAACCCATTGATCCAAAGTTTGCGGCGACTGCAACCGTTGCTTGCAAAATAATTAAGTCTTCAACAATTTGAACCCATTGTGCAATGGAAACTTTTCTTTCTTTGCGGCATGTATCTGTTGGTAATTGACTGATAATGGATTTGTCTATTGAATTGGGCACATCCCTGATTTGTCCCTTAAGGAAATCGTAAAATCCTAGGACTGTAATATTTGGCTTCATGCCACCCAAGCCAGATCCCAAGTAAACATTACGCACTCCCCAAGGTAAACTTGGGCCAATTGCAATCTGTACAAAAGCTTTGACTTTTGATATGTCACGCAATTTTATCCAAGCTTGTTTTTGCTTTTGTATTTCATTATAGACGCGAACAGTGAAGTCGCTCTTGATTTCGTCATTAAAATCAGCATCCCCATTTGTGACAATAACATGGCCCAAAACATATAACCCTCCCTTCTTGAGATGATTACAGAAACCAATTAAATTCCATGATGTTCTCGGGTCATCACAAAGGAGTAATATTTGCGGTCTCCAGTACTTAACGCTCATATCGAGTTTCAACCTGAGTAAATACTTCCTCACTTGATGGTATATTAATAATTGTGATATGTCTCCAAATTTTGACGGTGGAGTCAGGTAATGGATCATCATAATCAAAAACATCAAGAAGAAGATGACCATAGTGGCCGAGATACCATCTACAATGAACATTGCAATGACACACGCGACAACTCCTGTTAATGCTGTTCTTGAGCTGAAATACTTGAAAGATGGCCTGAAATTGGGTGCTGAGCCCATGCGTAATAGGAAGCACGCAATGTTCGTTACGATGAATGTCATCAAGAATGCCATTGTTATGAAGGTTGCGATTTGGTTAATGTCTGCAAACAAAAAGATCTGTGCTATAAACCAAGTAGCCACAATACCCCATATCTTTGCGCGTTCTTTTTCTTTCTCTGACTTCTTTAATGTAGTGAAAATGGAAAGTCCCGGGATAATCCTGTCATCAGCAATAGCATTTAGCATAGATGCAGCTCCCACAATTCCCATGATTACAGAAAACAAGGAGGTTGAAAATTCGCCCATAATAATAATGATTCCCAGAAAACTTACAGTCTGAATAACCTTTATGTCATGGTACAAGAGTTCTCTGGGAATAGACGCACCCATCGAGATAATAACCATCGAGTACAAAATAAAGGTGACAAGCAATCCGCTGAGAGTACCTTTGGGAATAGAACGCGACGGATCTTTAAGCTCGCCTGACATAGAGGCCCCTGCGAATATGCCCGCAGTCGCTGGAAAGAAGATACCGAATATGTTCCGAAAAGTTTCAGGCACGCCTGGAGGCTGAACTGACCCGGCCGCGCCGCTCGAGAACTTTGGAAGCAAATTGTTCCATAAGGTTATAGGCGAAAGTCCTGAGTAATACAAATTGTCAAAAGGAGGCGGTAAAGGATAAAACGGTTTCACAAACAAGGACGACAAGGGGATCGAAATCGTGCTGAGTGTGAGAACAATAAATAACAACAACGCAGTCTTGGACACAAGTTGCGAGCCCACCATCGCCACGCCTGTGCACACCGCCAACAACACTGTCGAGTATAAAACTTGCCAGAAATATCCCGATGGAAGCCATTTTGCTATCTCTCCACTCTTACTCCCGAAATTGACCATTAGCGGCTCAATAAAGCCTACAACGTTCAAGGATGAATTGAGAATCTGACCAATAAAGAATATTATCCCAATCGCGCCACCAAATTCTGGCCCTAGACTTCGTGATATCATGTAGTAGGCTCCGCCACCTTTAACAGTACCGTTGGTAGATATGGCACTGATAGACAAAGTAGTTAGAATGTCGATTGTATACGACAAGAGTAATAAAAAAAGGGTCCCCAACACACCCATTTGCCCAATAATGAACCCAAACCGTAGAAACATCAAGATGGACAAAACGTTGAGCGAAGTGGGAAGGAATACACCTTCGAAGGTACCCAACTTCGAAGATAATGAGGTATCTTTTGACCGCGCCTTCCTCCTTGCTCTGATTCGCTTAGTTGTTGGTTTAAACCCACCAGTCCCCACAGGGGGAACTAATAGAGCCGAAGTTTCTGTTGTCTCGCTATTAGCATTCAAAACAGGCAGCTCCAGCGCCAGCGTGGAGCGGTCAGCCTTGCTCATAACTCACTGGGTGTTAGGCAGTTGTGCCTGCGATTATGTCTACATTTTTTTCAAATCACTCCCCAAAATAAAATCACAGATAAGATACGCAATTCCACCAATCGCGCTAGAATGATACAAAGGGCTGGGAAGAGTGCTTCGTAGTGTGCTACGTGGTCTAGTCGGTTCCCATCTCTCTCTTTCGACAACTGGCGGCTTTTGCTGGTCCCGAAGGCACGTCAGGTGACGAGGGCTGCTAAATCCATTCGAAAATTTTTCAGAGGCGAAATACGAGTTAGGGCCATGTTCAGGTTCATCAACCCCGGAGCCCAGCAGGGCCTTAGGCCCGTCTTGCTTCAGAACTTCCGTGGTCAGAAGAATCTATTGCCGATCAACAACCAGCCTTTGGTGGGGAGTGGAGCAAATGTTCCTGTCGTTGTACTGCATTCAAGACAAGTATGGACCGGGTCCAAGTCCAACACGCCTGTCAACAAACGGGAAGGCTCGAATAAACGCTTTAGCCCGAATGATCAGTCGTCGGGGAGAAATCCACCCGACATGAAGGGCTTGTTGCGTCAGGCAGAGTATGAGCGCAAAACAAGAGTCAGTGCAGAATCTAATCAAGCTCTCGAGAATACCGTCTTGGAGTTGATGAAACGTTTCGAGGACCCCGAAATTCGCAAGTCTCTCACTCCCTCCTACGCCGCGACGTACGTAAGGGCAATGTTTCACTTTTCAACGAGAAAGAGGAATGAGCGGCTTATCAAAGGCAGGAATAGAGATAAGGACATGCAGATGGCCGAAGTGGGGCTAAGCGAATTGAAGTCTGGTATTATTCTGTTGTACGAGATATTGTTGGACACGGAAATGGACGATGTACTCACTGTAGAATTTTTGCTGAATTTTTTTATTCTTTTGGCACAGAACTTCTTTGATGCTGAGACCGTTAACTTGTGGGAAAAGAAGATTGGCAGTGAAAAGGTGGGTGACTTGTACTTGTCGCCGCATATATTGTCTCATGTTCTTTTGAAAGCGTACGAATCTAAGCGTTTCACCTACGAGGAAATTTTGAACATTTACGAAATAAATACCAAAGATGCAACAACTATCGACCCAAGTTTGGTGCTGGCTATAGGAACTATTTCTGTCAAGGAGGCTGACTACTCACGTGGTCTCGACTGTATGGAAGTTTTGTTTAAGGAGTACGAACGGGGCTCCAGAAATCCTCTGCCCAAGTTGTTTTCTGGCTTGTGTACACTCCACTTGAACTTTATTGGTGACTGCAAAGATTACAAGGTGGCTTACCACTTTTTTGAAAAAGTTGTGAGCAAGAAATTACCATATGCGGTTGTTTTAAAGGCGCCGTACGTCGTATCATTGATGAACACCACCGTGGAATCGGACCAACCGTTCTCAAAGGTGCAAGAGGTTTGGGAGTTTTCTATTAACCACTACCACTCGGAACCGCACAAGACAGGTTTACAGTCCCGTTACTCAGTGGTAAACAATAATTTTTTGAAATTATTCTTTGAAAAGTATACAAGCGCTAATGACGAGTCTCTTGCTGCTTTGAAGGAAATCATAGCCAAGTATGCGCAAATTAAGGGACTCGACGCAACTTTCTTGAACACGGTTATCTCAAACTACAGCTGGGGGGATAAGCCAATGTTCCAAGTTCTCAGTCAAAACTTTGAAGCATTTGGAGTTGAGCGCTCAATTGTATCTACCCGTGTGTCTTTGAAAAAGAGTGGACTGATCAAGGATATGACTAATGAAGAAATTTTAGCCTTGTGGAACGACGCCTTGCTTCAGTTGGAAAAGGAAGGGTACTCGTACATTCCAGTGGCAGATTGGTCGGCTATTCGAGATGCTACGGTAGAAAGTGAGTTTTCAGATGAGAGACGCGACTTGTATCTTTCTATTGTAAATCAGTACAAGGATTTCATGCAGCACGAGACTGCATGCCTTAACTTTATTGGAAGACAAACTCAAATCGCTAATGTGGTGGACGATATTACCACAATGAGTATCGATGCCAGTGTGGGGTATCCTTTGGACGCATTAGTAAAGGCTAATGCACCGACGCTTCGCTATTTGAGAAAGTCGGTCGATTACTCCGCAATTACTGCAGAACGCGCTCTCGACATTCAGGAAAGAAGAGCCCATCGCAGAGCTAACCTGGTAGAAACCACGGAAGAGATCAAAGAGGACAATGGTCCATTGACAGCTGCATAGAATAACATTGGAACAAATTTTGGTTGTAGTTTGTATATATATTCCCATGTTCCAGTAATTTTTTAACTGTAGCTTTTCTGCACAGCCCCTAGCAGAAAACCACCGAGGTTAGCAGTACAGACACTGTCTCCGGGCGGAGGGCGTGGACTATTGGCATTTACTATTGTGAACAACTCGGCTCTCTCTATTGTGTTGTAATGGGGAGCTGCATCTCTAAGTCCCCCGAGCCCGCGCAAGGGGCAACTACCAATGGCAAATCGAGACTACAAAGCACACAAGGAGTGAATAATAGTTCAACGTCACAAAATCAAGGCTCAACTTTGGCGGGAGAGAAGCGCCTGGGCCAGCGCATAGGAGAAAAGGGTGGCAAGAACGCTAAGGGCGCAACAGGACAGCTGTTGGGCCTGCAAAAAGCTAACGTATCTGCTAAGGAAGCGGGTGCAAAAGCGGCAGAAGAGAGGTTCAACAAGCAGCAAGACCAGCTAAAGAATAGCAAGGATAGACTCAAGCAAATGTCGAAAACGTCTAGGGCAGAGAAGGGCTTATAGTCTGGTGACTCGGATTATCTCCGTGGATGGCGACATAGATAGCTGCGAATAAAAACAATAGCCAACGACTCGAAAGGTAATACAAAGCTTAAGTTCCTGATTGACCACAACTGAGTGAGCGGGCCAGCTTTGAAAGCACGGTAACCAGTTTAGGGCGTTTCAGGTGTTTAACAATAAGAATTGAAATTACTTCTTGAAACTGACGAGATATTTGCTACTTTAGGTTACCCTTGCATGTTCGATGCCGAACCAAGGGGTCTTTAAAGGATATAAGTAAGCAGTAGACGACGCACCGTAGGAAGAATGAGCTACAGGGCTCACGTAAAAAATTGCACGTGTCATTTATCACGTGCTATCCCTTACTAACCGTGAATAAACACAAGCCCAAGCACAACAACGCGGCATGGTTTTGTCGAGTATGTCCGGTCTACTGCCGTTTCGCCTGCGGATGACTGTACCAGCGACCTCTCTGGGCACGAACTCGCAGCCCTGGTATCGAACAGAGCAGCAGGACTACTCTGACGAGGACCACACACCCTTAATCGACTTGGTGTCCTCCACACCATTGCATGATAATAGATCTGGATTTCTGGTCGGGGGCGGATCGGATCTGCCCCTCAACTCGCCCCTTAAGCGTATGGGAAACTTGCATCTTGCTGACCAGGCAGATTCTACGGCGACCAGTATTGAGCTCGCAGATCAAACAATTGGTGGAAGTGACTGTGATGGTAGTGACATGGATGAAGACGAGGGAAGCGAGTCTGAAGAGATCGCCAATGATGACTACAGCGATACAGAGGTGGGTCTTCTTCATTCAACACCACAATACATTAACCTTAAGAAGCGTCAATACGAAAGAAGTCCCAAGACTCCTAGCATCGCATCCCATAAGATGCAACGGAACAACAACCTTAGCAACACTGCTGATAGCTCGGCAATGTATATCACGCTGTATCCTACTAGTGCAGTGGAGCTAAGTATAGGCAAGGTATCTTTCTCTAATTCCGATTCCACGCCCTGCCCTGTGCAACCAAAGCGAAAGAAGTTGCGCTTCAAGGGTCTGGACGAAACGCCGCTGATATCTAAAGGAGGCATTCTCGATTTGTCAAAATGCAAAAGAACCGACGTATCCTCCATAATATCGCAGTTGCGCGATGATGAAGACGAAGAAGCTGACAACGAGTCTGGACCAAAGAAGGGTGAAGAAGATGAGCAGGACTCGTGCTTCAGTGGAGTTATGCCCATTCTGACCCCAATCTCACAAAGCACGCCAGCGAACTCGAGGAGCAATACTCCAGGGAATTCTAGAAGTAATACCCCGCCCCCTCCCCGGCTGGAAAAGAAGGAGTACAACTTTGTGGGTGGCAGCGCTTCTAGCTACCGCACGCCAGAACTGACCCATCCCTCATTAGCTCAGATGCGTGCAAAATATAACGCGAATGATTACACACCGCAAAACTACCAAATTGTTGGTGAGTGGCCCGTTTCGTCTGCGGGTTTGATGGACGAGAGTAATGTACATGTTGGAGATATACGAATCGACCCATACGCTCAACGCGCGCCGGTCGCGTCTTTACAGGAGCAAGAATATCTTGAGGGGAACAATTTGCCCTTACCTGCCCCGCATTATGTTGGCCAGCACAAAATTCACGCGTCAAAGCTCATTACGTTGGTGAGTAATAAACAGTTGGTGTTAAAATTCTACCAACAGATTGCAGCAGTCAGCGTGATTGACCTTCTTAAACGGGAAAGACTCAGGTGGCACCCTGATAAGTGGGTAGCAAGACTTAAAGACGACGACACGACTCATTTCAGTATGGACGTTGTCGTTGCATTGTCGCAGCTGTTGAACGCTCTTGTGGATGAAGAAGCATAACTACGGGCCGTGCCCAAAAACATGCTATTGTATATTATATAAAAGAAATAATTTCTAACTCTGCACTGTATCCACTGGGGTTTCACTGCCATTGAATTCCTTTTTCTCGTCCAAGTCGTCTATATCCACGTCTTCTTCAATGTCTTCTTCAATATCCTCTTCGTCCTCCTCTCCGATATCTTCTCCGTCCTCCTCTAACTCTGCCTCGTCAGCCTTGTTCTGCTCAAGGGTCGCGCCTGTCTCCCCCTCGGGATTCTCCTCATCTCCTTCCTCACCAATGCCATCTCCGGCTTCGTCTCCTTCATCATCTTCCTCTTCTTCCTCCTCTTCCTCGTCCTCATCCTCGTCCTCTTCGATATCTCCTGCCTGTTGCTCATGAGAAAGATATTCGTCAGCCACACCGTCCTCGTTATCCCAAACGATATTGAACCGCGTCACACGTGGTTTCTCTGCTAGTATGTTACGCACCACATGCTCTACCTGAACCTTCGCAGGAGGATTCTCACGCAACTCCTCTGAATCGTACTCGTTGTTGACGTAGTAGCCTACGCGTACAAACTCGCGTTCGGCATACGAGCAACTCAATAGGATGACCGTCACACTCACCAATTCGCTCGCCGGAATCAATTCGGGGCTAGGCGGATCTGCCTGGAATAGAAACTTGTTCACTCCTACCGGTACCGGCCCCACAAGAATAGAGTCAAGCTCCTGGTCATGGTCGAGCGAACGCGATGACCCGACATAGGTCAACTTCCATTCCAAATCCTCCTTCAACGGCTCTAAGCATTCGAACGTTATCTCAAACTCATAGGGATCCGCGAACTTCGCAGGATTATTGAGCACCTCTATCCCAAGCAAAGATACTATCGACATAGTTGACTCTGTCTTGCTAACGTTCTGCCCAGATACCAAGGTAGCGAACGCGTTTTTCGGTTCCATTTAGACGCGACAGTCAAAAACGTGACCGGCACCAATCTCCGCGATCACCGCCGTGCATGGCCGTCGCTAACGACACAGAAGTTGCAAGCTGCCGGAAAGTGAACTGTAGAACTATGGAGTCGTGATTTGTACTGTGCTATTAATTGATGATTTTAGCTTACATCCTTTAATCCTTCTCCATTAGAGGACCAGGACCTTTTGAGCCGCGTGACTAACCAAACGATGTTTTTAGTAGAATGGCATAGAGTCTTCTTTAGTAACTAAAATAGTGGTTCTTTTTGCTTAAGTATTATTCGACTTTCCTATAGGCCGACTCTCTTGCCGTACTTAAATTCAACGATAGATGCAAATAAAACTATGGGTGCAAATACAACTATGGATGCAAATACAACACTGCACAATTCTGGTGAAGCGTAACTTTGGATAAAGAATGCAAAATAAGATGTGTTTTATCTGAGTCCTCCCTTTGCCGTAATTATACTTAGTTCTATCATATTGACTCGTAAAGGCTTATTCATTTTACCAATTTTTTCAAAACGAATCATTATTCCCAAACAAATGCCTAATTTGCATAAAATGTACAATTTTGTATTTATGTGTTTAATTTCTCTATAAGGTAGTGTTTTTTTGAAATCGACATGGAGCCATTCATCTAATATTTTGCTGTAGAAACAGACAGACTCGACTTGAATGTCTCTGACAGGTTCGGGTTTTCGAAATGTCCCTGAAACCGTTATTAGCACTCGCTTTATGTGCAGAATCCAACATCACGTGATTATAATTTAAATGTCAAGATACAGTTGGGGGTTGTCATAGTCTACTCTGCTACGCTAAGGGTCTTTGGATAATGTCATCAGAGCTCGACTTGCCTGCAAGAGACTCGTTCGCTGCCGAAAGCTCTGGCAACTCTGCGTCCCCTGCTGGAGCCGATACTCCAGCTTCGGTGGGCGCCGAAACAGGGGCAGACGAAACACTTGACGAGAGTGAGGAGATAGACCTAGAGAATATCACTGCTGGTGAAGATGGGGGTAGTATAGACTATATGAAGGTATTCGAGACGTACAAGAGGCGTTTTGACAAGGCATATGCTAAGTCCAACCGGCTCTTTGAGGATGAAAAGGCATTACGCATGACATTTGCATACTACCAGAGGAGGAACAACGCTTTACTCAAAATCATCGAAGAGTATGAAGCTTCTGCTATGCAGGCCGATTCTAATGTGGCATCTGACACAGAACGTATACAAGCTTTGATGCGTAGCGTACCGATGATAAGCAAGACACTAGCGCCCATGCTTCTGATTATCAGTGACAACAAGAAAACCACCCTTGTCGACAAACAACACTTAATCAATTTGCTCATCAATGAGGCGGTACCAGACATTATAAATGATGACTTGATTGAAATACAGACCAATCCCCAGTCAGTGGACAGTTGGACGAGAAGAAATCTTCCTAACCTTTTGAGCTCCAACTTTGAGCAACTCAGCATCCCCATAGGTGGTTACACCCCAGAGTACACTGGTACTAACTGGCGCTTAGACTACAGCAATACCAGTAGAGAAAAATTGATGGCCAGCCATGAAGGCTCGAACAGTTCTGTAAAAAGGGAACTGCAACAGGCCTCTCCTCGGTCAAGGAAAAGAAGCAAAACAAAGCAGTATGCTCAAAAATATGTATGATACGTACAATACAAATAGCTTATTTAAGGGTCCTTTTGTCTCGGCGCACAAGCGTCTCCAAAACCTTCGTGCGCGTAAACATGTCCAATATAAATCGTCTTGCCAGGTACTTGAAAGCTCCATTATCAATCGTTCGAATAATTTCGAGAAATAGTTTAGGGCTTTCAAATAACTCAGGACAAAGTCTCTTTAGTTTTAATAACTCCTTCGTGGCTTTGCGTTCTATCTTTCCCAATACTGAACTTAAATGCTGAACATAGTTCACGATGGTTTCGCCAATTAAATCTGAATCAGTAGACTGTTCTTCCGACGCGACAGTAACCATGCTGGTATCGGCCAAGTCATCTGCAGACTCTTCAACATTTCTCATTTTTGTGGATGTGTTGTTCGTGCTGGCGCTGGCGCTACATATTGAAAAATAGCGGGCTTCACGATATTGGCTTGCAATCTGGACGTTAAAAATTGTGTTAATATCGGTCCTTGGGTACGCCAAACCTTTGCTTTGTGAGTACACGTCAAAAACAGTGATCCAGTTTAACTGATCAAGGGTCTCGGCTCCTTCTATTGTAGAACTGATTAATCCAATAACAAAGAAGCACACACATCTGATTTGCCAGACTGGGCTGGTCATGAATAAATCAAGTACCATACTAAAGATGGATCTTTTTGTAGCAACACCGTATGAGGGATCTAATAATTGAACCCCATATTTTGACAGCGCCATATTCCCAAGCATCCATAAGCTTTGTTTCAACGTCTTGTGAAACACACTTTCAAGTTGTTTCTTATCCCCTCTCAAATCGTCGTTAGACTCCAATGCTATTGAAATCTTGTCAACGTTGTTTACTAGCGTATCCACAAATTGGCGTGGTGCTCCATTCGACATATAATTTAGTCCTTCTTCGGTGGTTAGCAAAAGTTTGAAGAAGTCTATTGAGCTGCTATCAAACTCGTGGTTATCACCTTGGCTGGTATTCATAAGAAAGGGGTCAGAAATGTAGGGAAAGAAACTTCTATGGATTATGCTTTCAATCTTTGAAAGATATTGAAAGTCGTTCATCGACACCCACTTTCGTAACTCCTTTTCAATAAACCCAGATTCCTCAAGATATTTAAACCCACTTGGGACCGAGAGAAAATTCATTAATATCCGCCTTCCCTTTTTCGAGCGACTAAGAACGTGTATGGAAGGATTTAAGTCTATTAAATATTCCAAATTGCTAAATTTATTAGCTGTGTAAAAATCACTCAACAAATCTATAGTCTTCTTGACGACGTCGGGGTTAGTATCATAAAAACTATTGGCTAATACTTTGATTGCCAATAATTGACACTCGCTAATTTTTAACAAAGCGGGTAGTAAATGTTTCATCGCATATAGCCTTAGTTTTAAGTTCGAGGTTCTCATTATCTTTAGCAAAAGGAGACGGAACTGGCTGTCTTGCAGGAAGTCCACATATTTTATCAATTCCATAAGTACAATGTTTTGCTTTTCTGACTCGGCACTTGCTTCAATAATGTTTTGAAACATGGTAAAAAATTGCCAATGCTCTAGCATGTTTAACCCCGCTGCATGCGAACTCAACACGCCAATAAAACGAACATATCCCAAACTTATAGTGCTTTCAAGCCTTCTCTGTGAAAGAATCGGGTCTTTAGCCGTGATGCCACTAAAAGGGTCGATTTGTGCAAAAACTTCAGAAAGTTGAGGAAGCAACTTGTTGTTCAGCAAGTACCGTATACCACTATCAAGTTTTAAGAACAACTCCATTACTTGACAACCAATTACAATATACTTGGTTGCATTTCTTGACTTGAGTGAGATATTACAGAAGCGAAATTTGAACGGCCTGTAAAACAGCATTATGCGTTTGAAAAACTTTGGATACTTTTCCAACGTATCCTCAAAACGTTTGGGATTGGTTAACGGACCGTGTATCATGTTGAGTAAAAGATTCCAGTTCCATTCTTCAAACTCTCTTGTAGTTGAAATTCGAGTGTTGGTGATAATAGATTTGAAAGCATTATCGTCCACATTATAACGCTCCTTAATATTGATACTTTTAATAGCGGCACGAAGATTTGCCCTTGTGCTGAAAGTAGGTGGAGCAGCGTTATGCGAAAGTCGATCGACTGCAAACAGAGCATGCGCAGAGTAATCCAGATTTATCAAGAGTGGCTCTGTTAGCTCTGGCGGCAAGTTGGTATTAGCGATAGTGTGTAATTTTGAGATAAGAAGAGTAGCCTTTTTGGTATTAGACTCATCTGTGTTTTGGGCGATAATTTCTTCCAACAAGGAGATGATATCTAGCTTAAGGAATATCATAGCCACAAGGCCACAATAGTGACTTACCGTACTTTTAATAGACTGCAGCAGATTGGGATTGGCAGCATAGTCAAATGATAAACTTATTGGTGTCAGATTATTGTTGTACTTCCGAATTGTATCACCAATTGAACTTGAAGACAACCAAGGCAACGGCTGTATGAGGAGAATATCAAACACAACGTCTAATATGTGGTCGCGTAGTTTATGGTTGCGTTTCTTCAAGTTGGCAAGAAAGTTACCCAAGACCGAAAAGTTATTCGCCAGGACGGACATAAGACCGGTGTAATGTTTCAACAAGATAGTGATAAGGAAGGACGCCTTTTGTATTTTAACCAAGGGAAAGCGTTTAAGTTTCGGACCTGCCGCAAAAGTTGGTTTGTGGGTGTAATGGGGTGACTGCAGCAGTGCGGCCGGCGCGAGCAGTGAGGGTGGCGCTGGCAATTCGTCGTCAACAGCTGCAAACACCTGGAAAATCGACATCAAGTCGAGACCATTGCGCAAGAATATACGCGCATCACCTGAGTCAATGAGGTTGAGGAGCACTAAAAGACATTGCGTGGCAATATCCACCAGTACATCATTGTTGAAGCTATCAATAAGTACGCGAAACGCGCCTGCGTGAAACACGAGCTCTGGTTTTACAAGCGCCATTTCAGAGAGTGTTTCAATGCACACACCCTTGAAAGCTGATGATATCTCTTCTGCTGTTGACGAGTCAGTATCACCCAGCTCGTCAGACAAACGGCCCTCCTCAACAACGCTCACAATCGCCTTCACCACTCCCACAGATAGGTAATCGACACCATGAGACACATGCAAAAATTGCCTAACGAGTCTGAGAGCTTGCTCACGCTCCACCGCCAGACTGCGGCTCGATCCAAGTGATACAATAATGAAAATCAACACTCTGGCGTGCGTGAGTGTCGCGACACTATCCTGACTACACGTCACGTAGCGCGCTAGGCGATATCCCGTGGCACGAACTTCAGCAGTAGGGTGGCAAAACATATACAGTATCTTGTTCACAAAAGATCTTGGTGCCACATCGTGCTTGAGCGAGGGGTGCTGCGAAAGAAGGCTCGCCAATGTGTTGCCCCTTGCCACAATCTCGCGCAGATCCAGATCTTTTGCCAAGTCACTGAGCAAGTCACCAAGACGCCACGCTGGTGAATCGCTCTCGGCCACGCCAGCTGGCCCCATGACTCCTCGTACCTGGTAGAACACCGCCTTTCCGCTGATCATGCTGTTTTGCAGCATTGGGTAATAATTATGTAATTGATGATTAATAGTGGTAGTTACCCGGAGACCCACCTTGTTACCAGGACAAAAAGAACCCCCCCAAACAAACCTCTCTCTCTATCCGGAATACACACCACCACTTGCCACCCGGAACGCACTCTTACCCGGAATACTCCCCTACCCGGGACAAGAATCCACCCACGCTTGCGGGACAAAAAAAAAAAAGAAAAAGCTTGACACGCACACGCCCCATGCTTCCCTTACCCGGATTATGCCATGTTTGAGATTCCTACATTACCCGGACACTATGTCCTATCAGCCGGTACTAAATTTACACATCAAACAAAACAAACGCCTCACAAACTGTTTTGCCGCCGAGCCTTAAGACTACCCGCCTAGCGGCATTTACGATACGCCGGATTAGCCAAGCTCGCTACGCTAGCGAGATTAGCGAAGTTACCCGGCCGTTGTTTGTTCTACACAATTAATAAACCATAAACAATCGAAATGGCCCACGTGATGTGACGTCAGCCTCGTCCAAACGGGTCATCAGGGATTTTGACAAAGCATCCACGGGACAGGGTGTCGGCACTAGCAGGCTGGCTGTCTGGCCCCTGACAGGCTGGACAGTCCTGTCATGACCAAAGTATTCTCTATGCGGAATGCGTATCGGACTGGGGAGTATTTGCTCCCCGCTCGGTCTTTTGTGGCGCAGCTGCGGGCATTAGGCAAACATGACGATTGGAGTATTCCTAATTGGCCTGCATATTATATCCGAGTACGCCATATCCTATCCTTGATGCCGTTCGGTTTGTTGCTTGCCGCTAATCAGTGCCGGTTATATACCCAGCATTGCCTCAGGTTGAAGGGAACAGCGCCAACATGTCTTCGACCACGGTGTCTGCACACAAAAGACTATCACTCTTCTCATTTAGCCTGGACGGGTCTCTGAAGGAGCAGGATGCTGCCGTCCCGGCTACGGGCGGATGCTCACCGTACCCGGAAACTCACATCTTTGAGCGCCTGGTACAGGACTTCCTGCTCAAAGAGCCAGAGAGCGCTGACGAGGTCTTTGGAAGTCGCCTGACCTCGCGCCGGGGCCTGGTAAGCTGCTACGGGGGCACCCTCAAGAATGAGGACCATGTTGCGCCGGCGTTAGATGCCACAACGTGCTTAATCAACGATAAGTCGACAAACTTTGATGACGTGGAGATGATATACTCTTCGCGCCGCGTCAGCTCAGTGGTGGGCTTGAACATGGCTTTAGGTCGCCCTATGTCAACATCGCGCAAGAACCTGGCCTACCAACTCCCCACCTTGTCCTCGATAGCGCAGACTCAGCTGCCAAGTCTGCCCAGTAGTCCCGGGCGCGGAACCACACAGGTTCCGTTCTACAGCTATGCGGACATGATCAGCAACGACGAGTTTTCCCGCAGACCGCTGTACAAGAGCTCGTACAGCTACAGCCTGGTGCTGGAGGAGCCTCTGTCCCAGCTGGGAACCTCTGAGTCTGCTTTAAGCAGAACCAGTCTGGATGCGCTCCACGCTAAGGGCCGGTCGCAATGTGCGAGAGCGTGCCCTTCTAAACCGTTGTCGCTGCGCTCGCGTGTAAACAGTTTGAAGCGCAGACCGGGCGACCTGGCCCAGCCTCTCGCACCAGCTATTGCAGGACTTGCATCCCCAGAGATGTCAGACTCGGAGGAAACCTCCAAAAGCAACATGTCACTCGAAGCACGCAATCGCTGTGCGTCGTTGTCTTCATTAGCGTCTGCTAACCTCCTTGCCAATGACGAAAGCTTGGTGTCGAGAACTATTGGCGACTGCATCAGGGAGTCAAGAACGGAAATTAATCGCCCTTGAGCACAACTCCGAAACTAACATTGAGCTCCTTCATCGGCTCACTAGGGCTAGTCGCCAAACACATCAGAATTCTTCAGATTTCACCAGAACTGTTCAGAAATCACCATCCCGGCAACGATCATCCCTCTACAACTCATTACCCTTATGAACTTTAACGCACTCTTCGTGCACCTCGGGTCTGCCTCTAACTCACTCTCAACAGTTGAGTCGTGGCTCCCACGCAACGCCATTGTCAACTAATTGTTTGACGCTAATTGAGCATATATGCTCCTTTACTTCACCACTTGTTATTCAGCAGCCTTTACTTGCCGTCTACGTCTATCCCACGTCTATATCTTACTTTCTTTCTCTTGCTTCCGTTCCGTCTCTATAGCTTACATAAATGTATGCGTGTGCAAAGCCATCACGGGACTAAACTCAATTTTTCGAAGGCTCATCGCTCCAAAAGAAGGCACTTACTACACAGAACATGATCAGAAGGCAGGCTAGAGAGCGGAGAGAGTACCTCTACCGCAAGTCGCTAGAGCTTCAGGAGGCTGGACGTACAGAAAAGCGTCAACAGCTCAAAGCTGCTCTTGCGTCGGGAAAGCCGCTCAGCAAAGAACTTGCAGAGGACAGTGAGCTCCAGAAGGACTTTATATACGATGAGAGCGAGCAGACGGAGATAGACGACGAGTACAGTGCCTTGAGTGGGATAGCCGACCCACGAGTGATTGTCACTACCTCTAGAGACCCACTGGTGCGGTTGCTTCAGTTCGCAAAAGAGGTGAAGCTAATGTTTCCCAACTCCATCAAGTTGAATAGGGGTAACTACATAATACCAGAGTTGGTAAAGACGTGTGCCAGGGTACAGATCACAGACATGGTCCTACTCCATGAGCACAGAGGTGTTCCCACTTCGCTCACCGTGTCGCATTTTCCACATGGTCCGAGCGCCATCTTCACTTTGCATAACGTCAAGTTGAGACACGACTTGCCGCATCTTGGGAATGTGTCGGAGACGTATCCCCATATGATTTTTGAAAACTTCTCCACTCCGCTAGGAAATAGGGTAGTAAAAATCTTGAAGCATTTGTTCCCGCCAGGCGCGAAGAAGGATTCGTCACGCGTAATTACTTTTGTTAACAACGACGACTTTATCTCTGTGAGACACCACGTCTATGTGCGTACAAAGGATGCGGTTGAGCTTAGCGAAATCGGTCCTCGTTTTGAGATGCGATTATATGAAATTAAGTTGGGTTTGCCCGATAACAAAGATGCAGACGTGGAATGGCAGTTACGACGCTTCATCAGAACTGCAAACCGCAAAAACTATCTTTAGAGGCAAAAGGTTTGAGACAGATATGTAAATAACTAGTTTTCTTGGGTCAGGGTTATGTTTGAATACCTAAACCGCTACTTTTGGTGTAAAACCTTGACTTCTATCTAATTCGACTTGTCTACAATTATAATACAACAACAGCTTCAGATATTATTACTAAGTAGTTCTTATATTTTGCAATTCGTGTTCCTCGTCGTCTACCACGAACAGTGAGACAGGCTGATTAGCCGACCTGGAAGAACCGATATTTTCTGATCCTCGCCTTGTCGCCAGTCTAAACATTGTCAAGTTCTCTCCTCCCTCCGTAAACCGCTTAACAAACTTGCGCTTTAAAACCTCAAAGTCGTGATTTGTGTCTGACCGCAGCAAGCTTGGCGTTCCTTCAATAGACTGGTTGTTCCGCAAAGCATGTGTCGCTTGCAAGTTATCACGGCGCTTCATCATTTCATCAGGAAGCATGATGGCTCTATCCAATGCGTATGGCAAGCCTCTGTGCCGACCCCTAATCATCATTGCAATTATTACCAACTTTGACAAGGTGGAAAACGACCCAGAGAAGGAGGCATTGATTCCTGGGTATCCTAAAGACAATCCCACAGTACCATATGCACTAATGATTTCGAACAATACAGCGAAGACTGTAAACCTGGGGTCACCTTTATTCAATTGTTTACCTTCCACGATACAGATGATGAATAAACCCAAGAATATAAACCACAAGTCAAATGACAACTGATTCCGCAAGTGCGTGCCGATAAATGTTTGAGGAGTTTTCTCCAAATCCTGGTCATTCTCTTCATCTCTCAAGTACACTCCCAATGATTGCTCCTCGTAAACGTTCGTCCTTCTGATAGAGATAGCCAATGGCAACACAGAGATATACATCATCAACATATAACTTACCTGAACGGCGGGATGCAATTGAGATAAGTCAACCACGGAAAATCCAGCTGTCCTTGTACTAAATGCTTGGAAGAGACCACATACTGTACGGTAGCCCACAGGAATTTCTTGCAAGTACTCATTGTGGAAGTCTAAAATAATAAAGAGAACCCAATCCACAGCGTTAAGCACAACCAAGATAAAAAAGAGCCACCATGTAGGTACCGATGGGAATAATAAAGTAAAGCAACGACGAGGGTGGTCCAACAAAAACCCCAAAGACTCCCTGAATAAAGACAAAGGCTTTGATAACTTGAATAAAATCCAAATCCAAAACCTAAGCATAATGGGAAAACCCGTGTTTCCTATAACAACGAAGAATGCAACAAGTATCATGACATAATAGGATTGATTGAACGAAACCAATGAGTCTGGAGTAAGAGTCAACCCTAAATCATTGAAACTCGTCATGGCTGTGAAGAATCCCCACCAAGCTGGAGATACTCCAACCGAACGCAACATAGTAATATAACTTCGCTGATATATTATCCAGGGCAATAGAAAAAGTATTGCAATAATGTGAAACCCGATGTAATATGTCAATAAAATCTTGATCAATAACTTGACTGCTCTGTACTCAACGCCTCCTAGTTCGTCCTTTTGTTGCTCATCCAAGCCTACGAAGGTAGAATTTTTTCCTATTGTGGGAGTCCAAGAAAGATAATTTGCACTCATCGTTTTGCTCAATACGGGGCCCTCGTAAATTCCCAACTCCTCATCATACTCCGTACTGTTTCCTGTTGATTTTGAAATTCCGCGAAGAAAAGAGGGAGTTCGACTTCTTATCTTCCTCATTCTATTCTTTCTTGGCCGGTTTCGCCTCTTATTATCCATGGCATCATCCAAAGATTTTTTGGTAGTAACAGCTACATCTATCGTGTTTGATCTCCTGATCTTGCCACCACCCGATTTCTCCCCAGATGAATTTATCACATTAGAATACACTCTTCGAATTTGAGTAGTTGCGCAATTATCACCTTCATCGTTAGCGTAATCAAATTCACTTGCATTGGATTCATCATCGTCAGCTTCATTATCAGAACCGTCTTCGTCCTCTGAATTCTCTGAATCGTCGTCATCGTCGTCATCATCGTCATCCATGTCATCGTCAATTTCCTCGTCGCTTTGATTGTTTTCCGAGTCTATCGAGTTGTCGTCAAAGAGCTCCTCTTCTTCATTGTTGTTGCGCCTGCGATTTAGAGGGCTGTTTCCAATCGCAGAATTTGAAAGAGTTTTCTTGAGTTTCGAAGTCCAATTACTGCTCCTGTTTTTCTTGCCCAACTTCCACTTCTTTTTGAGACGACTCAGTGAACCTGATAGTCTGCGACGGGTAAAAATCGGCTTATGGCCTTCGTCATTTTCTATCTCGTTGGGTGGCTTGATGACAAGTATCTCATCATCGTCGTTAGTTTGTAACTTTTGAAGACTTCCATACGCTGAGCTCCCCGTACTCCGTTTCAGACTATCCGCGAAGTGAATGCTTGAATTGGCACTAGGCCCTTTATTTCTTGAGTTCTGAAGCATTGCAATAGACCTATACATATCAGATGGCTCTATTTCTGTGTCTCTCACCTTCTTGGTGGGTGGCATTGGTAAATTGCCGAAACGGATACCGTCAGCATCTCCAACACCAACCTCACTAGTGTTTTGGTTTAATCCCACAACTCGGTTTTTATCCAGGAGGGAATTATGCAAGGATGTAGCGCTGTGCGCATCCAATGGACCTTTTCCGCTCAGTGAGCGTGTCAATGTATCCACCGAGCTGGTGACACCTACTTCGTTTGCATCATTCAGCTTTTGTTCTTGAGTAGGTTGATTCATATCGTATGGTGTATTTGGATGGATTCCATTATCACTCGTTACGAATCCCAAGCCCTGGTTGTTAACAGTGTTCATGTGAGTAGGATCCAAGGGGTTGCTTCGAGCAGCTGCAAGAGTGGCAGACCGACGCATCTTGAAGTTGAGCTTTGACTGGTCCTTAATATCATCAAAGTGTCTCTCAAACCAAAAAAGTCGAAGAAACAATAGCGAACCGTGTATAAATATGGGCGTGGTCAACATCGTAATGATGTAGACAATAATCTGCTGGTAGAGTGACATTGTGTTTAAATCAACAGTGTTCAAGCCTGCCTGTGTTGATGCAGCCGAAGTCAAGAATAGAACATCGACATAGCTCATATTACGAACCGGATACACAAGGATGGACCCAAGGATGGTCATTGAAATGATGTAAAAGTAATGAACGGCCCTAAAATTTGGCAATACTATTCGAGCATATGGGTGTATAGTAGATGCGACCTTCTGGATGAAGTCTCTCACTTTTGTTCCTATTTGCTTCTCTCGCCGCTTGCGTCGGTACTCCTTGTACCACCGGCTGAGAGATGACATGATGCTCTAGCAAGTAAGGAAATGCAATGTCAAACGGGTTTCCGCTCTGTTTCAATACCTCTATGTAGACGGTACGATAATGTTATCGATGCAGTAGACCGGCCTCGCCAGGTAACTTATGCCAGTCCTTCTCTTCTGCGTATGCTTTTTGCTCAGTCTAGCTGCTGCTGGTGTTTTAGGGGCTATTGTATAAATTTTTCGGTTGTGTTAGATAAGGTACGGCTACAACGTTTGCCAAGAACACCAACTTGGCGGATCTCCGGGGAATCTACACAGCCGGCCAAGTTCGAGAATGAACTTGAGGATAGAGATCTATGATCTACTGCTACTTCTATTACTGAAAACTGTGACATGTGTGTAGAGCGCTCTTGGTTGGCGCCGCACGTATGACGCCCCTACTTGGGCGGGTATCCCAAATTTTTCCAGCAAAGGATACTTCTGCCACACCCGAGATTTAAGCTATGAGTATCTCTTTAAAGGTTTTCATTGAAGGTTCCATCTCGTTCGTCAAGTTTTGAAGTTTGAATACATATGAGAATAACAAGTCCTAAAAAGAGGTATACAATAGAGTTTACATGCTGTTCAAACCACAACTAGAGACTTACACAACAAATTACCGTCGTAGCCTTAAAAAAAGTAATCGTGTCTCGAACACAGATACGCCACAAAGATTGTCAGAGGTGATTGTACAAAAACTCGTCAAAAATCAGGGTCAGATCCCTATTGACCCTTAATTTTTATTCCATGTAGGAATTTTAGGGTTATCAAGATAGCAAGGGCAATAAGTGACAGAATGGCAGAGAACCAGAATACAAGACTAGGAATCCCCACGTGCAACCCGAATTTGTACAAGTTGGTAGTTATTGGCGGTACTACCAAAGCTAGTATAGTTGAAAAGAGAGCCTTTGCTCCCAAAAGCTTTCCACTTTTGCTATTGGGGTAAAACTTTAAGATGGCAGACACTGAGATGGGACTTCCTACTGCTGCAATGCTGAATAAAGTGAATGAAATGTAGATCTGATTAGCTCTTTTGCAGAGAGCAAGACAAATCATTCCCAACCCAATGCATAGATAGCCTATGCATAAGAATAGAAGGTCACTGCCATCAAGACGATGCTCCTCTATAGGTACCCTTAGAAACTTCTTAAAAACTATTTTGGAAAGAAACGGTATCATTAGGACTAACGCAAGAGTTTGGCTCACCGTAACAAATGTCATAATTGCAGTTATCTCTTCTTGTTCCCACGAGAATAAGAGTATTCCATATTGAAAGACTACGCTAACGGCAGCACCTGACATCCTCATAATGATTTCAACGACGAGCATTGTCCATACTATCTGACGATCACTCCTTATTGATTCTTTATTCTCCGTCTTTACCATCAGGTCAGGATAAAAAAGAATACTAATAGGCTTCATGTGGTCGAGAATCTTGAAAAAGAATCCCCTTGGCTTGCGGGTACGTGCCTGTTCTCCTGGTTCCAATTGGTCGCCCTCAACCGTTTCTGACATTGCTCTAGACTTACTCCGAGACCGTAACTGCGCTTCTCTGCTACGCGACTCGGGTAAGACAAAAGTAACAAGCACAATTGTGACAGCACACAAGATTATCTCAATTTTTGAGGGAATCAAGGCAGATGCAGGGACGTTTCTAGTGATGGGCAAGTGGCTTTCATGCGAAATCAATGACACTTTTTTGTTGACCATCTGCGAGATATGGAATCCCGGGTCGGGGTCTTCAAATTTGGGGTCCCTAGAGCTGATCAACTGCGTAAAAAACATTCCTATGTATGGCCCTATGGATAAACCGGTAGCCTGTACGGCCATTTGGATACTAAAAGTGGCACCTAGATCTTTGGCCTCCACCGTATCCGAAATATATGACGACGCTAGGGTTGCAAGCGCTATATCTCCGCCAAAAACATTAGGGAGCAAATTCGCGCCAATTAACCAACGCGGATGAAAGTTTAAAGTGTCTGCCTGAGTGATTAACAAAATTGCAAACAAGCTTACAAAACGTACAACCATCATATAGAGGATCAAGGTTTTGCGTCCATACTTGTCTGATAGGTCACCAATCTTGGTCTGTGCGAAAATTGAAACAAATGTTGATAGAATCTGACTCCACATGTTGAAGTTTGTCATAATATCCTGTACTAATATGGGGTCACAGACTTGATGTTCGTCACGTACACTATTGCATGCTAATTTATTGTAGATTGAAATCTTACTTGCAATAGGCACCATCGCTCCCACCGCAGTGAGGAACGTGAAGCCAAACATCATATATGGGGAGGGCCGTCTCCAAGCAGACAATTCCAGGTTTCGACGCCTCGTTTGAATCAATTCGTCCTCACTGTCATAGTGATCGATCTCCGTCTCGAGTACAGTTGCTATTGCTGACTTCTTCGAAGAAGAAGCCCGCGAAGGGCGTTCATTGTAAGGCAGACTTACGTTCAGAGTAGAGCCGTAACTAGCCTGCTGTTGGTCGTCAGGTAAGATTGTCATTTTGGAAGATACCAACAAGTGAATTAATTATCAGTCAATAGAGACAAGCAAAGAGGGTACTTTGTGTGAAGTAAAGATGTCTGTGTGATTGAAGAGCGTCTTACACAGGATTCAATCCGCTATGGTAAGCAGCTAACTAAATCAGCACTGTCCAGCAGTGATCTTGGGTGATTTGTAATGTCAACTACCGACTTATCACCAGTTCACAACCTGAGGGTGAACTCACCTTTGCCTTAGGTTAGAAACACATCCTGGGGCTTTACCCTATTTATCCAGCTCCTCGCACGGCTCTGTCAAATTATTGCTGTCGGTATCGCAATCAGTATGGGGCACGGGATGACGGGAAAACAATATTATTTCAAAAATTGGAAATCTAGCCGATAGGCTTAGCTTCTCTCAACAATTGAAACTGCCGTGGCATATGCTTGGTCTCTCAGGACTATGTTTGCGCCACACTGGATCGATGCAAGAGAGCCAAAGCGTCGGCCGCGCCACTGAAAAGACGCACAAAACACTTTTAATCTATCCGATACGTCGGTATGACGCCCCTTTTCCGACACTTTTAATCTATAGCATCTACACTTTATCGCCACCGACCACATACTCTATGAAGACAAGCGATACACTTCCATATTCTCTAAAACCTACTTCTTTGCCTATGTGACATAAGTTAATGTCAGTGGAGTGAGCATGCTGACAGAATTGTCTCGTTTCAAATTTTTGTAACCTTCAACGGCCCTTATTTACAAAACATCTGCCCTTACTCTCCACACCTCTATAAATGTCATTCGTCTTCGAAACTTCATTCACGCTGCCGGTTACTCTGACATCATTTTCAATCACGCCGTCCAGTAACTTTGCTCTACCTCACCGCATGCCCCACTCTCTAGCGCCTGCCAAAAGTCGGTTTTCCTGATCAGGGCTCAGAAAACATTTTACATAATCAACTAAAATATTACATAATAGCAGTCGTGTGCGCCCAAAATCTGACTATGAAAGTTTGCGATGGCGCCCAGGGTGAAAAATCTGCTTCCTCTCTTTCTTCTCCTCTTCTCTCTCTCTCTCTCTCTCAAGAGTTGTTCTTATAACTACTGTACTTACACCTTGCTGATCTGCACTCTTCCCCCGGAATACAGATCCTCTCGGAACTTCGTAAGTACAAATAGTACGTATCACCAGGAGCAGCACTTGAGAGAGACTATATACCGCTTCAATCTTTTTACCTTTGCACCGGAACGCCCTTAGCATTACCGCCGAGTATGTCAGTGTCTTCTCAGCTCGTGTGACAACGTCACAAACGGTACACTCGGCCTTCGCGAAGGCAGAAGACACGGAACGCTGCTGTCAGTGGCTGCTGTCATTCTGCTCGCGGGGTTGAATCACGGCGTCTCCGATGAGCAAAAAAAAAGATTGTACCTCATCTCTACTCTGTGTACAAGCAACTTTGTGAACGGGCGACTAACAGTGTGTGTTTAGCTAATTGAGCCAAGGCGTATTTCGTTCCCTCCCCCAGGACTAGATACCCTTAAGACAACTTTTAATCGTTCTTTGCCTAAGTTCTTGCATCTTTAGAACACTTGATCATGTCAACTTTGTCTGCACCAATTTGTCCTCCGATGGAGTCTACGGGCGACCGTATGATGACCTTGGAGACCAAGGACGGAATTGCCTTGCAAGGTTTTTCCTTTGGTGCCGAGGTTGCCGTTGCCGGTGAGGTTGTCTTCCAGACTGGTATGGTTGGCTACCCCGAATCCCTCACCGACCCCTCATACGAGGGTCAGATCTTGGTTATCACCTACCCTCTCGTGGGTAACTACGGTGTTCCCGACCCGGAGTTGAAGGATGATGACTATGAGCCTGCCTTGCCAAAGTACTTTGAGTCTAGCAAGATTCACATTGCTGGTTTGGTTGTAGCTCACTACACGGAAGAGTACTCGCACTTTTTGGCCAAGTCCTCTTTGGGCCAGTGGTTGCGCCTGCAGGGAATTCCTGCTATTTACGGTGTGGACACCCGTTCGTTGACCAAGAGATTGCGTGACTCAGGTTCCACCTTGGGACGTTTGGCATTGCAGCTCCTGTCGGAGGCCGACTGCAATGTTGTCTTGAACGACAAGCCCGAGAATTGGGCGAGCCACTTTGAGGTTCCTGAGTGGGTCGACCCCAACGTGAAAAACTTGGTTGCAAGTGTTTCCGTCAAAAAGCCTGTCTTGTACACTCCTAAGCAAGGCGCGCGTTTAGGTCCCGACGGTAAGCCTCTCAGAATTGTGGCTGTTGATGTTGGTATGAAATACAACCAAATCAGATGCTTTGTGAGACGCGGTGTTGAATTGTTGGTCGTACCCTGGGACTATGATTTCTCCTCGGAGCGCATGGACGGTTTGTTCATCTCCAACGGTCCTGGTGACCCAGGTGTCATGGCAGAGACAGTCAAAACCTTGAAGAAGGTTCTTGATTCTGCCACTTTGCCAGTTTTTGGTATTTGTTTGGGCCACCAGTTGATGGCGAGAGCCAGCGGTGCTAGTACTTCCAAGCTCAAGTTTGGTAACCGTGGTCACAACATTCCCTGTACTTCCACCTTGTCCGGTAGATGTTACATCACTTCGCAGAACCACGGTTTCGCTGTCGACACTGCTACATTGCCTGAGGACTGGAAGGAGTTGTTTGTCAACGCCAACGACGGCTCCAACGAGGGTATTTACCACACATCCAAGCCATTCTTCTCGGTTCAATTCCACCCTGAGTCTACTCCCGGTCCCAGAGACACCGAATTCCTCTTTGACGTGTTCATCAACGCTGTTGATGATTTCAAGAAGACCAAAGTGCTCAGACCTATTCAGTTCCCTGACGGAAACATCGTGGAGAACAGAGCCGCTTTCCCGAAGGTCGAAGTCAAGAAGGTCTTGGTCTTGGGTTCAGGTGGTTTGTCGATTGGCCAGGCCGGTGAGTTCGATTACTCTGGATCTCAAGCTATCAAGGCATTGAAAGAGGAGGGTATTTACACAATCTTGATCAACCCTAATATTGCCACTATTCAGACATCTAAAGGTTTAGCAGACAAGGTTTACTTCTTGCCCGTCAACCCCGAATTTGTAAGAAAGGTCATTCAGCACGAAAGACCCGATGGTATCTACTGTACATTTGGTGGCCAAACCGCCTTGTCAGTTGGTATCGCTTTGAAAGATGAGTTTGAAGGCTTGGGCGTTAAGGTATTGGGTACTTCTATTGACACTGTTATTACTACTGAAGACAGAGAATTGTTTGCCAATGCAATGGAAGAGATTGGTGAGAAGTGTGCCAACTCTGAAGCTGTTAACAACGTTGACGAGGCTATCAGAGCTGCCAACAATATCGGATATCCGTTAATTATCAGAGCTGCTTTTGCTTTGGGTGGCTTGGGTTCAGGTTTTGCTGACAACGAGAAAGAGTTAGTGGCATTATGTAACAAGGCATTTGCCGTCTCGCCGCAAGTCTTGGTTGAAAAGTCTATGAAGGGTTGGAAAGAGGTTGAGTACGAAGTTGTTCGTGATGCTTTCGACAACTGTATTACGGTCTGTAACATGGAGAATTTCGATCCTTTGGGTATTCACACCGGTGATTCTATTGTGGTTGCTCCTTCGCAAACTTTATCTGACGAAGACTACAATATGTTGAGAACTACCGCTGTCAATGTTATTCGACACTTGGGTGTTGTTGGTGAGTGTAATATCCAGTACGCGTTGAACCCGTTCTCGAAGGAATACTGTATTATTGAGGTTAATGCTAGATTGTCTCGTTCGTCTGCGTTGGCTTCCAAGGCAACCGGTTACCCATTGGCTTACACTGCTGCTAAATTGGGTTTGAACATTCCATTGAATGAGATCAAAAACTCCGTTACCAAGTCTACTTGTGCTTGTTTCGAACCATCGTTGGACTATGTTGTGGTTAAGATTCCAAGATGGGACTTGAAGAAGTTTACAAGAGTTTCTGCCTTGTTGTCATCTTCAATGAAGTCAGTTGGTGAAGTCATGGCTATTGGAAGAACTTTCGAAGAGGCCATTCAAAAAGCTATTAGATCTGTCGACTATCAGAACTTGGGCTTCAACGAGACCTCAGCTTTGATGTCTATTGATATTGAAAATGAATTACAAACTCCATCTGACCAAAGATTATTTGCCATTGCAAACGCCATGGCTAGTGGTTACACTGTCGATAAGGTTTGGAAATTAACTAACATTGACAAGTGGTTCTTGAACAAGTTGAACGGATTGATTAGATTCGGAGAGAAGATTACTTCTTATGGTGCAAAGGAAAACTTACCTTTCTCCGTTTTGAAACAGGCGAAGCAATTGGGTTTCGAAGACAGACAAATTGCTAAGTTCTTGAACTCTAATGAGGTGGCTATCAGAAGATTGAGAAAAGAGGCTGGAATTATTCCATTTGCCAAGCAAATTGACACTGTGGCAGCTGAATTCCCTGCTTTCACTAACTACTTGTACGTTACCTACAACGCTGATTCTTCGGATGTCACTTTCGATGACCACGGAATCATTGTTTTAGGTTCAGGTGTTTACCGTATTGGCTCTTCGGTTGAGTTTGATTGGTGTGCAGTTCGCGCAATCAGAACTTTGCGTGAAAATGGTACTAAGACTATTATGATTAACTACAATCCTGAGACTGTATCTACGGATTACGATGAGGCTGATAGATTATACTTTGAGACAATTAACTTGGAGAGAGTCTTAGACATTTATGAGTTGGAGCAATCTTCGGGTGTTATCATCTCTATGGGTGGTCAGACTTCGAACAACATCGCTTTGCCTTTGTACCGCCAGAATGTGAAGATTCTTGGTACTTCTCCGGAGATGATTGATTCTGCTGAGAACAGATACAAGTTTTCCAGAATGTTGGACAGAATTGGTGTTGATCAACCTGCTTGGAAGGAATTGACGTCTATTGAAGAAGCAGAGGAGTTTGCCGCCAAGGTAACTTACCCTGTGTTGGTTCGTCCTTCTTACGTTTTGTCCGGTGCTGCTATGAACACTGTCTACTCTAGAGATGACTTGGCTTCCTACTTGACGCAAGCTGTGGATGTATCGCCCGACTACCCTGTTGTCATTACGAAGTACATTGAGAACGCAAAGGAGATTGAAATGGATGCTGTTGCGAAGGACGGTAAAATGATCATGCATGTGGTGTCGGAGCATGTCGAAAATGCTGGTGTTCACTCCGGTGATGCTACCTTGATTGTTCCTCCTCAGGACTTGGACCCTGAAACTGTGAGAAGAATTGTGGAGGCTACTGCTAAGATTGGTGCTGCTTTGATGATCACTGGTCCTTACAACATTCAGTTTATCGCCAAGGACAATGACATTAAGGTCATCGAGTGTAACGTTCGTGCTTCTCGTTCTTTCCCATTCATTTCGAAGGTTGTCGGTACTGATTTGATTGAAATGGCTACTAAGGCGATTATGGACATTCCACAAACTCCTTACCCAGGTGAGAAATTGCCAGAAAACTACTGTGCCGTCAAGGTTCCTCAATTTTCCTTCTCTCGTTTGGCAGGAGCTGATCCCGTGTTAGGCGTTGAGATGGCATCTACTGGAGAGGTCGCAAGTTTTGGTAGGAACAAGTATGAAGCGTACTTGAAGTCGTTATTGTCGACTGGTTTCAAGTTGCCTAAGAAGAACATTTTGTTCTCCATTGGTTCTTATAAGGAGAAGAATGAGTTGTTACCATCTATTGCTAAATTAGCCGAGATGGGCTATGAGATCTTCGCAACAGCTGGTACAGCTGATTTCATCAGAGACCATGGCATCAAGGTTCACTACTTGGAAGTTTTGGCTGAAGGTGAAGATCAAAAATCCGAGTACTCCTTGACTCAGCACTTGGCGAACAACTTGATCGACTTATACATCAATTTGCCTTCTGCCAACAGATTCCGTCGTCCGGCAAGTTACATGAGTAAGGGTTACGAGTCTCGTCGTATGGCTGTGGATTACTCCGTTCCGTTGGTTACCAATGTTAAGAATGCCAAATTGTTGGTTGAGGCTATTTCTAGAGGAATTATTTTGGATGTTAGCAACAACGATGCGCAGACTTCACACAGAACTATTAACCTCCCTGGTTTGGTTAACATCACTTCATTCTGTACTTCTAAAGAGGACTTTGAGGCTACCACTAAAGCCTCTTTGTCTGCAGGCTTCACTTTCAACGCGTTCTTGCCTCAGTTCTTGTCTGGTCCTACGGTTGCCGACTTTGAGACTTTGGCCGACACTATTGATGCGGCTTCAAACGCTGCCTACACCGATTTCTCGGTATCTCTTGCCGCTACCGATTCCAATGCCGAAGAGGTTGCTGCTGCCGCCGAAAATGCTGGAGCCTTGTTCTTGCCATTCAACAGCTTGGCCAACTCGAAGGTGTCTGCTATTTCAGCTCACTTCTCTTTGTGGCCTGCTAACAAGCCTATTATCACGGATGCTAAAACTACTGATTTGGCATCAGTATTGTTGTTGGCCTCCTTGCACAACAGGTCTATTCACATCACGGGTGTATCTTCCAAGGAAGACTTGGACTTAATTAAGATGGCCAAGGACAAGAAGTTGCAAGTTACTTGCGATGTTGCCGTTTACTCGTTGTTCTTATCGAGAGATTTATATGACGTTCCTTTCTTGCCTACTAAGGAGGACCAGAATGCGTTGTGGGAGAGCTTGGAAGACATTGATTGTTTCTCTATTGGTGTTTTGTCGTACTTGGTCAACGAGCTCTCTGGAAAGCCAGCGGCTCCTGCCTTGGGAATGACCGAGACTCTTCCCTTGTTGTTGAGTGCAGTCAATGAGGGTCGTCTCACAGTTCAAGACATTGTTTCTCGCTTCCACGACAATCCTGTCAAGATCTTCAACATTCCTAAGCAAGACGCTAACGTTGAAATTGACATGGACAGATTTGTTTCTTCTACAAAGAAGCCAATTCAATCTGTTTTCACAGACAGAAAGTTACAAGGAACTGTCGACAGAGTTTCTTTCCATGGCGAAACTGTATGCTTGGATGGTAGTATTGTTGCAAGCTCCGCTTTGGGTAAAAACGAGGTATCTGCTAGAGACAGATTTGCTTCTGTTTCTGTTGTTCCTCAATCACCGGTTATTAGCAACAGAAAGACAAGAATGTCTTTCAGCTCTGACAGCCGTCGTCCATCGATCGCAAGAGAGGTATACAGTACTCCTGCCGAGTTCGAGAGATTAGGAGCCGATTTGGTTTCTCAAAAGCCAGCCCCTTCTTTGGGTGAAGGCAACAACTTGCGCAATTACATTAGACACCACAACAGTTTCTTGAGAAGATCGGTTTTGTCTGTTAATGAGTTTAGCCGTTCGGATTTGCACGCTTTGTTTACCGTTGCTCAGGAAATGAGATTGAGCGTGGAAAGACAGGGGGTCTTGGACTTGTTAAAGGGCAGAGTTTTGGCTACCATGTTCTATGAGCCATCTACCAGAACTTCATCATCTTTCGATGCTGCTATGCAGAGATTGGGCGGTAGAGTTGTTGCTGTCGACGCTGGTGCTTCGTCTGTAAAAAAGGGCGAGACTTTGCAGGATACAATCAGAACCTTGGCATGCTACTCTGATGCTATTGTCTTGAGACATCCTTCTGAGGAATCAGCTGACATTGCTGCTAAATACTCGCCTGTCCCCGTTATCAACGGTGGCAATGGAACCAAGGAGCACCCTACTCAGGCGTTGTTAGACCTCTTCACAATCAGAGAAGAATTGGGTACTGTGAATGGTATTACCATCACTTTTATGGGTGACTTGAAGAACGGTAGGCCAGTTCACTCCTTATGTAACTTGTTGCGTCACTACAGTGTGAGAATTCAACTTGTTTCGCCTAAGGAATTGTCATTGCCTGCTGAGATCAAGGAACTGTTGAGAGCTAGAGGAATGTTAGCTGGTGAATCAGAGGTCTTAACTCAGGATATAATTGCTAGATCAGACGTCATGTACTGCACTAGAATCCAAGAGGAGAGATTTGCTGACAGAGAGGAGTATTTAAGATTGAAGGACACATACATCGTTGACAACAAGATTTTGTCTTATGCCAAGCAACATATGTGCATCATGCACCCCTTGCCTAGGTTGAACGAGATTCGTGAAGAGGTTGACTTTGACCAGAGAGCTGCGTACTTTAGACAAATGAAGTGCGGCTTGTTTGTCAGAATGGCTTTGTTAGCGATGGTCATTGGCGTTGATATGTAACGCTCCTTTAGGGAAAATTAGGTTGGCATGAAGGCCAATGCCATTTTATCATTTTTTTGTGACACCAAGTAATTGCTATCGCATAGAAGCTAACGTGCCTTATATTCGGGGGAATTTTTTAGGTCAGAAGCCTGCTGTGTTTATGCTTGTTTATAAATTTATTCTTGTTACAATTAAAAACTATACTTAATCAATTAGATTACTCGGAATTCGTAATTATCGTCCTACTCATTGCCCTTCATGAACATGTTTGATCCGTCGTCATTCCTTCGCTTGTACATAATGTTTGAGTGGTGTTGATCCTTCTGTGATGATCTACTATGATGATCATTATTCTGTACGTCTTCGTTTGCCTGTATCAATGCTCGTGCGATTTCAATTTCGTCTCCTCCCAGGTTTTGATCAAACGCACTTACTTCTGGGTCAACCGGAATATCATTATTGTCCTTGTCGCTCAACTCGTGCCCAGGACCGTCAGGATCGTCGTAGTCGTCGTGAGGTGAATATTCAACTTGATATTGCAGATACTGACTTGGTCCCGCCGCGGCTGCGGCCGCGTAGCTTTCATGCTGTTGCTGATTATGGTTGTTATTGTCTGAAGAGCGTTGGTGATGGTGGTGGTGATGGTGGTGGTGATGACGCTGTTGTCGAGAAAGATTTTGTTGAGTGTCGTGTTGGGTCTGTGCCAGCAGCAGCAGGTTTTGGTGCGAGCGTTGTGCTTCTTCAACCACAGCAATAAGATTATCATCCAATCCTGATAGATCGTGGTCTAGCAAGCTTTCGGCATCATGCCTGCTTGTGGGAAGGTTATGAAGCTGGGCTGCTGCTACAATTGCATCCACCTCGTCATTTGTTCTTGCCCGAAGCAAGTTTCGAGAAGCAGCATTCGGTTGGAAGGCTTTGGATACACGTCCACGCGACTGAAGTCCTGTTGCCATCTTCTTGGGGATATTGTTTGATTCGCGCTTCAATTCAGGCGCGTCATTAACAGGATCGCGGCATTCAGCACAGTTTTTAACTGCAGTTGCAACCGTGTCCTTAATGCGCGTCCAGTGGTACTTTTCAGTGATGATGGACGTTGTCTTGTTGATTCCCGCATGGCATGCATGGTGTACCTCTGTGCATATCTGTAGCTGGCGCACGGGGTCACTCACCACCTCGCGGCCCTTGAGCATTAATTTCCCGTCATTTAACCGGTAGTGTGATGCCGACGAGCGCAAGCGAGACTTTTCCTGTCGGTCTGCCATAGCCGGGTAGCGGCCAGTCTCCAAGTAGAACTTAATTTTGTCGAAGCGGTACGCCCCAACGGCGGGATCGGACGTGTTGATCAATTCGCGCCCGTACATGATGGCATCTACCGCCTGGTCGTGTCCTTTCAAAATGCCTGCGCTCTTGACCCTCCCGATACGCTTAAAGTTGAGGGACTCCCAAATACGTCGCGCCGCAACATTAGTCTCAAACACCAAGTTGAACATGGAGTATGTGTAGCCCAAACGCGGCGCCCACTGCAAGTAGCAGTCGGTCAATGTACGGCCAATGCCCTTCCCGCGGATACCGGCGTTAACTAAGAAGCTGGCAGAGCATATGTGTGAGCACCTACCCGGGTAGTTGGGCTTGATAAAGAAGGTGCCTAAACACTCCTTTTCCCACTGTCGCGCGCCCTCAAGCACTGGCGCGTCTCCCAACACCATCACCGCCGCGAACGAGCCGAACCAGTACGACAGGAACTGCTCGAGATGTAATGTATCAAAGAACGCGCACGTGTCACCCCGCTCTATTTCCATATTAAACTCGTCGCAGAGGAACGCGAGCAAGCCCGGAGGAAGGTGGCTCGCGGAGTGTATCGGATAAATCGTCGCCGTCGTCTCACCATCCTTAAGCAACACCGTGTATCGGTCAATCACGTCCACCAGGCTATACTCGAGCGGCTGCCGGTAGCCCGCGCCCAGCATCGCGTCGTCAAACTCAGTCATGACGCCGTTGGTAAACCGTGTATTTATTGTACTGTAAGTATATTGGAGTATGTCTGATTGATTTTTTACTCTAAAACATCAACAAACACGTGACAGGGTTTGTCATAAATAAAAAATAGAACTATCACGTGACATTTAATTCTTTGCCAAACATGATAGCGCCGACAGGCTTTGGGTGGCCCTTTAACATAGCAGCGTGTTTGATGTAGCCAATGCGGTCAAAGCCGAGGGAGTCCCATATGCGTGCGCTCGCGACATTGGTCTCATACACGAGGTTGAACACCGAGTAGACGTAGCCCAACTGTGGAGCCCACACGAGGTACCTTTTGCCCAATTCCGAGCCGAGCCCGAGTCCGCGTTTTGTGTGGTTCACCATAAAACCGCCATTGCACACGTGTGAGCTCCGGCCAGGGTAGTTGGGCTTGACAAAGAACGAGCCGAGGAAGGAGTCGCGGAAGAACGACTCGTCGCGTTCAGCGAGGCTCTCGAGCGTGTTGTCGCCTTCAAGCAAAACCGCCACAAAGTGAACAAACCACACCTTTTCAAACGCGGCCTGGTCAGCCGGGTCGCAGTACGGAAAGGTGAGGCCCTCCTCGAGGATAAAGTTGTACTCGTCCCGGAGCACCGTCATGAGCGCAGGAGGCACCTCGGACGCCCGCTGGAAGGGGTACAAGGTGGCCAAACGGCCGTCTTTTTTGAGACTAAACAGTATCGGCTCCGTCACCTTGGGCGTGTGAGCAAACAAAGGATCGTGAAAGGGAAGCGTGTGAAGATCGAGTGCCATCGTGGTGTACAGTGATGTCGGGCGCCGGTGCCAGAACAGGTCCGTAAGCAATGGCTTTCACAGAGCTAGATCCGCCGATGCTGCTGGCACTTGTGGTCCCTTTGCCACCCTTTGATTATGTCATCGGGTTACCCGGCCGAACAAGACCGCGGGGACTCCAATCAAAACGGTTTTGGCTATAGGTTGGTATCCAGCGCGATGGAGGAGTACACGGGCAACGGTCCCGCGGGTGCGGAGGGCGTGTACCAGACGGCGCGGGTGTCATTGTCCGAGGCATCGCGGCCAGATCTCAGCAAGCGGGACAAGAAGCGCCAGCAGGTGGGCACGCGGCTTGCCAAGCTTGAGCACACGTTTCTCAGCGAGCGGGACAGTTTCTACCGCAACCTGCTTCACGAGCTTCAGACCACGTTGGCGATGCTCCAGCAGGGCACCAATGGGCGCTATGTGGCGCACAAGCTCCGTCTCGAGGAGACTCGTGACTATGAGCTCACCAAGCTCCGGCTCTGGGAGGAGTACCAGGTGAAGCGGGTTGAGGGCGAGTACAGCGAGGACGTGGAGAAGGCGCGGGACAGCCACCATCGGATGATAAAGTTGATCAAGGAGAAGTTGTATGCGAAGCTCCAGGCCCAGATCAAGCAGCTCAAGGAGGACAAGCTCTTGTTGAACCTTGTCAATGCGAATTCGTGGAATGGTGCGCGCGACGAGGCTGCTGCCAACGCTCCGCTAGCTGCTGCGGCTGCCGCGACAACGGCGGCGCTCAGTGCGGCGGCGGCAGCGAGCAACTTACACTTGAATGCCGGTCGACGGTCGCTCCGCAAGCGCGATCCGTCGTCGCGGTTCCTGGCTTCTGAGCAAGGCGACTTGTCGGACAGCGGTCTGGGCTCGACTGCACACGCTGGCGCGCTGTACGACGGGTTCGGCACGGACAGCGGCACTGCTGGTGGGCATGCGTCGGCGGCGGGATACACCTCGGCGCTGAAGCGGCGGCGAGTCTACTCGACGCGCTACTCATCCAACGACGAGAGTTCTGGCATAACCACTGGAGCTGGATCACACGCGCCCGGCTCGCATCGCCAGCGCCACGCCAACGGCCACGATACTGGTGGGCACCATAGCGGGCACGGTCTGGGTCACGGCACGCGCCTAGCAGGTCAGAGCGGCAACGACTCGAGCTTGAGCGACAAGGACTATGACACCCTCAACTCGTTGATTATGGACAATGCGGACAAGGCACCGCTGCTCACCTTGCTTGACCGCGCAGGCGCGAGCAACCGGCCCAATACGCGGGGCTCGCACAAGCAGTTTACGGGCGTGCAGGGCCTAAGGGCGGACGAGTTGAATGAGGACTTGAACTTGCTACGGAGCGCGACAGCAAAGCACGAATAGAGAGTACACAATAACAAGTGACGGATAATCACTGATTATCACTGGTCACAAGTGTGACGATAATCTATGATTAATATGATTACTGACCATCGTTACTCACACATCCACTGTCATTCACTGTCATTCACTGTCATTCACTGACCATCATTACTCATCATGTGGTTTGGCCTTAAACCTCATCTTAGAAAGGTTCCGAGAGCTCACCTTTCCCCTTTTTAGCCTGTAATAAAATTTGATAGAGTCTGCGCAAACATT
>JAKUBP010000027.1:27033-158729 GCA_030566955.1 [Candida] anutae | reverse complement strand
C
Organism: [Candida] anutae; assembly: GCA_030566955.1. Taxonomy (NCBI): domain Eukaryota; kingdom Fungi; phylum Ascomycota; class Pichiomycetes; order Serinales; family Debaryomycetaceae; species [Candida] anutae. Next base: position 158,728 of record JAKUBP010000027.1, on the reverse strand, counting down.
GAAATGAGTGGCGGATTACGGATGGGTAAGCTGGTCGCAGCGGGATCCGGTGAGAATGCTAGTGGCCATGGTGTTGCAGAAACTGAGGGCGAGATTTCGTTTGAACGGGGGTTAGATTCTCCCCTTCCTCCCCCTTCTCCTCTTCCTCCCCCTTCATCTCCCGCTCAACCCTCTTCCTGCACGACTTAAACAATGCCTGCTTCTCTTTCGCCCTATTCAACTCAGCGTACTCCGCCTCAAACGTTCCCTGAAGAAACTGGCGCTCAAGCGCGGCCATAACGCCTCCCACAGGAGTCGCCACAGACCTGGTCCCAGCGCTCGCAGCACTCGCCCTAGCCTGACTGTACCACGCTCTACTCGCCCCTCTAAACTCCCCTCCCATCCTCCGCGCCTCGCCTCCCGTCCCGCTCCCTCGCCCACCCAGCCCGCGCCACCATCGCCCTCCAATCGCCCGTGCGCGCCAAACAGCCTGGCTTCCCCAGCCGTGTGCCATCATTGCGATGCCACTAAAAATGGGACACGCACTTTTTCAGCAGCACGCTCCGCGCGGATGGGCGACAGGGCGTTGAACACGAGACAGCGGCTCTCCGTCGTCGACGACTTCGCGTTCGTCTCGAGCGTGCACCCCGCGCTCACAATCAAGCAGACGGCGGAGAACTTTTTGCCCTTTTACCGGCAGTGCGGCGACGGTGCCTACCTCGACCGGCTCCTCCAGGCACAGCCGGTCCTCCGGCGCGAGATGGCGGAGGCGTTGGCACTGCAGACGGTGGTGGACCACTGCTTGCGCGTGGATCGCGCGATGGCGCGCGCCACGGCGCCTGGAGACGCGTGGGAGCGGCGGCTGGCGCTTCTCCACGCAATTGGGCCCATCAATACCACTGCAACGCCAAACGAGACAGTGTTGGGGCGCGTGGCGGCTGAGCGCGCGGTCTACGGGCGGTACGAGCGCGGCAGCGCGCTCGCGACGCCCGATCTGGAGCGTCTACGGATCCGCGAGTTGCAGCGGCAGTACGATAGCGTGGATATCTTTTACTTTGGGGAGGTTAGGTGCGAGTTGGCAACCATTACGCTTGTGGGAAACTTGGCGTGCACCAACTTTTTGCCACCGTTGGTGGTGGCGAGTGCGCCGTCCGACGAGTTCCACTGGTTTCCCGGCGGCGACTTGCTGGCGACGACGGTGAGGTTGTGCTTGGAGCGGGTAGACTTGATTATGAGGAAGCAGCAGCGCAAGATTATCGTGATTATGGGCAACAATGTCTTGGTTGACGATTTGGAGTTTCTGCATGTTAAGATTCACTATGTTAGTGAGCGCGTTGATAGGTTTGGAAATGCTAGGAGTGAAGGCGACACACTCTTGTTTCCTGACGACTATGGGATTGGCTCGTTTTTGCAGCATGAGCTTCAGGTGCTGGTCAACCATACGCGGCACTGTGCTGATACCGGTCTCCGCATGCTGCACTTGTTGAGGGCGTACGAGTCGTGCATAGCTAGGCTATTGGGAGATCCGACATTTGCGAGCTTGAACCTCCTCTGCGTGTCGAGGTCGGGATTTTGCGAGGAAGCGCTGGCGAGGGCTGTAAATAGGGCGGGTATTGGCATTTCCAATGGTATCTACTTTAGTAAAAAGTGGAGAGAGAGTGCTGCGCCATTGCAGGTGGTTACGCGCCGAGCGTACCACTACTCGGCGGGAGAGGTTATGGATATATTGGCGCGTTTGCGGATCTACCAAAACACGCCGGTGCAGCGTGGAAATGTCAGCAATGCTCAAGTTTACGAAGCCATTACTAAAATTGTGCTCCCGTTTTTGGTGCAGAACGATAGATCAACACTGATGTCAGACTTTAAGGTGTTTTTAACAAATTTTATTGAAAAGTACCCACCAAAGGAGGGGCAGGTCGATCCCACGAAAACTGGTTTTGATAATAATGTGCACTGTTTGCCACTGGCGCGGTACGCTCAAAGATTTGCCAACTCAAGTGGGTTGGCACCCAATGCGCCAGCAATGGAGAGTGGACTGTTAATGAGTGCACCATCAATGGAGAATGGACTATCAATGAGTGCACCATCAATGGAGAGTGGACTATCAATGAGTGCACCATCAATGGAGAGTGGACTATCAATGAGTGCACCATCAATGGAGAGTGTGCCTGTTATCAAGACTGAGGCAGAGAGCCCAAGCACTTTTGACAAACAAGGCAATCACCAGGCAATTGTTGAGGTTTCCGGCACGCCTGGTGCTGAGGAAAGGAATCCTCCTACAAGCATCGCTTCACCTAATAATAACAAATCAAGTATACCTTCCATGCCTTCCTCGTCACCTTCCTCAAACGAACGTGACTCGCCAGACCATAGTATGAGTTCCTCAGAGAAATCATCTCTGCCCGCAACCACCCATACTCAAACATCAATTACTAGAAGATCACTTCGCAAACGAAGCATGCCTGAAAAGGTGAGAACAATAAAAAAATCCAAAATATTGGAAGTAATGAAGGATAGAAAGTTATCTTTTGTAACTAACTTTGACTCCTTCTCTGATGAGTCGTTTTCATCGGATGACCAGTTTAATCCACAGAATAACAGCAAAATCAAGATTTCAGTAAAAGAACAGTTATTGGCAAATGGTCAATTGCAGGCTGAAAATATCTCTACAGGCTCACAAGATAACCTGCAAGAGAGCGAACTGGAAGAAACTAGTGAGTCTGAATCTGAGATCCTGTCATCGTCCGAAGAGGACTCTAGTTCAGATGATAGCTATATCCCCTCTAACTCGATGCTTCGATCGCGAAACACCAATCAAAAGGTGAATAAAAATAATGAAGGCACATTAAATGGCAAGAACCTTGACTTTTCTGCAGCAACAAACACAGCAGTCCCACAAAATTTGAAATTGCCCAATTCTTTAGGCAACCCCAAGGTCGAACTTTCTGCTGTAAAACCTACAAAGAATATTCCGGGGTCTCAGAAGTCCAACTTGGTTGAAACGCGGGAAATTATACCTAAGGGCAAGATTCCAGAATTATTGCCGCCACAAGTTGCTCAAAATTGTGAAAATCCCAAACCTATCGCACCTGGGGTTGCCCAAAAATTAACAAATTCCATTGTGCCCATTAAAACTGCTCACAAGAATATGGCAAGTGTTGCACAGCCCACGCAACCACCGACTACTGAACGAGTTGTCTTGTTTCCTGCTCTTAAGCCTATACTGGAATACTTGACAAAAATTGGAAAGAGTTTTATTAAGCAGAAACCTAACCCACCTGAACAGGCTGCCACTTTAAGCAATAACCATGGACTATCCAACTCGGAGGTCCCAAAAGTTTCAAGAGTCCATGATGAACATCAGTCCGGAGCTGACATGAAACAAAATCGGTCAAACGGAAAAGCGGACAGCATTTCATCTGATACTAATGCAATATCAGCTAGTTCTTCCAAAGATTTGATGATAAAAAAAACCATCGAGTTAAAACCCCAACCTCCAAAGTCAACTCTAATGAAACAATTTTCTAACCGAAGTTCACTGTTTGGGGCAAATAGCTCCAATGAGGTCTTATCCGATCATTCAACCGATCTAGGATCGATTCAAAAACTGAATCGACTCTCATCATCTTGGAGTATCGAAAGTCTCACTATCAAAAAGGGGATTAAAAATACTAAGCCCCAAGAACGAAACCGGTCTCCTCCTGTTGGTTCAAATATTGGAAAAGAATCAGTGGCACCGAGCGGCATCAGATCCATGAATTCTTTCAAGGAAGAAACCTATGTCCCCAACAAAAAACTATTACCGAATGCTATTAAGAGACCCCCTGTTGTGATCTCCCTGAAAGATTTAAAAAGTGTGGACACTGGTGTGGTCAAGCCTCAAAAGACTCTTAGCATAATCAAGCCTAAAGCAGGCTTGGATGATAATGCCATTGCAAGCAGTGATTCCGATAGTGATTCAAGTAGTGATTCGAGCAATGGTTCAGACAATAGTTCAAGCAGTGATGCTACAAGTGACTCTAGCAGTGATGCTAGTAGTGATTCTAGCAGTGATTCGAATAGTGATTCGAGCAGTTCTAGCAGCGGCTCAGAAAATGAATCCAAGAGTAAATCTAGCAGGAGTTCTAACAACTCAGCATTTACGTCGAGCTCCGTTGCCACAAGCTTGGACATTACAACTGATTCAACTAATCGATCTTTGAAAGCTGACAACCATACCTCGACCACAACATTAACGACGAGAAAGAATACTTCGCCGTCCCCTCTGTTATCTCGTATGGATGGCATTGCTGCTCGTGATTATATTACGAGCTCCGCTGATATCTCCAACAGTACCAAAGATAGCAGCGGAAACATTGATGAAGAAAGTCGCAGCCAAGAAAACTATGCAGGCAAAGGTAACAGTATATCACATTATGAGACTGGTGAAAAGAATGAGAATTCTAGACAGTTGATGGGCACGAGGCCTAGCTCAAAAAAATCGTTATTGTCGATTCAAAAGTCTTTACAAAGTCTGAGAGGAACTCATAAGGCGAAAGTGGTATCAAAGAGCACTCCTCTTCGTACCAACATTCCAAATGGAAAACTAAAACTGCTCAAAGATATAAGCACCTACACCGGCGCTAGCATTGGAGGTCCGGGCATTGGCATGAAGGTGGCGCACCCGGAAGCCCCGATAATTACAGTAAAGAAGAGAGAGACTGGAGTAAAGGTCCAGAATCGGAAGGGAAACGTGTCCGAAAACTCACCTGAACAGTCTAGCACAAAGAAGAACATTATCGAAATAGGGCCCAAGAAAGTCCCGATTTCCAGTGCAAAGAAAGCGTCTGCGGCGATCGTTTCAAGTCCCAAGCTGTCGCAAGGACAAAAGCAACGAGCAAAAATCAATACACTGAAACCTTCTACAAAGCCATTATCTCCATCGACCCTGTCGTCTTCCCTGTCTTCGTCCTCCTCCTCCTCGTCATCGTCCTCCTCCTCAGAAGATGAGGATGAGAAGAAACCCGCTGCAACGAGGTACGTCTTTACAACAAAAAAGTAGCTCGGATTTGAGAAATTGAAAATTTCGGGCCGAGGCGATGGACTGATAAGGGTCTGACCATAGGTGATTTATAGCAACTACATACAACAGCTTGAATAGTGATAGACGACGGGGTAGAAGTAACTGCTGAGCAATTTAACCCTGCTCCGCACCTGAACATACCTCGAGATACATACTCAGAATGAAACTCTTCGAGACAAACCACCACTTTGATTATCCGTGGGATCAAGTAACTGCAGCCAACTGGCAGAAATATCCTAATACCATATCGACGCATGTTGTATCTGTTGATATACTCCACAGAACTTTAGACGTTGAGCGTCAAGTTCTCAGGACTGAGCGACTCTTGGGATGTAAACAAGCAATTCCTAGTTGGTTGTCGTACTTGGTGGGATCACAGGCATTGAGCTACGTAAGAGAGGTGAGTGAGGTTGATCTAAGGAATAAGACACTCGTTATGAAGCTGATGAACCTTACAATGAACCACTTACTATTGGTAAATGAGACGGTGGTGTATAGACCAGACGAGCTGATGCCCTCTGCACGAACCCGCTTCTTTCAGGATGCAGAAATCACTGCCTTTACATCTGTCACTAGATTATGCGACAAGCTAGAGGACTGGCTGGTTGAGAGGTTTGGACAGAATGCGGGTTTAGGGAAGTTGGCTTTTGAAATGGTGTTACGAGAAACGCCATTCAAAATTGTAACTGAGAATTTAGCATTATGAGACCCTGTACACCCATTCCTTGCGTCTTATTTACGAAGACGAGTGATGTGACCGTGCCTTAGGCGTTTAGACGAAGTATTTAATGATTAGATGTTTGTATTGTGCAGGCTTTGGCTGAAAAAATTGGGGCATCGCGATGAGCCAAACCAGTTAGAAATCAATAACCACTACCACCATAGTCAATAAATGGATTAATAGGAGCATACCATATGGATATATTCGACAGTAAGCCTTCTGCGGTACAATCCGAGGACTTGTGCACCATTAATTTTACTTCCAAGGCACTTCACATTAAGGATGAATTTGATACCTCCCTAGACAAGTTGTTTAGTGAACTAGAACACTCACAGCTGCCTCGGAAAGATTTTCACCACCAATCTCTGCTTGTCGAGCCGGTGACTCTTGATGATGAGATCAAGGATGTGTTGGAATCTTTTCACAATTTTAATGATCAGGAAGATAAGCACATGCATTTGGATCTTAATACTGACCATACCGAGCCATCTTCGAGAAGTCAGTCCCCATTTGATTCACCTGACATTCTACTGAGTGTCACATCGCATAACGAAGAGGAAAAGGGAAAAGGAAAGGAACTTCAATCGCACACATTGTCAAATCAGCCTTACCCACCTGCCAATTTATCCACTATTGGGGCCATAAAACAGGCAATGGTAAACACATCACGCATTAACACATTATACACAACTCTAAAGGTGACCTATTTGAAGTTGTGCAGGGAGTTCAACTACCTTCTTGAAAAGTTCAATGCCAATGAGCGGATCAAGATTGAATTGATTAATGAGAATAACGAGTTGAAAAGACTTCTCACTGACGTGATACGTGACAGAGAAGTTGACAGGAGAAGAATGAAAATGTTGGAAGCCAAGTTGACTAACGAGATGGGGGTCGATTTGGGTGCACTTGCTGGAGTAGCCGAAGAAAGCAGGAAGCGGTGCAGAACATTTTGAGTCTTCGTATAGTCATTTTGCATCTTCATCAGTATATATATATAAGCATTGCGTCCCTTCTTGAAAGGGACATTTACATTAGAGTATTGGGTCGAAATACCCATCAGTATGCGACATGTGACTGTATCTTTATGATGTGTGCAACTATGTGCTTTTTTAGATACTTTCATAAATGACGTGGTCATTGATTATCCTTCTTCTTCCTCTGAATCGCGTTCATAACAGTCTCTTAATAAGGATACTACTATTTATTTAACACGGCAACATGAAATCTATCGTCGAGACATCTATCTTGAACGCCGTGTTAACGTCAGTTTACACTGCCAACTTCATTTGCTAATCGGTTGGTAGTGCCGCTTCACGTGACATGTGATGTTAATCTTGTGACATGATTCACTTCATTAAAACAACCTCCATGGATAATTCAGCGCCTTGTCTCTAGTGTCGTAGATTCTCCGAAGGCGCGTGGCGCCGTGTGATGCCGAACATCAAGATTTCGTGTTCAGTAGTTGTTTTTGTTATTTCCGGGAGGCTAGTACGATCACGTGCTTTAAACTAGTGTAGGTTTTTAATAGCTGTTCCAGTTCAGTACATAGAGGAGCAGTGAATTGATTGTTTTTATCCAGAAAAGTTAGTTACCTCGTGTGTATAAGCTTTTCTTGTGTAATATACAGAGAGGCTAGACTAGTGTTGGTCTGTTTGTTTCAAAATTGAGAGTAACAGTGGATCCAAGACACCAGAGACTTTGGGCTTATCAAGGTATTGTTGTACTTAGTTTGAGTGGACCATGGATGAACCTCTTGATAGAATTACTACTGTGAAAGGGCTGGAGGATGCTATACTCGTTGAGTTGGAAATGATATTGCAAACCGTACGCCAGATTGATCAAAACTTAATAAGATCCAACCATTTACTCAGTACCAATGAGCCTCACTCGCAACCCACTACTGCGGCAGTTGTGAGTATTTCTGGGAGAGGAGAAAGAGAGCTGTTAAAGTCCAATAAAGAATATGGGAAGTCTAACGCTGGCCAGAATGTTGTGGGATATAGCCTACAAGAAAAGCATAGTCCAATGGCCAGTCGGTATACCTCTGAGCAATCAAATCGACAATCGTCTAGCAGGAAGGTAATTCTTGAAAATGTTGCTGTGCTAAAGTCTATTCTCAAGATGCTTGAGTAAAATTGAAGTTGTATTGTCTTTTATTGAGAAGGCGGTTATCGTCGTTTCTCTCGGGAAAGAGATTTATCATCTTCTAGATGAGGAATTATCGTCTTTCTTACGCGAGTGGTCTTGTGGCGTACAAACACAGTCAACAGATAAAAACCTAATTTAGGATCATCCTTAACAACTTACCAAGACGCGTCATGGATTAGTGATTTCCAACATTTCAGGCAGGGTAAAGAAGATTTCGAAACAGCATTCCAGAATTCGCATCCTTGTCGTTGCTGCTGTGCCTGATATACGAGCGCGGGATGGCCCTAACATTTAGTGCACAGGTAGCTGTGCCTTTTGATTACCTAATATTTCGGTTTATTTAAAATGTGATACGCGAGCAGATATTTACCTCAAGGTTGGTTTACCTTGAAAATGGACGCACAGCAAAGTCGCTTGATTGAGCGGTTCCAGGATTCAAAAATCAACGGAGATGATGAGGACAGTGACGACTTATTAGAGCTTTTGGGAGAGGATGACGATGCCGGGAATGATCCGGTACTCGAGCAGTACCGTGCGCAGCGAGTCGAGCAATTGTCAAAAGAGTTTTCACGCATTAATGAGGCAGTTGATGAAGCGAAAGATGGTTTGCATGGGTTGGGAGTAGTAGACGAAAAGACTTCCGAGGAGGAGCTTATGCGTCTGGTTACAGAACAGTCAGAAAGCCTGCGTCTTATTATGATACACTTTTATGAGCCCACATTTGAAAAGTGCCGTGTAATGACGCAGAGGCTCGAGCAGCTTGCTCGAAAACATGTTGCCTTACATGTTATGAAAATACGAGCCGCCGATGCACCATTTCTTGTGGCACGATTGAAGATAAAGATTCTTCCAGCCGTGGTTATTTATCGCGGCGGCAAGGAGGTCGACCGGCTCGTTGGATTCTCAAAACTTGGAAATGATCCAAACACGTTCACCATAGAGTCGCTCGAACAATACTTGTACTTGACGAAAGCAATTAATCACAGAAGCACGAACCATGTGCAAAAAGCGAACTCTGGTAGTATTCGCAACACTAAGAAAAGGAGTGATGACGAGGATGACTTTTGGGATTAGGTAGTAAAGGACAGCATAGTCAGAAACCTGACAGACAAGAAATAGAAAACTGAAAGTGGCAAAATGTAATTGACTAATGCCAGTTTCAAGTATCTAACAACAGAAAATACTAAGTATTCTTTGCTTGTATGACTTGTATGACCTTTTATTGTTCTGATCTCTGTAGGAGTTCTTCCTGCTCCCTCTATGCATTCTAGCGCTGTTTGAACTCATTTTCTCACGATTGCGCAACACGAAATCACCAAGCAAAGGCTGTACATCTTTCCTTGTTCTTGACATAGTCATTTTTAACAAACGTTGGTCAACAATTCAATCTACAACTGCTGCGGACGGTTTCTTACCCCGCGTTACTTGTTCCTTTAGCGCTCAGCTCGAAATCCTAGACTTCCTATATAAGTAATTTTTGGCAACTTCGTCACTAAGAGCATGTTAGGGCTCTAGCCCTTTTTGGTCACGTTTTGTATTGTCATGTGACTTTTTCAAAAAATTTCGAAATCGTAGATGCCTTCAAGGTTCACCAAGAGGTTTGAAAAATTCTTCTTTTCTTCTTCTCTAGTTGGTAAGAAAGAAGCATTTTGCAGACAAGCCGCCATGCAGATCTTCGTCAAGACCTTAACCGGTAAGACTATCACCCTTGAGGTGGAGTCTTCCGACACCATTGACAACGTCAAGTCCAAGATCCAGGACAAGGAAGGAATTCCCCCAGACCAGCAGAGATTGATCTTCGCTGGTAAGCAGTTGGAGGATGGCAGAACCTTGTCTGACTACAACATCCAGAAGGAGTCGACTTTGCACTTGGTTCTTAGATTGAGAGGTGGTGGTAAGAAGAGAAAAAAGAAGGTCTACACCACCCCCAAGAAGATCAAGCACAAGCACAGAAAGAACAAGTTGGCTGTCTTGACTTACTACAAGGTTGACAACGACGGAAACGTTGAGAGATTGAGAAGAGAGTGCCCCGCCGTTACTTGCGGTGCTGGTATCTTCATGGCCAAGATGGAGGGTAGACAGTACTGCGGTAAGTGTCACCTTACCTTGAAGGCGGAGTAGATTTACCGAAATCAATGTATATAATCCGTTGTGTATTTGTTTAAAGTAAATTTGACCTTCTCATTCAAACATTTGTTGCTTGTAGTTCGCTTTTTAAAGTCAAGTTGTTTGATTTTGAAACAGAAAGCAGGTGCAATCTCAGAAGTTCCCGATCGCACAAGTTTGATCCATGCCGCTATACTAAATTCGGTAAAACCAAACAGATACGCGACAACTGCCTTGTAGACCAGTCAAATTCAGGCCTCGAACGACCGCCGATAGGTTAACGGTGGTATGAGTTTCTCGATATATGATCTTGATGAGAACATCAGGCAGTACTTGAATGTGGACAATTTCCTCAATGGATTAACTGTGAACGATTTTGTGGAGGAGTTGAGCAAGGACCATTCGCTCAAAGGAGCAGAAGTAAATAAGCTCGAATACTTGGATCCCAAGCCCTATATTAGAACCTTTGAATCTACTCTACGTGAACTCAAACGTCTTTCGGAGCAGGCTGCTGAGGCGAGAAAGCATGGAGAGCGACTGGTTGATGAATACGAATTAAAGCATTCTCAAAATGTGATCAGACTTTCTTCTGAGATCGATAATACAGTCAATGCATTTGGAAGCTTGGATAGCAAGATATCACTGGTATCATCACGCATTAGCCCGTTGGGAAATTCGTTGAATAAGATATCGCATTCTCGCGACCGCTCTTTGGAGACAATCTTCCTCATCCGTGCATACCATGGCTTTTATACAAAAGGTAAGTACGACCCGTTAGAAACATTACGGGCATCAAAACTGTATGATGATCGTTTAAAGTGTGCAACGACGTTGGCAAACTTGATTAATTTGTCTAAAAAGTTGGAAACCCCTGACCAACCCCGAACTGCGAATTGTACATCGTTGATTGTCAAGTATGGTGAAACAATGGAACGCTCATTTTTAACCCGATTTGAGACGGCGTATGAGGGTAACGATTTCGAGGCAATGAAGGAAATTGCCACGATATTGTTTGCTTTCAATGGTGGAGCTAACGTTATTCAAACTTTTGTAAGCAAGAATGACTTGCTTCTCGAGGCTGAGAAAAATGGAAACTTTGAAGGTGACGATGAAGACGAGGAAGAACCTTCTCTTCTTGACAATGAGGCTGCATGGGTAAGGTTATCGGATCCGAACTATCTGGAACCTGTGGAGGACATTTCTACTAATATGCTTCTTGATCGACTTAGAGTTGCTATTAAGGGACAAGCTCGCATTGTACAGCAAGTGTTTGCTGAGCCGCTTCCAGTTCTGAAGATTTTTATCCAGCGAGTCTACGCGCAGATGATACAAAACAAAATATCAGCATTACTTCTGTACTCCCTTTCAGTTGGTTCACTTGCTCATGTGAGAGTGCTACATGCTTTATACACATCAGTGGGAAACTTTACTAGAGATGTAAAGGAGTTTCTTGTTACAAATGAAATTGATCAAGAAAACGAATTGGGTGCTATTTTAGATCAATCATATCATGATTTATTCATTACTTACACTCAAGACAATGCCTACTTCTCGAAAGAAAAGAAAAACTTGGAAGAAATAGTGTTCAGCGTGGTGCAAGCGTATAATCAAGTACACGAACGGCCAATATCAAATGCTTTATTGGCCGCTAAACTTGCATCATTGGATATTCTGGGAACATTAGACCAGCAAAACAATACGTCAGAACACAACTCCAACTTTCTTTTAATGGAACGCAAACGTTTAAGCACGTTCAAGGCATATATGAAAACAAAATTGTTAGAAGGAAGAACAAAAGCAGATGAAAATATTTTAGCTGAGAATGCTGATCTTGGTATTTCTCAAGTGGAGACCATATTAAAATCTGCAATTGAATCGATAGCCAGGTTGTTAGAACTCTGGCCATCAAAAGCCCCAGAGTACTCTTTAGAAATTTTGGAGATACTATTTTTTGATTTTGGAAAATTATACATTGGGTCCGGTTTGGAAGTTGCTTACGATAGTTTGAAACAAGAAGGTACAAATTCAAAAGTTAACTCTATTCAACCGTTTGATTTCAGGTATTTGAATTCTTTCAACCTAGTAAGTGAAGTATTATTCTTGCTTTCCTCTACTGTGAAAAAGATCATTATTCCATGTTCAGTTAACACTCCAAATATTCGGAACAGAATGACAAATCTTACCAATGCTTTTATCTCTAGATGTGAGAAATCCTTAAATGTCATCTTGAGTGAGACTTTAGAAATTATATCTCAAAGGATATCATACATGTTATTGAAACAGAAAAAGAAAGATTTCTTATGTGAAACTATTGAAGATGATACTGAGGCATGCGAATTGACATCCGAATTTTTAACTCGCATCTACACGGTATTTTCATCAACTCTCAACAATTCTAATTTGAATAATGTGCTTATAAAGCTCGGTATGCAATTCCTCAACTTGTTATTGGAGCACTACAAGAAATTCACGGTCAATTCAACAGGAGGTATTGTACTCACCAAGGATGTGATAAGATATCAATCTGTTATTGATGAATGGGGAATCCCCGAATTGACAGAGAACTTTCAATTATTGAAGGAGATTGGTAACTTGTTCACGGTTCAGGCTGAATTGATTAGTTCATTAGTGACCGAAGGCCAATTAGCAACTTTGAAACCATACACCATAAGGCAGTATGTGTCTAGGAGAGCAGATTTCAACCCGAGCTACATGGAGCGGTTTTTTAACTTTAAGCTGTAGGTTATGATCAAAGAACTAAAAACTCTCCTATAAAAATGCGTAGTGCAACATCAATACGAATAAAAGTGTCAAAAGTGTGAGTGCTGAGTACAAACAAGCACCTAAGGTATCATTTTCAGATACTTGAGCTAGGTCTTTGTATTTTTCACTCGATAATGGCGCCATTAGCCCTACTTTTCGCCACGTGTAGTATAGCTTACCCCAAATTTGACGATAACGGTTCGGAAATGCGATGACAAGCCACACGAAGCAGCAGATAATAAGGTAAACCAGACCATACACTCGCATATCAGAGTATGGTGTTGGCATATAGCACATTTTTGTTTGATAAGTATGCGAGGTCAGAGGGATCAGTGGATTCGGGTTGTGCAACGATAATAATTGAATTGCAGGGTACTTAATCCCGCCACTCATTGCAGCTGTTTTCACTGCTATCTCCCTAGTGTGTTTTTCTTTGCCTTTGTAGTCATATATCTGGGTGATATCACAATAATCGTGGTCATCTCCTGCAAACGCAACAACAGGGCCAATGGCCGACAAGATATCTCTTGAAATATAGTAATCAATAACTGTCTGGTACTGTTTCCCTCTTTGAATGGGAAATAATCCTTTCTTCTCCCTTAGAGGCCCACAATTCAGTTCTTGAGGAAATCTGTACAAAGGTACGTGCAGTAATAGTATTCTTGGCATAATAGGGTCAAGTCGTGTATCTAACAGCGACAAAAACTCCGCAGCCGGTTCTCTGACTAACGATTCATTAGATGAAAGTCCAATGGTGTCCAATAAAACAAAGGAATGGTTTCCAATCTCTACGACTTGGTTAGGTTCTCCAAAGTGTTGTGCGAAACGATGGTGAACACTTGCATTGACATTCTCAAAACCAATATCATGGTTGCCTGGGATCAGCTCGTACGTACGACGGCCAGGGGTTTTGGGAAATAATGCACGGTATCTGCGAAGCTCTTTGAGCCACTGCTTGTCTTGCCATTCTCGGCCACCATCAAATAAGTCTCCCAAAAAGAAGGTTGAGTCGGGGTCAAGTACTTTATGCATGTACAAATAGTTCCTAGCAAGGTAATTGTCTGTCATCTTCTTCACTAGATAATTGATGATTCTGGGCTGCTTGGGATACGAATATTCGTCAACAATTTGAGGGTCTGCGATCAATGCAACGCGGTGTGGCACAGTTTCTGCGAAAGAGGGGGTCTTTCCCAGCCTATGCATACTCTCAGAACTCTTCCAATCCTCCCAATTAGACCATTGGCATCTTTTAATAACTTCCTCCACGTTCAGCCTTTCAAAGTAGTTAACTAAGGGTAGCCATATGCAAGTCGTGAACAATACGTAGCACAAGACTGACCGCACGGACCAATAATTGACTATTCGCCTATTGTAAAACTCTCGCTCCTTCGAGCTCGGCAGTGTCAGCAATAGTATGCCATCGCTACTGTTGGACAGGTTCCTGTTCCTACCCCTGTAGAACATATCAATTGCGTTGGCGAGGCAGTGTTTGCAGTAGGGGCCAAAATTTCAACCTAAAATCAATAATCGGCTTTACATACTATGACGCTGTAGCGAGCTTACGAGAGGCGTCGCTCAAATGGTAGATCACGAAGTGCAACGCAAGACTACCGATGAATCATCAAGGCGTACCTTGAGGTCTCGCGACGACTCGAAGAGGTCGAAAGCACTGTTATTCAACTTTGAAGCGGTCAATGGGTTGCTTTACGGCGATGACAAAATAGTGGTGAGCAAAGAGAAATCCTACGACAACTTGTACACCTACTATGGTGAGTCCGTAATGCTACCTCCTAAGGCAGATGTTGAGCGGAGTACAATTGTGAAAAAATGGAAACCGAAGCTTCGGGGCGAAGTGGGGAGTAATTCCAATGCTACCAAGAGCGCAAATGACTTGAAAGACCCTCTACCTAACGGTATCTACGATCTATTCCATCGTAAAATGAAAAAGGAAGAACGCGTGATGGCTAATGAAGAGCAACTAAGGGTTTTGTCCGAAATTGATAACTATCATGCTCAGTTGCAACTTCTCGGACAATATGACTGGGTACGTCACCTTTCCGAGATCTGCCACATTAACGACGTATCAAACTTTGAAGAGCTTGAGATGAAGCGTGATATTACAATCAAAGAGATTGAACGCTTATTATTAAAACACGACAATTGGAAGAAGCGTTCAGACGGTCTAGCAAGGGATATTAGACAATTTGAATCCTTGCATTACAGCGAATCTGGCAAGAGTAACGAAGAAGATGAATACACTGCTCCTTTAAGTGAATTACGAGAAAGACGCAGAGCGGCAAGGCTCGCTAGAAGTGGACCGGTTATCAGACTACTTCTTAACAATGGATTTGCTTTAATAATTGATCCAATACTAGCGCCAAAAATTATACGAGTGAAGCCTAAACCTGTTGTTCGTACTATCAATGATGAAATTCTTGATCTGAACCTTGATACCCCGCCGCAATTTCCCATCCAATCCATTATCTCGCCAAGTAAAAGTTCACTTGCAAAGTATCCATCTACAAGAAGTACCCCCGTTAAAATTTCAAAGGCTGACTCGCCCTCGCCTTCAAATACTGATTTACCTAAAAAATCTCTCGTCCTACCAAAAAAGAGAAAATCAAGGATTGAGCACTTATCGTTAGGGTCTCTTTGCCAGTTAAATATGCAAATCCAAAGGCAGTATGCTTTTGGAATCGATATTATCAAGAGTACTGCAAACTGTGGAAGCTTCAAGTTACCTTCCTCTTATAGAAAAGAAGCTCCGTCATCTGCAAAGTATCGGAAAACATTTCGTGAAAGACTTAGATAAGAAGTCTAATTCTATATAACTATCAAGGCAGACCTCAGGCATAATCATCGATTGCTTTAACAAATGTAGAAATTATCGCTGCATGTGTTCCTTTATCGCCAACAATTTCTTCTACTTTGGTTGGCCCAATTTCGAAAGAAACTTCAGCAACAACTTTTGGAGCTAATCGTAACTCATTATCAACCTTACTAGGGCGAAACTCGCTAATTTTATCTGGAGTTAGCAAATATTGAGCAGCTAAATGTTCACGCAAGCTCATAAGAATATTCATCGACTGTGTTATTGCACAAAGTAAGCCGATTTCGCCTTCTTCTTTGGATTTAGGGGACTTATTCAACTTAGTTATTTCTTCCAATAAATCAAATCCTTTTTTAGTAATGACGTTATCAATAGAATGGATTATTATAAGAACCCCTTCTATGCTGCTAAATCTCAACTTCAATATGTTTACACTTGAAAACGCGATTAAATCATTTTGTTTAATCACTTCTTCCAAATTGGCAAGATCTATCCGTATTTGAAAAAGCTTTCCCAATGACTGAACAAATTTCTTTCGAGAAGAATAACCGGTTGAAACGACTTGGTGCAACCTTTCAAAAAACATTGCGTCCCCAAAAAGACTAGAGCAAGTTCTCTTTCGGTAATCAACTGCCATTTTTATTCCTTCAGCATAACTTGTACTTGTCAATGACTCGTGTTTTTCATGCAAATCTTCATGTAAAGAACTAGAAATTTTTGCTATTGCGGGATTCTCACTAGATTGCAAGGCAATTATTGTAGGTATGCTTAATTTAGGGTTCGAGAACCCTAACTTAGTAACGAGCTGCAAAAATTGAATTGGCAAGTTTGAAAATCTTCCACTATCAACAAGACACAACTCAAGAACTTTACTGATATATCTTTGAACTAAGCTCGCACAAATTCCATCATTAACATACTTCTGTGAACTACCATGAAAAATTTCGACATCTAACTTCGTATCCTTAGTTGAATTTGAAGAATTCAAATGCCGTCTCTGAGATTCATCATCTTCCTTTTGTAAAAACTCCATTGTACCGAATATTATGTTTTGGATAATAGGTAAGTGATTAGTCAAAAATTCTCTATCAATAATCTCTAAAACAGGATCTGACAAAAATAGCCTGGGGTGGGTTGTACAAACATGTATGACATTAATTATTGCAGTAGCTCGAACCTCAGGTACAATTTCAGCACCACAGAAATACAATAAAAATTTCATAACCACACTCACAACAGACTCATTTTGTTTCATTCCTAATGAAGATTTTAGAAATACTGCTCTATGAAGCTCTAACTCGCAATATCTCCCAAAGCATCCAAGAAGATGAAGGAGTTTCAGTAATTTTGGATCTTGCCCCAGGTCTTTATTTTTCCTTCTGTCATCAATGAACGATCGTACTAGCTTCAAGCAAGATACTGCTGCATTTCCTAGCTTAAAGGTACTGTCATTCATTTGACAAAGTTTCCAAGCACATGGAATAGCCTTATGCAATTCTTTGGCTCCAAACTTGGTCAAATTTTTTAAAAGATGAGATTGTACAAACTTGACATAGTCTGGTCTTAAGGACTTCAAGCAAAGTAAAGAGTATTGCAAAATTTCTAGACAGAAGTATACCACTTTCCCACCACCCTCTTTCAAATCAACTAGATATGGTTTCAATGATACTAATTGATCTTGTGTAATTAGGTTTCCGTCACATTTAACAAAAATTGAAATGAGTTTCATGGCATTCTCACTTTTGAACAACGAGTCGGTGTCAGAGTTTTCAATCATAAAATCTAGAGTAGTCTCAACTATTTTCTTTGCTTCCTTGACAGATTTCTCACCTATTATATAGTCCACTAAAAATCTCTCAAAATCTGAGGAAGCTCTTCCTGCTGTACCAGCTAGTTCCATCATTATTTCGACGGCCTCTATCCTTGAAAAAGCCGAAGACTTTTCTTTTGACTTAAGTTCTTGTCCGAAACAAGAAAACCAAAGGCCTTTCAAGTATTCCTTCGCTTTGTCTTGAATAATGTCGTCTTCGTCACTCATTCTCCTAAGTATCCTTGAGGCTATAATAGTCTTTATCTGCTTCGATTTCACATTTATGTACATTTCGCGTGAAAGCTTTACCACTCTCTTACGTACTTGAACACTATCATCATCGATGCAATCACAAATTGGTTTATAGAACCTATCAATTAGCTCAGGTTTTGCTGACAAGTATTTACTAAGCAAGTCAATTGCTGCATCTCGTACTAGTGGGGAACTATCATTTAATCTTCCAGATATTGATTCTTGAATCTTCGGATACAACAAAAGCGCGGGCTTTTTGTCAATAAAATTTGATAGAACTTTCAATGCCTTAGCTTTCGTCTTGATTTTAGAATTGTTCAATAAATTCATAATCACAAGTAGAAAAGAATCATATTGCTTCACAAGATCCTGAAATTGCAAAATATTATTGTATGCACGCTTCATTTTTATTTCCGGCCGCTTCTGAATTGGTTCTGACTCAGTGTTTGTAAAATACCCTAGCAAATTCTCGAAAGTTTCCCAAGCAATTTTTGAAATATTTGATGGCAAATTTCGAGATATTAAAACTTGCTGCTCGTTTTCATTTTCTTCATTTTCACCTTCCAATCCTAATATGTTACGTATGCATCCTAATAGTTTTAGATTAAAAAACTTATCAGGCTGAACATTCTTTGACATTTTTGAAGTAAAGAACTTCAAGTATCCAATGGTTTCAATATACGACTGAGTAAAACAATCAAAATCATTTTCAGACCCAAAATCAAACTGTAAGTTCGAACTTGGTTGGGTCAAATCAAGAACACTACCCCCTATCAAGTTGATCATATCTGTGCAATGTAACTCTGCTGTTGCAGATAAAGACAGACTTTGAACTAAGCTAAGAATTTCTCTAAAAAATTCAGAAAGAATCATCTCACTACCTGACCATTCGGGTATTGGCAATAATGTTATCAAATCCTCCAAAAAAAGCTCCACTAGCATTTTATGCTTCTGATCAGGATTTTTTGAGAGCATGTTTACCATAAATGAAGATATAGTACGTGAAACCAGTAATGAGATCGACAAATTAGCCTCGACGCTATCTAATGCCACCTTATACCTGTCGGGTAGGGTTTGCATTACTTCTATTTCTGATTTTGCAAGTGCTTGAGACACATTAGCAATTCCTTCATAATCAAAATCCTCCACAATTCTGACTAAAATTGAAGTTACTACCTGAATGCTTCCTCCCCCATTCAATTTATACTGTCTGGTTGTTGATTTCTGAGGCTCTGATTTCTCAAACCCAGAGAGAATCTCACCTAGGATAAATTCCTTCTGCTCTTTTGAAACCTGGCATATCGTGAGTGCCATCTCACTAGCCGCCAGTCTCAATAATTCGTAAGACTGTGAAGCTATTACGGAACTTCCTTCTCTTCTATTACTTTCAGCAAAAACCAACATTATGCACAAGTACTCTAAACGGGTCACAAGCTGTTCATCTATAACATTATCTGATACGAAGATCGACAAATGTGTGAAAATTCCAAATAGTTCCTTTAATAGAGTGGAGAATAATGGCTTTAGAGTGTTAATGGCTTCGAGAGAATCCAAAATTAAAACTGAAAAAGGCAACACAAAGTCTTGTACCAAAGAATTCGTTAAATCAATTACAGACCGTAAGCATTGATCAAATAGATTACGTTTATCAATAAACTTGCTATTGAGCAAAAGTAGTAGTAACCTTGCCGCTGATAGCATGGTAAAAAATTCACCAAATAAGCTTCGAATTTCAATCGCATTCAACGCTATTGTTGATTGTGTGTCAGATTTCATCAAATTCTCTGCCTGCAGTTTGAATTTGCTATATTCATCTTCGTCAAGAACTTCGCAGCAAAATAGTTGGAGTTTGGCTAAATGAACATCTTCAATATTGCACACGATTGGATCACTGTATACGCGTTGAAGGAGGTCTGAGATACTTCGCAAAGAATTTTGCGTCAAAAACTTTGCGCCTCTATCCAAACTCCAATGAATGCTTATTTCCTCTGAATCTACAGAGGATATTACCTCTTCCATTAAATTGGTCAAATCTTCAATTGCTTTATTCATTACGCTTTCAGTACTAATGTACCTTAGCTTCTTTCTTCCCGAAGGATTTATTTGATCTGCATTTGTTCGTTTCTCTCCAACGTTTTCCTCTCCTTGGTTCTGCTCCTTTGGGGTGAGCAGTTTTAAACCATTGTATTTATCAAAAATCAATTCCAGTTTAGCATATTCTCTCTCAAACTTTCTAGCATATCTCTTATTATGAATCATATTTGCCTCTTTGTCTTTGAAATCGTAACTTTTGCGGACTGAGAGCCTCGAAGTGTCAAATTCTAAGAGATTATATTTGCCATCTTCGGTTTGAAAATTAGAATCCTTCAACGCAACTGTGCCGTCATACAACCTTTGTTCCCATGGATTTAACTGCGGAGGGTTAACCTTACTATGCAAATTCGTTGAGTTTAATGGCTTCCTAAAAAGTAACTTATCCAACAGTTCATCCTCAAATGCCAAGAACTCCTCTGAGAGTAAATCGAGAGTCTCATTGTATGCCTTCTGATCCAGTTCTTTACAAAGGTTGACTTTGCTTTCAAGGTTCGACTTCCATGAGCTCGTAAAGGCGGAAGTATCTGGTACACATACCACAGATTTAGGTGCCACAAGTGGAGCAATATCTTGTCTAGGAATGAGCTGTAGTAGAGGGGTCGCTGCTAGTGCCTCTTTTATATCACTTGGATGTCGCTTTTCCATATAATACGATAATTTTGCAGGACTGGAATGTAGTATAAACGGCGAGTAGTCTATGAACACAGGGCGCACTCAAACTGTCAGTAGATGCTGCTAAAATTGATCACGTGATTTGATATGCAGTAGTCTAGAGGTACTCGATGCTACACTACAAGATTATCCATTAGCATCGCGTACTTACTATACACTATTGAGGTTTATCATAAGGCTTGTTACCTGCTGGTGGTGATGATGGGGGTAAATTGGGAGTGGTTTGGCCGATTACCGGTGACATGACATTAGGATCCAGGCTTTGCATCAAGGCATTTCTTCTGTTTTCATATTCAAGCTTGGAGTAAGCGCTTGCATCTCCAATTATAGGAGATTGTTGTCTCAGAGGTTGCATGTGCTGCTGAGTTAGCAGATTTTGCTGTAATTTTGGCAGTTGCAAGTATGGCAGTACGGATTGCTGATGAATTTGTTGTTGCTGAGCAGTCTTGGCCGCCTTCAACATTTGCAATTGATTTCTTTCTTGGGGAGTCAAATTTGCTATCGGCTGTTTATGATTTACTGGCAGCTGCCTTCCCGTGCTTGTCCTATATCCCATACTTGACACACTGCTATCATGTTGAAGGGACTGGGAATGCCCCATAGTGTGCGCTAGCAGTGATGCTTGTTGGGTCAGCTGCAGCTCTGCCTGTGGCTGACGATTGATTCTCGATTGTTGTTGGAATCTGTTCTGTTGCTGTTGTTGAATATTAGCCAAATACTGAGCCGCTAGTTTTGTGACTTGCTCCTTACTGAATCCTGGATTTTTGGTTTGGATAGAATTAATAATTGCTGACACTTGAGCAGGGGCAAAGTGAATTCTAGGTTTGGAAGCTGGAGGCTGAGGTGATGGACCTGACAATGCTTCTGTTGCAGGGCCTGACAAGGCTCCCACTACTTGGTTTGCACTCATGGTATGTTGCCCATTCATAGGAGAATTGGTCGTTCTCGGTGGTATCTGACGATTCAACGGCAGCTGTACTAAAGTCGGGCTTGAAACCCCCAGCAGATTGTTATTCAAAGAGTTGGGGCCACCAGAAATATTTATCCCAGAATTACTTCCGCCATATTGCGTCTGTTGTTGAGGTGCTTGTTGTTGCAGCTGCATCATTCTTCTTTGCTTCTGTATTTGTAACAATTGTTGAATCTGCTCCGGAGTGTAAGGAGTACCATTGGGAGTAGTTGAACGCTTAATACCTGATGGTAACTGTTGTCTTTGTGCACCAGAAGTAGGGCCTTGGGCTTGAGATTCCTGTTGCTGGCTGTTCGTCATCTGACTATTTGAATTTTGAATGATCAGTTTAGTTGCAGGATCAATTGGACCCATTGGGCCTACTCTTTGCTGAGGGTCAATGTTGCTATTATTTAACAGGGAATTTGACTGTGCACTTTGCCTACCATCTTCTCCAGTTTGGATTGACAGGGTAGGTTGTTGTTTTTGTTGTTGGGCAACAGCGGCCATCATCCTCGACCTTGTCGCCTGTTGGTTAACATATGCCTCTTGAATAGACTTATCTCTCTCATATTTAAGCTTGGAAAGCTCGGCAGGGTTAGGCACCCTATCTGCCGTACGCTTAACAGGAGTGTTTAAAGTTATGGGTGGCATTCCTGTTTCGCTATTGCTTTGAGAGCTAGATGCCGTATTTGGATTAGAACTTGAAATCGGATTTGCATTGTATTCAGTTGTCCTCCTTTGGGTCACCTTAGAAAGAGCAATTTCACGTTTCTTCATACATTTTCTCATGGCATCAAACATGGAAGCCCATCTAAGTCGTCTATGGCCGCGCTGGATTGATTCAGACCCAACGCCCAATGGCGAAATTCTTCTCTTAGTCGTCAGTTGAGCTTTGTGTGCCTGTTCCAACCACTGCCGTGCACTGTAGGAATAGACACCTTTCATATCTGAAAATTGAAATTTTTCATTCAATTGAATGTATCTTTCAAAACACTGCCAAGGGGTCCGTCTTTCAATATTCGACTCATACTTCTTTAAACTGCATGCTGTAGACAGCGAATGCTCAGATATAAGATCCCAGTTAAAGCAAAACTCAGCCACATAATGAATCAAATGTTTGTCATCTTGAGGAAGCCAAATGGTAGGAGATCTATACTCAATATTCTTAATAAGTGGAGGCTTCGGTGGCTTTAATGAATTAAAGCGACGATGTGACTGGAATCCAAAAAGGCCCTTCTGAAACTCGGGAGGACCATTATGCAGACCCGAAGGCGTCTGTGTAGAATTAGTGTCCTTAAGTACAATCTTGTACCAATTCTGATCTTCTTCGAAAGGGTGTAACAATCTTGAAACTGGAACCATAGGTGCATCTGTTGATACTAAGGCGGGTGATTGGTTAGTACCTGATTCGTCATCAAAAGCTGTAAATTTAGGTAAATTTTTGATGATTGATTGGTCGATCTTTTTGAGGTCATTGAGGTTAGCATGTAGCTTAAAAGGCCCTTGATATTTCTCCTTCTTTCTTTCGGGCTGAACCACCTTAGAGGTAGCATCGTCATTCGAAGAAGATAAAAGTAATTTGACATCAATTGCAAAATTACTTTCTAGCATATCCTCCTCAGATATCTCTGTAGCAGGCTCGGTATGCCCCTCCTGTGTAACATTTGTAGTGGTAGATCCTCCTGTCGCAGGAACACCGGGTATGCCAGCGGATTCGCCTTCTACTAGGTCGGGTATAGTTTCTCCTCCTTCTATTTCTAGTTCAACGGTTGGGCCATTGTGTATCTCCTCGATTTGGGCATCCGTCAAAAATTCAATAGGCTTGCGTTTGATACAAACTTCCTGGCCATACTCCCAAAACTCTTTAATAGCTTGAGCCATTAGTACGCAACAAGCTTTCTTAAATTTAAGTGATTCCTTAAAATCTGCTGCCATCCACTTCCCTTCTGTAACCAAGCTATCTCCATGAAAAATCCGCTTTTTATTCTTTTTCAAGTATGTAAATGGATCGTAAAATCTCTGTGGTTGTCTCAAAGACCACTTTCCTTGTCGCTTCAACTCTTCAATTCGTGAATAAAGCACTGCAATCTTTCCTTCCAATAGTGCTAATTCGAAGTTATCTGACATCAAAGCTTTATGTGATCCAGGCAAGAGTTTAATCAAAGGAAGAGTTTGTGTGAGGTAATAAAGTTCTGCTAGAGGGGACACGTTGTGTGGTTTGGTAGGGTAGTGCTCAGGCAACAGCAATATCTCCAACAGGGACATATCCTTTTTGAGAAATTGTGCAAGCTCACTTGCCAATACTTCTTCTTGTGAGCGTAAAGATGGGACTCCGGATGCTGGTTTATGTGACCGTGTAAGGTTTGGCATCGCACTTCCTCTAGACCCTGACAAATGAACCTGCCTAATGACAGAAGAGGAAGTTAATGACAGTTGCGATGATGTATCAACCGAAGAGCTGTCTTGCTTGTGATGTGCCTTTCGCAGTCGTTGGTCTTCCACAGTTGCTTCATGAGGTCGTTTTAAAGACGCCCTTGGACGAAATATTGCTGCATTGATACTAGTTGATATAATTTCTTCTAAGCTCAGTAACTCATGTTTATCCTGCGACTCGATTAAGTTCTTTTCCGTGAATGCTGCGTCCCAGTTCTCTGAGTGACACTGAATGGACTCGTTTACTTCATCCAAGCCTAAGTCCTCTAACAACGGATCCCGAATAAGGTGAAAGACTTCGGTGAGTTGATTCAACCTCTGTCTCTCCGTATCAGGTATTACACCCATCGACATTTCGGGTTTAGGCTCAGAGACAAAGCGTTTAGTGCGATCCTGAGGTCTTGTACTATACCTTTTTTAACAACAAAATCGGTATATGTGATTTTCACGTGATAATCGTGTCGTTTATCACGTGATTTGTGGATTTACTACTGTAAAGAAAAACAGTTGTCACTCTTACAATGCTCAGCTTAATGAGTCTATAATTACTGATACTGTATACCTGCTACCAAATTGGCCTCCAAACGTACGTGGATGTTGAGCGCGACTAACAAAAAAGAAAGAAAAAAATGCGATTTCTGTGGATCGAACACAGGACCTTCAGATCTTCAGTCTGACGCTCTCCCAACTGAGCTAAAACCGCAATTTTTCGATTGCAAAGCTCAAAGTCTAACTACGTTATACCAATGGAACAAATTTCCAAGGTCTTACCAGGTTAGAAGCCCACTCCCGCCTTACTAAGTCAGACATCTCAAGGCAGATCATTCCCGCCTTGCTAGAGGTTAGAAGCCTCAAGGCGGATCTCCCTCTCGCCTTGGTCATCGCCTAGTAACGCACTAAGTCCAGACTCCATCTCGCCTCTATATATATAGATACTGGCCCTCTCAACTAACCATTCAAGTACCAAGCTACTTGAATATGTACCTTTGTAACTACCTCGTTACGGTAGTGTTATTGATAGCCACTTGCAACCAGGGAAGTAACTCTAACACAATGCAAAATGTTAAAAAGTCGGTCGATTGAGCTGTCACTAATTGTACTTGGGCATTCTCAGCTTGCCCTACGAAAGCTGAGAGTTGTATATGGTAAATTAACGAGATTCTTCTTTAGTAAAATGTATACTATGTCGGTTCTTTTATATTTTTGAAATTTATTAATCTTTTGTAAGTTTTAATTTTGTTGGTATGACAAGTATTAACATTGGTAGAGTTCCATCATAATCTTAAGATTTCAATGTTACACCATTAGCAATAATAACGGGAACACTCAACAGTAAAAACAATTCAAGTCATATATGAACTACTATCCTGTCTAGTTAAACATGTATCCTTTGTGCTTGTAGAGCACTAGTGATTACGAAGCCAAGCTAAACAGCGGTACGGATGTTTATAGGTGTACTCTCCTCACTTTCTAAGTGAGCGAGGTGAAGCTTGGATTTCCCAGGATTGTAAATGCCGAAGGCGCATATAGCTCTATCTATACAGCTACAGGCGTTCACAAGAATTTGGAGCTGCGTATGCTTGTCGACCCCTCTAGATAAACACTATATGCAGGAATACATAAAATCGTGGTGATTGATTTGGCTACAAATTTATCGTGCACAGTCGAGAGACAAGTGTCTAAAAGTCAGGAAAGGTCAACAAAAGCTAGATCTACGACAGCATGAATTCAGACGCATTCAATGGACTGGACTTCAGTGGAGCCTTCAAAATAGCTAATTTGGTAGTCTCGGGCTTATCAGTACGTGGCAAAATTACAAAGATATACAGTGCATATTACTAACGAGATTTAGGTGTTGTCTGGGTTATCTCAGCTCTTTAGTGGAATGTGAGTAGAAGCTTATTAACGAAACCCAGAATGCATTACGGTTGGATTACTGGGTCTACAAGGGTCATTTTACTAACAGCACAGTCATTCAGTACGTTCTCCCAGCACATAAAATAGCGAATTAGCTTGTACTAACTTTTAGTTCTTTATCGGAATTTACCTCGTTGCTTTTGGCGCGGCCATTGGACTCTTGGAGTTCAAGGTTCCTGCAGAGGCATATACATACGGATCATTTTTATTTTCTTTCATTGGCAGAGGCATTTGTACGTATTTAAACGAATCAGGATGAGTATTTGTTCAAGATACTAATTGAAACATAGTCTACACGTGGATTGCGGTGAGCATTAACGGAGCAAGCGTTTTCAGAATCATTGCCGGGCTCGTGATTTTTGTGATTGGGTTGGTTTTCATCGCGTTGGAAGCAATTCCAAGTATATCACCCCCCGAGAACATGAACCCTGAGGGCATCGCTATCAGCAACGACGAGGATATCATTTAGATGTGTAGCCTAGGATGTCGCCTATGTAAAATGTCGTGTAGTTTTCATTTTTTTTTTTGGCAGCGAAAACAGCAGATAATCACAAACCAGCTCCGCGGGTATTCTCTACTACGGCCCTGAAGCTGAAACTCACAGAAGATGCTTATATGACAACCCGGCGAATGTCAAGCACAGAGGAAGACTCCTTTGCTGAAGGTAAAGGTGAGGCAGAGAATTCCGGGAATTTAGCGTTTAAGATACCCAAAGGCTCTTTTACCGCCTTCCGGTTAACATATCAAACTTCGGAAACAGTTTCCGAGATGTCTAAGTGCATTTTGCTTGGACGTATCCCGGATCTTTGGATGCTGAGCTCTAGCACGCCGCTGATAGTGTCGAATTTTGCAAACTTTGCAAAGAATGCAGCCAATAAACGGTTTGATGGGGCAGTTCACTCGGTGCGGGACATAATTGGTCGCGGAGCTGGCTTGCAAATTGACAGAAATGATGAAGAGATAGAGGAGGGTGGATTTAATGTGTTTTGGGACGGAAAGAGAAAGACTGAAGATGGAATATTGAACTTGAAATCATTAGATCTTGCAGAGTTTGAGGAAACAGAGGCGAGAAAGAAAGATGCGTCGGCTCACAGCAGTCACGAAAACAGGCATTTTTTAAGAGAATTTGATTCCAGTCTGTCTGAGAATGAACCAACAAAAGTATTGGAGGTAGAAACGAGTAACGCTAAACGGGACGACGAAAGTATTCTGCAACATCTGTTGAAAATACTGATAGATGAACTTATCAGTCGAAGGAGAATAAAGAGACGAGATAACCCAGATGTTTTTACGACAACTCCATTGCTGTCAGTGAGCATTAATGAAATAGAACTGTCTCTGAACGACGAATTTGAAACACCTCCTACTTCACCCGAAGTATCGCCCACCCCAAGTGTCCGCGGTAGAGGAATTCTCAAGACAAATGAGACGGATGAACAATCGCAATTATATCCTAATATTTCATATACTCCCCGTCCTCTTGTCAGGAGAAATCAAATGACCACAGTTCCTCATGTTCCAGCGACTGACTACCACGATGGCAAGAATTCACATGAAAGTGTTGAAAATTTAGAAGGAGATTCAGTACTTCTGTCAGAAAATACTACAAAGAACAAAAGTGCCCAGGTCAAATTTGATATCGATCCTGGCCACCACAAGAGCAAGAACCTAACATCTAAGAAAATATCACTCGAAGTTCCTCAACCTACACAATTAGACGAAACTAATGAATACGTGGAGTACCTGCATTCACCATTTGTTAAGACAGTAAACCGTTTGGCAAGAATATCGGCCAAGAAAGCCAGGCAAAAGCAGCGAAGCTTTCGACATCGGTTACACAGGCAAGTGATCGACAAATTCAAGGAAGGGGAAATTTTACGGACGGACGTCATGTTGGTTCTAACTAAGTTTTCTCGAAATTCAGCTCATTTAGAAACATTTTGCGAGTCGGAGACAGTGGACACCACGGTTCATGAAAGATGGAAGCAGTATTATGTTGTTGTTAGAAGAACGGATCTGGAACTGGAACCTTTGGAAATCCAATTATACGATATTAGGACAACATCAGAAGAAACAAAAAAGGACCCCGAAGTAAGCTTCCGCTTAACATCAGAGGTCAATGCTCAATTTTACAGTTCACTGGATAAGTCTGTGTGCTTAACGGTTCCGCGTGATAGAGGTGTGTTGATCTACATCCTTAAGTGCCATAGCCAGGTTTTTGCATACAGGTGGTTATACTTTATTAAGCAGAGTTTGAATCACGAATTGGATGCTGTTTTTCATGTTCAAGTTCCTGATCTTTCGGTCACTTTTGATATCAAAATCCCAAACTTGGTAATGATACAAGCACTCAAAAAAAGGCGTCATGTGGTAGTCGAGGAGGAAGAAAAGGGATATAAATTGATTTACAGCCCGATCTTGGATTACTTGAGGACAGAGATTTTGAAGAAACTTAGGGCTTGCCATAGCCTCAAATTCGATAGCTGGATTGAAAATACAGGTAATCCTTGGTTTTGCTTTAAGCAGTACGATAGACTAGAATGGGTGTCTAATAATAGTGAAATTTTCTTCATTCAGAATCAATTGTTGGCGGGATCCTACCAATTGCAATTGATAGATTCTGATCACAAACGCGAAACAACCACACCCAAAGGTATCAAAATCAAAGAACCCACTCCAATTGAAGGCTTCTTGCTTCGACTTACAGATATTTACGGCAAAGATAAATCATTGTTACGCCCGTATCATAAGATTCTGTACTTTTATTCTTGCAACGGTATTTTGTTCTTCACGAAATGTTTTAGAGCAGTACCGCCGTCGCCGAACAATGCATTGATGAAAGAAGATTTAGATCCAGAATTGATCCGCAGAATGCCACAAGTTTATGAACATTCACCATTCCCCCTTGACAGCAAATGCCACATTCCTTGGTTACACACTCAAGAATTCGAAGAACGAGACCTCCAGGCCCGTACAGAGTTGGAAAGAAGATCAGAACAAGTAATAAAAGCTGAGGGTCTCTTTGATATGCGACTTATTGAAGATGTGAGACCTGTGGGATTACATGAGCTTTCAAAAACACAAAAATGGTGGTTTGGACTTTTGTGGTATTCTAGTCAGGAACTATTGGAGGATGAGGCAATACTAGATTCTGCATTCGAAATACAAATGATAAATGGAACTCGAATGAAGTTGTATGCCCCTTCTAGATTAATAAGGGATGAATGGATAACAAGGATAAAGGAGCTTAGCACCTATTGGAAACTTCGATCGCACGAAGAAATTTTATCTCAAGTGACGGTAAAAAACCAAAATCTAAAACTGTTGAGAATAACTGAGTACATTGACTCCAATGTCAACCACGAGGCAGACTGGCAAGAGATTAGACACTCTGTATCAGATAGTCTCACTCATTCAATCGATGCTGTTTCAATGGCAAATTGCGTCCTAATGAGTGGGTATTTGCACATCAAACCTAAAAAGCATGCAGACTTTGTTCAATATTATGTGGTATTGTCTCACGGGTTTTTAATTCTCTTTTCTCTTTATACTAGAACAAGAGCGGGCTTCTCAATGGACGCACCAGTGGCCAAGCATTTCTTGACTATTCCTATATCTGAATGTTACATCTATTCAGGGACATCTACTTCGTTGGACCTTCTTGATAGACATGTGTGTGGTGCGCCTGGGCACCCTGATCAGCGTGCGCTTCCAAGGCTTTATCCAGATGGATGGAAATCTTGCGAAGAAGAACCACTTCGATGCTTTACACTTTGGTTAGGAAAGAAAAGGCACATTAGAGGTAAAGATAGCCACAATAAAGCTCTGAGAAACAACCAGAAGAATCCTGGAATTAGAAAATTAGTTTTGCTGCTAGGAGTTACTGGAAACAGTATAGTATTCATGGCAAGATCACGACAGGAAAGAGAGTTATGGACATATAAAATTTTGACCGAATTGGACCGCTTTGCATAGTCAAAATATGTAACTGCCTTTCGATTAAAGAACTATTTGCTTCCAATGGCAAGGTCGATGTGAGCAATGAGATCACCCCAACCAACGCCTGAGGCCTGCTCGTCTTCACTTTTTGGTACTGGTTGCTTGTCGAAAGAAGATTCACCTTCGATGGAAATCGATTCAATTCCCAAGCTTAAATCCGTTGCAGCCGGTCCTTCCATAATTGTAGATGACGGAACGGAAGTATTTTCCACTTCTAGATTTATGATAGAATGTTTTTTATTGCTCAAAAATTTCTGTATTGCTTCTTGGTCTGAGTCTGAATCTGAGTCTGAATCTGAGAATGCATCAGAGATTAACTTGATATTTCGGATATCAAGACCAACTTCATCAACAGCCGAAAGGGTGCTCATTGAGATATTTTTAACGTGATCAAATGTGTTCGATGGGTCTTCCATCGACTCCAGCTTCTCTGGGATGTGATTGTAGCTCCTAACCAATTTTTCATCTGGAGACCTATCTTCAATTTTATCTAATGTGGGTTGAGAACCTCGGTATTCAGGTAGAATTATTGTCGACGAGATGAATTCAACAGGAAAAGATAGTTCTCGATCAGCAGTGGCCGCCACCCATTTTTGAATAATTGAATCAGCGTTGGAGTCTAGCCAAATTTTGTTTGATCCTATAGTTGGAACGCGACTGGAAATTAGTAGAGCAGAGCCATTTGTTGTTGTAACATTGATGTGACTCACAGGAAATTGTACAGCTTCGACAGGACCAGAATTGTTGCTCACCACTGGGACGACCACAATATAAAATTCAAACAAATAGACCTGAGCGTTATTGTAAGATTTACCGTCATAGCTTACCATCAAGTCATCAACTAATCGTAACGAACCCAACTTAACCAAGTCAGAGAATGGGAGATTCTTGCAGCTCTGCATTAGTAGACTAATAAACAAAGTTTTGATTTCTTCCAGTGGGACGTTTTCATGTGCCTGGACCTTTGTTGAGTATGTGTTTGTTGTAGCAAAGCTGTAAGATGGGGAGGGAGACCTCAGACCGCGCATTAAATTCGAAGCAGTAAAAGACCTAGCCCTGGACGTTCTTTCAGAGGAAAAGTAGCTCGTTCGCCTGCTTTGTTCAACCTGCAGTCGAATCACCGGCGATGTTGAAAGAAACGGGTTCTGAGAAAGAACAATAGGGTCTTGACCAGAAGCGGAAGATGAACGCAACGAAAGATTTCTTTCCAGGGAGGCTGAATCAGAGGTACTAGAGAATGGAGATTCTTTTAATGTTCTATTGAGAGTCAATAGGTTGGAATTAATCTCTTTAGAACGCGGCTGTGTTTTAGTCACGGTATTGAATATGGTTTTCAATGCATCCAGAAGGACGCTTGACGCCACATCAGGGTCCAACGGCATACCCACAGCCTCAAGAATCAAACCAGCCAACTGCGACCGTTCAGTACTAGGGTCAACCTGCAGAGAAGAAATAAGCTTTTGAGTTGCATATTCCATGGTCACCTGATAACACTCGCTGTGTGCAAACAAAATTGAATTTTTGAAGTTTAAAGGCAACAACAGTTCCTCCTCAAGCTTGCTGCTGAGAGGCTCTTCACACACAGTACAGATATCCGTAGGACTTGGTTTCGGGCTTTGCTTCTGCAATTGAGAAAACATGTAGGCTTTAACTTTTGGTCCCTTTATCCCTGGCAGAGTTCTCAGGGGAGGCGTGAACTGTTGGCCAGACGTCGCTGATAATGGTGAAAATACCAGCTGAGAAGGAAATGGAGGAGTCACTGGGTCGAATTCGCTCCCATTCGGTGCTACTTCTTCTGATAAAGCCAATAAACTCGAGGATGAGCTTCGGCTTAGCCGAAAGTGCGGACTATACAGCTTAACGCCGGCGCCTTCCCCCCGAGACGAAGCCGAAGCACCAGAAGACTTTTCAGGCACGCGTTGCGAACGAGGTGAACGCCTCGCTATTCTTCGAATCATCGTTCTAGGTGATTCACGGTGCTCGCTCGAACTGGTACGATCTCCTTTGATAAGCGTATCATCGGGGGAAAGCATAATTGACCCCTTTCCCGCCTCTGAACCCAGTACGTATTTATTGAATGAAGACGACACTCTTGATTGGGGCCACCCAGACCACATCGATGGACTTGAGGGCATATCTTGTTCTCTTGCTATTCTGTGAAGTAGTATAATTGTGACTAGAGGAAAACGTCTGCTTCACCACCAGTTCGGGTGATGGCTGCTAAATCTCAAACACACACAAAACCAAACATCCAAACATCCAAACGGGCAAAGCACGTGAGCACACGCGGATGGTAGCCCAAATAATCGCGGAGATGAATCTCCATAAATGAGCACGATACACGACCACGGGAATCTTCTTCCCGAAGGAATCTGTTGAACACCTCTCTTTGCAACAGGAGTTACTTTGAATACCACCAGAAGAATGCTTCGTTCTCCCGCCGCTAGTGTCCGGTCTACTGCGCGCATTGGCGTTTCCAATGCATTGGTCGCCAAGCGGACGATGGCCAGTTCCGCGCTGGACTTGGTCACGGTGACACTCCCCGCCTCGTCCTTTGAAGGATACAACTTGGACGTCCCCAGCTTGTCTTACGAGACCGAGAAGTCAACCTTGTTGCAGATGTACAAGGACATGATCATTATTCGTAGAATGGAGATGTCTGCAGATGCCCTTTACAAGGCAAAGAAGATTCGTGGTTTCTGCCACCTTTCTGTTGGGCAGGAGGCGATTGCTGTTGGCATTGAGCACGCGATCAACCTGGAGGACACCGTTATCACGTCTTATCGCTGTCACGGTTTCGCCTACATGCGTGGAGCCACTGTAAAGGAGGTTTTAGGCGAGTTGATGGGCAAGCGGTCTGGTGTTTCTTATGGTAAGGGAGGCTCCATGCACATGTTTGCACCTGGATTCTATGGTGGAAACGGTATTGTGGGTGCGCAGGTTCCCTTGGGAGCTGGATTGGCGTTCGCTCACAAGTACCGCGGCCAGAAGGCTGCTTGTTTTGCCCTTTATGGTGATGGTGCTTCCAACCAGGGCCAAGTTTTCGAGTCGTACAACATGGCCAAGTTGTGGAATTTGCCAGCTATCTTCTGTTGTGAGAACAACAAGTATGGTATGGGTACCTCTGCTGCTCGTTCTTCTGCGCTCGTTGAGTACCACAAGCGTGGTCAGTACATCCCAGGTTTGAAGATCAACGGTATGGACATCTTGGCCACTTACCAGGCCTCCAAGTTTGCCAAGGACTGGTGTGCCCAGGGTAACGGTCCTTTGGTTTTGGAGTACGAGACCTACCGGTACGGTGGACACTCTATGTCTGACCCTGGTACTACCTACAGAACTAGAGAGGAGGTTCAGCACATGAGACTGAGGAACGACCCCATTGCCGGTCTCAAGGCTGCCATCTTGGATCTTGGTGTTGCTACCGAGGAGGAGCTTAAGGCTTTCGACAAGGAGGCTCGTGCTTATGTTGACAAGGAGACTGCTGCGGCTGAAGCTGACTCGCCCCCTGAGGCTAAGATGGACATTTTGTTTGAGGATGTCTATGTTCCTGGCTCCGAGATTCCCGTTTTGAGAGGTAGAATCTCCGACGACTCCTGGGACTTCAAGAACAAGAATTTCTTGAACAAGGTCTACTAGTCTTTCCCATTAGAAGAATAATGAAGCATATATGAAGAAGGAGACGTAATTTTGGTTTTAGTATAGTTTAACATATCACCAATTATATTTGTTGTGAGTGTGCATATAACAATTTTGTGCGATGGAAGGCCAAGCTCACAAACAGGCAGATACTAGCAGATAGACGCAAATACGTAGACGATTCAAAGTGAGATGCTGAACAATAAGCAGTACAGCTATGATGAAATGTCCAACAAGGTGATACGAGGTGGGAGAAGGCCGCGCGAAGACGAAACGGCGGCTCCCATGTCTATGGCCGGACATATATCTACGCGGGAGATGGGGACTAGAGCTATAGAGGAATTGCCTAAAAAAACACCAGATGTGGTACAACAGAAGGAAAGGAGCAAGTCGAAGAAAGATAGGGATATCTCCATTATAAACAACTACGCTTACTCGTCAACCGGTGAAACGATATTGTACATCCCTTCAAACGATGAGACGGCACACATTTTCGATTTAATAATGGTTCAGGCTCACAAACATCTTCCAGACGCTTCACACGATGTAATATTATCAGCCGCAGACACTATATTGGAAATTTTGAAGCTGAAAGATTCTTCACAACTGCAGAAAATGCTGAGTATAAGGTCAATAGTTGATTCCAACGTGTCTGATGTTGAAATGAGCGAACTCATGAACTTAGCCAATCGTATTACTGATTATCGTGCTATTGATGAGGATGAGAAGCTGGATGAAGAAGATGAAGGGGTAAATGGAGTTGCCGTTTTGTTCGACGAAAATGAGGACGAAGTAGAGGATGGGGACGAGGAAGGAGAAAGCGATGAAGATAGAACGGAGAATTTACGTACTCATGAGAACTCAAAAGAAAGTGTGCCTATGACATCAGAAGCAACTGTCACGTTTTCGCCAGAATCTGGAAAAGTCGAATCTCTCACAATTCCATTGCATGAGATTAATCAGTTCTACCTTCAGGGAAAGATTGCTAAACTCTTAGAGAATGCAGACCCATCTGATATACATCGTATCAATCAAGAATTGATCAGGCTATTATCAACTACTGAATTATCAACGGGAGAATTAGAAAGTGAATTGATGGAGCTTTTTGACTACGATAATTTCGAATTCATCAAATTGTGCATTGAAAATAGATGGAGGCTTGTCTATAAGATAAAATTACTTCTGTGTGACAACGAAAGCGAAAAGGAGGAAGTCTTACATAGTATGATGACTTCAGGACACCTTAGGCTAAAGGAGGAATTTGATAACATAGATAATCCCGAAAAATCCAAAAAGCGGAAGCTATCTCCAGAAGGAGAAGAGAAGTCGGATTCGCACAAAGTTTCAAAGAAATTAGCATCTAGGGAACCAAGACTAGTGGATTTGGAAGCATTGAGCTTTCATGAGACGTCCCACTTAATGTCAAACTCCAAAGTAAAACTTCCGGCAGGGTCGTACCAACAGAACAAAAAGTCGTACGACATAATAAGTATACCACCACCCGAATCTGCCCCCTTTAAGGAAAACGAGAAGCTTGTACAAATTTCCGACTTGCCTATGTGGGCAAGACAAGTATTTCCTTCTTCTGAAACCATGTCCTTAAATCGTGTTCAGTCCAAGTTGTACCCTCAGGCATTCCAAAGTGATGAAAATATTTTATTATGTGCACCCACAGGTGCTGGTAAGACGAATGTGGCAATGTTGACAGTTCTTCGTACTATTGACAACTTTCGTGATAATGAAACCGGTAAAATCAGACTAAGTGACTTCAAAATTGTCTATATTGCTCCATTAAAAGCATTGGTTCAGGAGCAAATGAGAGAATTTCAGAGAAGACTCACTTCAAATTTTGGGATTGTCGTAAATGAATTGACAGGTGATTCGTCTTTATCCCAGCAACAAATATCCGAGACACAGGTGTTAGTAACTACTCCAGAGAAATGGGACGTTATTACCCGCAAGACTTCCGATACCTCATACACAAATCTTGTCAAATTAATAATAATTGACGAAATTCACTTATTACACGATCAAAGAGGTCCTGTCCTAGAGAGCATAGTAACAAGAACCATACGAAGGGTTGAGTCTACTGGAGAGCCTGTCAGGCTAGTAGGACTCTCTGCAACTTTACCAAATTATGAAGATGTCGCAAGATTTTTAAGAGTTGATTTTTCGAAGGGATTGTTTTATTTTGACGCATCATTTAGACCTTGCCCTCTTCAACAACAATTTATTGGAATCAAAGAAAAAAAAGCCATAAAGAAACTAAACGCTATGAATGAGGCGTGTTATGATAAAGTGATCGAATGTATGACGAACAAGCACCAAATAATTATCTTCGTGCACTCAAGAAAGGATACCTTTAAAACAGCAAAATGGTTAAAAGAGAAACTTGAGGAGAATGATAAATTAGATATGGTATTAAAGTCTGATGCAGGATCATTGGAGATTTTAAAGCAAGAAGCTGAGAATATGAGCGATAAGAATTTATCATCCATTATTCCAAGTGGTTTTGGTATACATCATGCTGGATTAAACAGGACCGAGAGAAGTGTAACTGAAGACCTATTTGCTCAAGGTCATTTACAAGTTCTCGTATCCACCGCGACATTGGCGTGGGGTGTCAATTTACCTGCTCATACTGTAGTTATCAAAGGCACCGAAACGTACTCGCCAGAACGAGGAACGTGGGTACAAATATCACCCCAAGACATTTTGCAAATGTTGGGTAGAGCAGGACGTCCTAGATACGACAAAAGTGGAGAGGGTGTGATTATCACTTCTCAAGAAGAAATCCAGTATTACTTGTCTATTCTCAACGAGCAATTGCCCATTGAATCGCAATTAATAAGCACTTTGGCAGATTCTATTAATGCGGAAGTGGTACTTGGCACAATCAAGTCGAGAGAGGATGCCGTGACATGGCTAGGATGTACATACTTATACATCAGAATGCTCAAATCGCCATCTTTATACCACGTTGGAGCAGACTACAAGGACGATAAAGACCTTTATTGGAAGCGTACTGACTTAGTGCACTCTGCATTATCAATTTTAGACAATCACAAATTGATACATTACAACTTAGAACTTGGGTGCGTTACTTCGACAGAATTAGGTAAGATATCTTCCCACTTTTACATTAATCATGAAACTGTGCACATGTACAACACCAAATTGAAGCCTTGGAATACAGAGATTGATATTTTGAGAATTTTTTCTTCCTCTGGAGAGTTTAAATTTATCCCTGTCCGCCAGGAAGAGAAATTGGAAGTTACAAAACTATTAGAAAAATGTCCATTTCCAGTAAAGGAAAATGCGAACGAGCCATTAGCGAAAGTCAATGTATTGTTGCAAACCTACGTTTCCAAGCTTCGCTTGGATGGGTTTGCTCTAATGGCTGACATGATTTACGTAACCCAATCCGCGGGACGATTGTTACGAGCAATCTATACCATCGCTTTGAAGAAAGGGTGGTCATCGTTGGCAAAGATTACTTTAAGTCTATGCAAAATGGTTGAAAAGAGAATGTGGTTGTCTAATTCACCGTTTCGTCAATTTGGGCCAACTGTTCCCAAAGAGATCATCAAGGCCACAGAAAGTTCACACTTGCCTTGGATCAGTTATTTTGAGTTAGATGCGTCTGAACTCTCCGAAGCATTGAACTTTAAAGGTAACAGCCAAAGAGCATATGATCTTTTGCAGCAGTTCCCTAAGCTCTCTTTGAGATACTATGCACAACCTATAACACACAGTTTGCTTCGAGTACAAGTGGAGGCTATACCAAACTGGAAATGGAATTCCAAAATTCACGGAGGTTCAGAAAAGTTTTTGGTATTAGTTGAGGATTGTGATGGTGAAAATATTCTTCACACAGAGAATATTACAATTCGAATGAAAGATGCAAGTAAAGATCACTTAGTTGAGTTTAGTGTACCAGTTTCAGATCCCATACAACCTAACTATTTTGTCAGTTTCATAAGTGAGAAGTGGTTGCATAGCGAGTGGAAAATTCCTGTGATGTTGGATGAAATTAAATTCCCCAAAAAGTTTCCAGCTTTCACTGAATTATTAGATTTGCTGAGTGTCCCCACCTCGTCTTTGGGAAACTCCGAATTTTCAGAGTTATTCGAGTTCAGCTACTTCAACAAATTTCAGTCACAAGCATTCTCAACTTTGTACAATTCAGACGATAATATCTTCATCGGACTAGCCAAGGGAGGAGGAAAATCAGCATGTGCTGAAGTAGCCATACTAAACCATTGGAGACAGAACAAGGGTAGGATTGTTTATCTCAACACATGCAAGCAGAAAATCGACAGGTTGACTAAAACATGGACCAAAAAATTCAAAAGCTTGACTAATGAAGGTAAGTTAATTAATAAACTTTCAGGAGAAAGTTCTACTGATTCTGCTTTATTGAACAAGAGTCACTTGATTTTGTCGACTCCGGAGAATTTCAATAAGGTTTCAAAGCGCTGGAAGCAAAGAAAAGCAGTACAAAACATTGAGTTACTTATAGCTGATGATGCTCACATGGTAGGAAATGGAGCGTATGGCGCAGTTTATGAGGTGATAATCGCACGGATGAGATTTGTTTCTGCGCAGGTTGGTAGTAGGATGAGAATAGTTGCATTATCGTCTCCTTTGGCAAATGGAAGGGATTTCGCTGAATGGTTGGGTTGTCCCAAACAAGCAATATTCAATTTTAACCCTGCGGATAGATTCAATAAGATCAAGGAAATAAAGTTACAGTCATTCGATGAAAACGATTACAAGGCGTTGCTTAAGTCCCTGGTAAAGCCTATCTTTGATTTTACTAGAAGCTCATCTAACGATGCGAAATCGATTATTTTCTTACCGACAAGGCAGAACGCAGTGAAGTTTGCTTTCAACTTTGTGAGAATTGCGATCAATGAAGAGTCATCGTTGCTTAGAGTTTCTTCGGAAGAGATCGTGCCTTACTTGAATCGCTTATCAGACCCAGTATTACGTGAATTGATTAGTAGTGGAGTGGGCTTGTTTTTTGAAGGTATGAATTCCATTGATCAACTAATAGTGGAGAAATTATTTGAAAACGGTGTGATTTCTGTCTTATTCTCTTCGAAGAATTCCTGCTATTTTTCCCCAAGAGCAGCGAAT
The DNA here is from genome assembly GCA_030566955.1 of [Candida] anutae. Lineage (NCBI taxonomy): Eukaryota > Fungi > Ascomycota > Pichiomycetes > Serinales > Debaryomycetaceae > [Candida] anutae. Next base: position 120,212 of record JAKUBP010000027.1, on the reverse strand, counting down.
ATTGCTGTCGTTGGAACCCAAGAATATGAGGGAAGGGAGCATCGGTATGTGGACTATACCGTTAATGAATTATTAGAAATGATTGGATGTTGCAATGACCCCAATTCTAATAATGCAAAGGCTTTAGTATTAACCAGTGCATCAAGACTTAGTTACTATAATAAGTTTTTGAGCGAAGCTTTGCCAATCGAAAGCTTTTTGACATCCTCGATTCATGACTTTTTCATCGATGAAATTGTCAATAAAAGTTTTACCAGCAATCAAGACTGCATCAACTGGATTACATTCTCCTATCTTTATAGACGCATTCAACTAAACCCCAGCTTCTACGATGTTAAAGATACCCTGCATCTAGGAATTTCTGAATTTTTGTCTGTGCTTGTCGAAACAACATTGAATGATTTGGAAGATGCTAAATTAGTTGAATTGGAAGAGGAAGAAGATGATGATGCAGAGGAGGAGGTTGAAGATGGCGAGACCATATCTGCCTCAAACGGAACTATGATTGCTGCACATTACAATATCTCCTACCGCACAATGAAAAATTTCAATGCCTTGGATAACAAGAGTAAACTCCGCTCAATTTTAGAAAACTTATCTTCTGCTGCAGAGTTTGAGTTCTTGCAGATGAGAGAGGGAGAAGAAATAATTCTTTCCAAGATTTACAAAAATCTTCCAGTGAAGCTGACTTTAGAAGACTTAGAATCCCCCCTTTTCAAAGCCTTTGTTCTTTTACAAGCACATTTCTCAAGGATAAAATTACCCTTGGACTTTGAGATAGACCAAAGGTTTGTGCTTGCCAAAATACTTGATTTGGTCTATGCAGCAATTGATACCTTGTCCAGTGACGGCTATTTGAACGCAATAGACTGTATGGATTTGTCACAGATGATTGTACAAGCATCGTGGAATAGGGATGGTCCTCTCAAACAGATTCCAAATTTTGACGAAGCCATCTTAGCTAGATGCAAAGAACACCAAGTGGAAACAGTGTACGACATAATGGCATTAGAGGACGACGTGAGAGATCAAGTTTTGCAGCTCGAAGGCGAAAAATTGAACCAAGTTGCTGAATTTGTGAACCTGTACCCCAATATCGACGTCACTTATGAGCTTGATGCATCAAAGACCATTCAATCCAACCAGGAAACGCTGATTACTGTTGTGTTAGAGCGGGACGAGGAGATGGAATCGTTAAAGGTAACCGCACTGCACTTCCCCCTAGAAAAGAAGGAATCCTGGTGGGTAGTTGTGGGTGATGCGAAGACTAGGCAATTGTACGCCATAAAAAAGACTACCATCGATAAGGAATTGCAAAAACTTACTCTAGGATTTCTGATTCCTAATGTCGGCATTCACCAACTTTCTATCTGGTGCATATGCGACTCATACATAGATGCCGATAAGGAAGTCCAGTTTGAACTTGAGGTGGTAGAAAGCGAGGAGGATTGAACGGATTAGTTTTATAGCAATTACACCAGCTGGAGGCAAAAACGTTGAGTAGAAAAAAATTAGATTGTAGAAAGACTCACACCCCACAACTCCAAGGATAAGCAATGACAGACGCCAGCAAGAGCATTTTAACGCCTTACATTAAGTCGTTGTTTTTAGAACAGCCCAATTTGAGTCCCGATGACTTAGCGACGGTTTTGAGATGTATGTTTCGTGGTATTCCTAGCGACGTTCAATCGGCGGCCTTTTTGACGGCTTTAAGAATGAGGGGCCTTGATGAGAAGTCAGACTACATAGCCAGTGCCGTCAACACCATACTAGAGTTTTCGCACTTGGTACTGCCAGAACTTGTTCGCGCAGAAGGGTACATTGACATTGTAGGCACCGGAGGCGATGGTCAGAATACATTTAATGTGTCTACATCCTCCGCCATCGTTGCCGCCGGAATGGGATTACCAGTGTGTAAACACGGAGGCAAGGCATCTACATCTTCCTCTGGATCTGGTGATCTTTTAAAGAGCTTGGGTTTGGATATTATGAAGGTGAATAGTACGACGACTCCTGAGATTGTTAAAAAGTCAGACTTTTGCTTTCTTTTTGCGCCCGCCTTTCACCCAGCTATGGGGAAAGTCGCAGAGATACGTGCGAACTTAGGAGTACCGAGCATTTTTAATATCTTGGGTCCCTTGCTCAATCCCATGCCAATAAAAGCCAGAATATTGGGAGTTTATAGCGAAGCTCTTGGAGAAGCATATGCATACGCAGCATCTACTTTAGCAAAGCAGTCGAAGGTACATAAGAAAACAATGGTGGTCTTTGGCAATATTGGGTTGGATGAAATATCTCCGATTGGATCTACTACGTTTTGGATGATAGGCGAGGACGGCGAAGTAACACGCGGGACCATTTCCCCAGCAGACTTTGGCTTACCTGAACACAGTTTGAATCTCGTCAAGTCTGGAACGCCTCAGGAGAATGCCTTGATCTTGAATCATATCTTGCAGCAGGACAAGAAGGAGTACATTGTATCTGACGAAAATAACCATCCTTTAGTTGACTATATTTTGCTCAATTCGGCCGCTCTAGCTGTTGTATCTGGAAAGGCAGAAACTTGGCAACAGGGTGTATCTTTGGCAAAACTCTCCATCACTTCGGGAGCTGCCTTCAATGCATTGCAAAATTTCAAAAAAACTGTGGACGAGTTACCTTAATCGTACATGAAAAGTACAGATGTCTATGCGATCATATCTCCTCTAAAATGAGCTGCGTACCTTACAGAAGAATAATTGTTGTCCATACTGACTAGTTAAATGCATTTTGCAGGCCAGGAACCAAAACTCCTCTTTTGAACGGGGTTGGGCGTATTATAAACAATAGAATAGCATATAAATGTAATAACATCATTACCGTAGACCATTACAATCAATTAGGCGACAACGTAGATTACAATACAATTACCTCAAATTTTACGTTAACCACAGATCTTAGTTGTATATGGATGGGCGAATTTCTTCGGTCATGTAGGTTGACGGGCTCTGCGCTTTTTTGGCCCTAATGTACGGTGCCTTCCGTTCTACACGTACGCGAGCGCCTTACTTATTCTAGGTAGCATGTCCGGCGCTCTCATCATTTATCTACAACTATGGTTGACATCACGTGACAACGTCACACTGGTTGCTTATTCAACTCCAGAATCATCTACTGTCAAATGAACTGACATATTCTAACAATTTTGCATTCGTGTAGAGTGAGTATTTAAGAGTACTCTTTTAGTGATCTAATTTAAGTAGCCATAAAAATCCGTATACCAATATTTAAAGCGCCAAGTCACGTGATAAAATGACGCGTTTGTAAACAAAAGCGATACGTTTGTGCAGTTCGATGGTTTGAATATAGAGACAAATCTCCCAAGAATCAACTGCCACGAATGTTCTCTAGGAAGTTGGTGTCAACTCCTCAGAGGTCACTGACTCGGTCTAATAGGCAAGAGTTCACCCCTATAGGAGCCAGGTCACAAAAAGTTGACATTCCGAGTCAAGATGCAGCCCAAACTGAAAGCAAATCTCTTTTAAATAGGGCACTCTTCCCACCAATACGCGAGAACCGAGATACTGCTCTTCATTCCCGAAACTTTGACAGTACTCTTGACTTCACGGCGGATGATTTTGAAGATAGAGATGCGTTCGAGAGCGTTGCCTTTGCGCCTCATGTTCCAGCTACTGCACTGGTGCCAACTCACAATGCGGGTCGTACGTTTGTTAACAACGGATTCTCATCTATAAGGGAGCAAGAGGAAGGAATTAAAAATCTCGAGACAGAAAATTACCGCTTGAAACTTAACCTCGCTGCAATGAAACGACTTGTGAGTGGCACGCCGGAAGAACAGCAGGTACTATTAATGGAGAATATAAGTTTAAAGTCCGAGACCGACAGACTACACAAGGAACTAGCCAGGATAACCCGAGAAAAAAAGGAATTGGAACATCTGTCGAACAAGGAGAATCACACAGAGACAGTACAATTGGATCATTTACGTAAGAAGCACAGTGTCGAAATAGAACAGTTACGAGAAAGCATAGACACTCAGGTCAAGACTAATGAATCTCTCTCTCGGCAAGTTCAAGAGTTGACACAAATTCGTAAGGACGAGAGACAGTCTCACGAAGACGCGTTACAAGAGTATGAAAGAGAAAATCTGAAACTACAGGATTGTTTACGTTTAGCAGAAGATCGCGCAAACAGACAACTTACTTCAAGTCCGCAGGCGGCTCGTGGTAATTTGCTTGAAGTCATAGACTCGCTCAAGGGTGAAAATAAGGCTTTGAACCAGGAAGTGATGACGCTAAATGCAGAACGTCAAGAGATTATTGCAGAAAATACCAATGGTTCAAAAGAGTTAAGAACGCTTGAGGGTACCATTGACAGCTTGCGAGATGATCTTAAAAAATCGGAGAAGAATGTTTATGATTTGAAGCTCATGGTAGACTCTTTGCAAGGTGACCATGAATCTAATCGACGCGAGAATCTGTCATTTAATGACAAATTAACTATGAAACTTCGCCAGGCGGAGGCAGAGATTCAAGATCAGGCTGCTGACATTGCTCACTGGAAGAAGAAGTACCAGGACGCTCAGATAGGCATGAATCAAGAAGAAGATAGCCGTAGCCGTGAACTTTCAGCTGCCCGTCAAGAGACATACGAATGGCAGAGAAAGTACAACAAATTGAACAAGGATATCTCAGAATTAGCTACGAAGAAAGATTCTCATTTGAGATCAGTTCTGGAAAAGTTAGAAGGCAAGGAAATACAATTGGCAGAGTTTATCTCAAAAAGTAAAACCGCAAACTCGAAACTTGAGCGTCAAATAGCGAGTTTGGAACATGAGTTGAATTCCAAAAACAGAGAGTTGGAAGAGTTCAGCCAAAATCGAAACTTGTCTGACAAGGCCACTTCGTATCATGAATCTCAAATAAAAACGTTACTGTCAAGAAACGCATTCTTAAGTGATCAAGTTCAAGATTTGGAATCTAAACTTGATGCCATCAGAAGTGAGAGAACAGGTAATAATAAGAGCGATATTGAGCTCCTGGAATTACGTACTTCTATAAGCGCCTACAAACAGGATGCATCTGACAAGAGTAAGAAGTTATCAGATGCTGACTATGAAATTGGCAACTTGAAGTTTGACTTGAATGAAAAAGAGCAAAAGATAAGAATATTAGAGAATGATGTTCAGAATTTGAGAGAAAGGTTAGAAGCTGTCAAAGTATCAGCACCTACGCATGGATCCTACGATATCTCGCAACCCAAAACCTTTCACTTGGAGCAAGAAAATAGTGATCTTAACCAAAGATTAATCGCATCTACTCAGATTTTGGATAAGTTACAAAGGTTGTTACAATTAAGAAATGCGGAAGAGTTGGAAAGTGATTTAAAGGATTTACTAGAGGCCAATACTGAACTTAGAAGTATGGTTAAGAATTACAAAGCAACGGTTCATACTTTGGAAAGCCGTGCTGATGATTCGAAGGACAGATTGCGCTCGATTGAATCGGATGTACAACAATTGGAGAGTAAAATCCGAGAAAGAGATGCTCGTGTTCAATTTCTCGAATCAAAGTTGGCCAACAATGAGAAATTCCAGTCTATTGAACGATCGGAGGTCGAAGATCTGAAGAGGTATATGTTTGAGGCTGATATGAAAGTACAAAAGTTGGAGAATCAGTTAGACAGAGCGTTAAAAGATGCTGAAAGAAATGCCAAGTTATACGACACAGAGGTTCGGACTCTAGAGCAGAATAGGAACAGCTTGGAACAAGAAATCAAGAAGAGAGAACAGTCCGGGGTATCAGCAATTCAAGCTCTTTTAGAGGTTCAGCTCCAAGAAGCGACAGATTTGAGTGGCGAGCTTTCAAAGCTGCTTGCAGAGTCCAATTCGACCAGGGATCTATTGGATCAAAGATTATTACGATTAGAAGAAGATAACTTCAAACTTTCTGGATTGAATAAAGAATACGAAATTAAAGAACACGAACATAAAACGGAACGCATGCATCTAGAGAGAAAGACCGAGGAGTTAACTAAGGATCTTCTTAAAGTCACCGGCCACTGCAGAAACTTAGCCGATAAAGTGACTCAGCTTAAGAATTCAACCTTGCTCGAAGAGCAAGTTGGAAAATTGAATCTTAGAGATGCTAGTGAATTGGCCAAAACAAGATCCACCAATCTCTATTTGCAGAAAAAAATGGATAGACTCGAGCAAACAGCTCGCGATAATCTGTCATACTGGGGGTCCGTGGGTACTGAAAGAAAGAACCTCATGGAAAGCGAATTGTTGTACTATAAAGCAAAAATTCATGATGTGAATTTAAGGGCAAATGACTTGGAGCTCATGTATACGTTTACAATTGACTCTATTAAAAACTCAGACTCTTGGATCAAGGATGATATAAAGAAGCTCGCGAGATGTGGCATATATCCCGACTATAAGTCACCTACAAGCATAAAGAGCGGTGCTCCATTATCGTTTAAGGTTCTAGCAAAGTTTGTTCTCGCTGCTGTAAGAATCAAGAGGCGATTTGAAAGGTCAGAACGCAGAAACTTAAAGCTCATTGAATTAAAGAGTGAAATAGAAACTGCAAAGATATATGTTTCGAAATAGGACAGTTAAAGAGGAGATGAGTAGATCTCGAAACCTCTCACCGTTAAGATTTATAGACATTAAAGATCATAATTATGATGCCTCTCACCTCATTATTCTCGTAATTGGGGTTTGGAAGCTTTTATCGGTAGATGATTGTCTCGTTCTCCCTCCTCGCGGTGTCTGGACCACTACTGAGGGTGGTGGTAATTGTTGTGAGACGGAGAACGAGCCCGAGGGACCCACAGCTGAATTAATGGGTAGATGCCCATTGAAGCTTGACCTAAGATGAGCGAAGGTATTATTTGGCCCGCTCATATCCGAAGCCGAGTTAAGCCAAATGTCACCTTGATATGAGTTTCCTATCGACATGCTGTCATTGATTAAATCGGGAGAGAGAACGTTGTTCGAAGTATGTTCAGAGTTTGCTTCATACCCATTCGATAAAAATTCCGCAATGGTGGGCCCTCGTAGTTCACTATCACTGCTATTTCCATGGTAGTTGTCTAACAAAGAATTGCTTATCGGCTTAAGTATAGTTTTGTCAGTTTGCTTGTGCAATGTACCCGATATATTCAAGAATTTATCAACTATTCCCAAATCGTTCCATATCTTGTCCTTCAACATTCGCCGGTTTTTGTATACTTTAGCGCCAAATGTTGCAGAGTTTATTGGTATTAGTCCATCCTCTTCTTCATCTAGCAATAACTGGGGAAATAAGTTGGATGTTGCGTCTAGAAGCGATTGCGTTTCAATATCATCAAATGGAATAGGCTCATCTCGCCATCGTTCCATATACATCACTTGATTTGTATCATCAATATGCACATACGAATATATCGCATCTCTCATCTTTAAGTTACTGCAGGCCGTAAGTTGTGACCGCCTCTGGGGCTTAATTCTAGTGTGCTGTTGATAATTCTGCATAAAAAGGAGGTCATGTGACCTCATGATCTCGTGACCAGGGAAACCCCGTTATTGAACCAGACTCTATTAAAAGGATGTATTACGGATCCTTAAACGCTGGAACAACCGGTTCCCTGGTGAATTTATTAGTTATTTCCATTGCGATCAAGAAAGTGAATTACCTGATGAATCGGATCTAGGTGATCTCGGGATAGGTGATCTCGGGATCGCAAAAGATAAGATCCCCCGCCTACTCACCACAGATGAATGGCATCTCGGAACGTCTAAACCGCACACTTCTAGGGACAATACGAAAAATCATCGCGCCATTCGCGAATGAACCCTACCTTTTGCTTCTTAGTTACATTATCGAATTTGCAACTTATATGCGGAACTACTCCATACCCAAGAAGCTTTACTATCGAGCAAACAACGTATATGCGCAATCGCATAATATACAAGAACAATGCACTTAAGTGATCTCTTTTTATCTTAGAGCGCGTCATCATACGGCTTTTCTAGTTGATATATCCTCTCATGAGAAGACAGATAATTTACTTCACTACACTTTCAAATTTTAAACGCTTGCCTCACATGGTACTGAATCTACTTTAAGCTGCAGCTCGTGTTTTCAGATTCTTTAAACGTATAAATGATATTAATGTACTCAAAGTTTCATAAGTTCATGTCGCACATCTATTAGTTCATTTTTATTAAGCAGCACCTACTTAGGCAACCACAGAGAGCTGGGTCAAACTTTCGAACAACACAGGCTTCTTTTTCAAAACCTTTTTATCGTAATTGGATGACTTCACCAATTTGAAAGCACCAGTACCGATGCTCATAGTTTGACCCAAAATGATACACTCAGAGACACCTTCGATTTTATCATTCTTCATAAAGAATGCTGCGTCGAATAAGTGATCGGTAGTCTTTTCAAACGAGGCTAATTGCAAAACCGAGTCTCTCATTTTACTCAAACCAAAGCGAGTAATTCCTAGAACCTCGCCCTTATAAGTCATGACATCACCAAGAAGTTGAATATGACGTGGATCGACACTCATACCGTGATTACTCATGGTATAATCAATTTCCCTAATGATAGAGCTTCTTGCTGCTTCAATTCCCAACACTTCGAAGATTTCAAGAATATGGTTAGTAGCAGTTTTAGTACCTATAACACCATCTGTACTCATTACATCCTTCAAACCATAACCTTCAACTAATAACTCCTTCTTTGAATCGTCACGAATATTGATAACAGCACGGACAATATTGGGCAATCCCTTCACACAAACACTTGGAAGCGCTCTCTTGAGTTGCTGCATTCTAAAAAATAGGGCGTTAGTGTTGTCAGTTGTGGATTTAAGACTTTCAGCTTTGGTTTCACGCAAAGTAACCAACACATTTACCCTATCCAGGCCACTAACAGACACATCACCAGCCAAGATCTTCAACTTAGGAGCTGAAACAATAGCTTGCGCGATTTGTTCAATTGTCAACTCCAATTGTAACTTCTCAATGGCATCCATATCCACTTTGATTGATATGTATGCGATTTCGTTTTTGTAAACATCCTCGATAAAGAAAGCCACGTCTTCTAACAACGTTTTTTCCACTCGTCCTTTAACAACACGGGCAGCAATTTCGTCATCATCATTTACTAACACACAATTGATGATTGGGGTCGAAATAGTTTTCGAAGCATTAATAATTTCCTTGATTCTAGGAACACCCAATGTAATATTCATTGACGCCACACCAGCAAAATGGAAAGTTTTTAATGTCATTTGTGTACCAGGCTCACCAATAGATTGGGCACCAATCGCACCGACTGCGGTTGCAGGTTCGACCTTGGCTCTAGAGTATTTGTAAAGACACTGCTCTAAGAATTTTTCAATGGATTTTGAGGACATTTTCAACACTTGATTAACAGCATTGATAGAAACGTCATCATCTTCAATGTACATATCCATATCGTTTCTTGACAAATTTGCCTGTAAACCTCTACATTCTCTGAGTCTTGCTAACTTTTCAGCTTTTTTGGTTGTGAAATCTCTGAGTGACTTGTAGTAATTTCTCTCTGCATCCTTTTGATCGATATATTCAATCTTATCGAAATCCTCTTCGTTTAAAAGAGGGTTACCCAAGTTATCGTGCCTAACCAATTGTGATTCTAATGGTTTTAATATAGAATCCACCAAATCAAGAATTTCGTAAGGCAACAATCCCTTATCTTTTACCTCAAAGGTAATGTTAAATGAATGATCCCACTGACGAATAAAGTTCACAGGAACCGCATCACCTTCCATATCAAAGGGGTCTAAACCGTCACCACCATAGGTGAATTGTACAACACCGTTCGAAGAGTTACGTACAGAATTGTCATATTGCGATGACAAATCTTCTAGCGACTTCATCAACCGTCTGGACATATAACCCGTCTCTGCTGTTTTGACAGCTGTATCAACTAAACCTTCACGACCTGAGATAGCGTGGAACAAAAATTCCGGTGGCGTCAAGCCACTGTAGAATGAATTTCTTACGAAACCCTTTGATTGAGGACTTTTGGAGTTTTTACCGAAATGAGGAAGAGATCTGTCCTGAAATCCATCAGGTACACGATTACCTGAAATAATTTGTTGACCCACAACTGCTACCATCTGCGATACGTTCAAAGTAGAACCTTTTGAACCACATGTTGCCATAATCAAAGGTGCATTTAAAGGATCCAATTCTTTAATACATACCTCTCCAACCTCTTCTCTCACTTTAGACAATAAACCACCAATTTTAGCTTCGAGAGTTTGTTCTTCGTTGCATCCAGACTGAGTTTCTAATTTTCCTTTATTATACATGTGAATAAGCTCATCACACTTGACATAAGCTTGTTCAACCATCAACTCCTTCATTCTCTTTAACTCCACACCTGGTGTAACATCATTGATACCAATGGAGAAACCTCTATTTCCCAAATACCTTGCACATAATTTTGCCATTCGATTCATAGCATTAGCAGCTTCATTAGGTCCGTAATCTCTCAATATTGTATAAAATACCGAATGCTTTTTGCCATCTCCCAATGTTGACTTATCCATCAATCCACTCAATATTTTAGAACCACGAATAATAACAAATCCATCGTTTGGAGACATCTCATTAGGAAGTCCTTTGGCTGGGGGGATGAACGTTTTGTTTTTTGCGTCCAAGTTAATTACCACCTTTGAAGTCTTGTTAGGCTTTATCAAGAGAGAGAATACCTGCTTACCTGTCCATAACATCACAGGTTTAAAAATTGCAGGGGGAGGGATGTCAAAGTGAATATCAGCATCTGACATCATGCACAACAATTGCACTAGGGTTGCTCTGTCATAGAATGAATCCTTGTGAGAAATTAAGTATGAACCAGTGATAAAATCCTGAGTAGCCGCAATAATTGGCTCACCCGACTTGGGCGTCAATAAGTTGTTTTTAACCCCCATCAAATTAATTGCTTCAGCTCGTGCTTCTTCGGTTTGAGGAACATGCAAGTTCATTTCATCACCGTCAAAATCAGCATTATATGGCGTACAAACACACTCGTTAAGACGGAATGTTCTCCAAGGTCTGATTTTCGCATAATGAGATAAAATAGACAATCTGTGTAACGAGGGTTGTCTATTAAACAAAACAACATCACCGTCTTCGATGTGTCTTTCGACCACATCTCCAATTTGTAAGTTTTTAGCAAGCTTCACGCGGTCACCAAATCGCAAATTACGTTTAGCAAGCTCGTTTTGTTTTGTGAGATAATTTGCTCCCGGATGAACATCAGGCCCGCTCATGATAAGTCTCTGCAACTTCTTGCGGTTATAGCGGGTACATTTCTCAGGGTAAGTTAACACTTTAGCGACTCTATCGGGAACCGCGACCTCATCGATACGTAAATTAGGGTCAGGGGAAATTACTGTTCTCGCCGAGAAGTCAACACGCTTACCGGACAAGTTACCTCTGAAGCGTCCTTGCTTACCCTTTAAACGCTGACAGAACCCACGAATCGGTTTAGAAGACTTTGAGCCTCCACCTCCACCGGCCGAGGGTAATAATGCAGGATTTGCAGAATCAGAATTAATATACATGGCCACCGACAATTGTAAATAGTCCCACTGTTCCATTAAATTGTTAATAGAAATACCTTTCTCAATACCTGCCTTGATAAGTGATGATGTCCAAACAATTTCTGTCAATTTTACAGTCAAGTCATCTTCGTTTGACTGTGAATCCATCATCACAGATGGTCTGATACATACAGGTGGGGCAGGCAAGTACCTCCAAATATACATTTCGGGCCGACCTCCTTTTGCAGGATCAAGGCCAAACAACTCACAATCTGAAGGAGTAATTTGCTTGAATAAATTCAAAGTTTTGAGAGGATTTAAGTCTTCATGCACTCTTTTTGCAAACTTTTCTAACTCGGGGTTTCGGCTAAAGACCGAGTCGAATTCTTGGTCCCATAATGCCTTTTCAGGAGCAGGCTTCTTGCCGATCCATCTAAATGTATCGTGAACAATTTTCAATGCTGCAGGACCAGCACCACTTGCAGCTTTCTTAACTACTCCGTTAACGTGGTTGCAACTCAAGCAGCGTCTCTGTTTCTTACACTGGTCAGCCACCTTCTTCAAAATCTTCATGCGGCGCAAATTGTCAATGTTTGGTCTGCGTAAGTCATTCAAAAAACTTCTCTTTGCATTGTCATCTAGCAAGACTGACGAGCAGTTCTTGCAGATACATTGTAATACGGTGATCACCGCTTTAAAATATCCAACATGAAACACGGGCAATGCTAACCTAATATGACCAAAGTGGCCATGACAAGAAGCCAAATTGCCACTACAAGTTGAACATTCACTCAGGTTAGACGAAATGCCCATCTTAGGATCAAGGGCTCCAGCCGTCTTGGCAACGCGGCCTTTTTCTAAATCATACAAATCTCGGGTTTGAACTTCAACTTCGGACTGAGCAACGATATCCTTTGCTGATAAGGCACTGAATTCGAGGCCGCTGATGCGCTTAGGCGCGATATCAACAACAACCTCTTTCATTCCTTCCTATGCTAGCCCAAGTCTGACTTGGATCAGATACCCCTGCCAAATCATTCCATCTCTAAAAAATTGAACGTCTTGGTAATCACGTCACGCGATAATCATATGGTTATCACGTGATATAGATGAAGTTGAATATGAAGTATTTGGCTGGTGGCAATCGCGTAGCGGAACGCTGACTGCTTGAGAATGAGCGAGACCAAAGCTAGAACAGAAGACGAACAGAAGGTTATTAAAACTTTGGAAGAAGATGACGAATTTGAAGACTTCCCTGAAGATGGGAAGTGGCTGAACGAGCCGAACCCTCATATCAACCCATCTAACCTCTGGGAGGAGGACTGGGACGATGACGACAACCAAGATGACTTCTCACAGAGGTTACGCGAGGAGTTGAAGAAGTCACAGAAGTTGACTTAGCAAACAAAATAGAGTATATCGAATATACGTATCGTTAATACAGCAATTACCATCGAATAGACAACATGGGTCGTGCCAAGAAAACCGTCCTACCCGCTAGCGAAATCTTGATTATGGAATGTAGAGTATATAGGGTATATACACGTTACAGCGATGATGTCAGGCTTAATTCCTGATCACGCATCTATGCGTAGAAGTTGACCAGTTTCGACTTCCTAGCCTGAACTTCACTAATAGCCTCCACAAAGTCCTCGTGCTTTATTATGGATTTGCCATTTCTTAACGCAATCATGCCGGCTTCAACAGTCACAGCCTTGAGCTGTGCACCATTAAATTCGTCAGTCAGGCGTGCCAACTCGCGCCAATTAACAGAGTCATTGTCGCAGTTGAGTTTCCGCGCGTGGATCTTGAGTACCAGCTCACGTGCCTCTTCGGAGGGCAAGGGGAACTCGATTTTGCGGTCCAAACGGCCAGATCTGAGCAACGCAGGGTCCAAGGTATCAACTCTGTTAGTTGCAGCTAATACCTTGACACGATCATCACTGCCAAAGCCATCCAACTGGTTTAACAACTCCAACATAGTACGCTGTACTTCTCTATCACCTGACTTGTCTGAGTCGAAACGCTTCGTTCCAATGGCATCCAACTCGTCGATGAAGATAATTGTGGGAGCCTTTTCTTTTGCAAGTGCAAAGGCGTCGCGCACCAACTTTGCACCGTCACCGATAAACATTTGCACCAACTGAGGTGCAGCCAACTTTAAAAAGGTTGCGCCCAGCTGCGCTGCGCACGCTCTTGCCAAAAGGGTCTTTCCCGTACCAGGTGGTCCATACATTAAAGCACCTTTTGGAGGCTTGATTCCCAACGCTTGAAACTTTTCTCTCTGTTTCATTGGAAGTACAACAGCTTCAATGAGCTCCTCAATCTGCTTGTCTAAGCCACCAATATCGGAGTAGTCCTCAGTAGGTTTTTCATCCACTTCCATCGCCTTCACACGAGAATCATATTCCAGTGGTAACGTGTCCAAAATCAAGTATGAATCTTTGTTCACTCCAATAAGATCATTCGGCTTTAAGGTTGCAGGATCAACCAACCCAATCAAAGGTAAGAAGATTGTCTGCCTTGTGGAAGTCTTGATCACTGCACTTTTTCCTGAACGTGCAGCATCTGTGTCTACATTCGCACCTTGGTCCATAGCATCTTTGTCTGCGTCGAGGTTCAACAACTCAACAACATTTCCAACTAAGTACGGCAACTGTTTGTTGTTGTTAATCTTTTCCTGGTTGTCTTTGATGCGGTCCAACATGTTCGTTTTTTCATGTGTTAACCTTTGCAGCTCCGAACGCATCACTTTGATGTCGTTGTCAAGTAACTTGGTACGATTCACAATGTCTGCAGTCAGCGAGGAGAGGATTTCCTCATCAAGCTCATTGTGCTCTTCATTACGCTCCAATTCTTCCAACGTCGACATTGGGTTTATGGGTTATTGTGGTGTGTGCCCGAGTAGTCGCGTATGTCGTGGTTGCACTAAGTTAGTCGTGCTCCGTTGCCACTGAATTCAACAGTCAATCACACGTCACGTGCAAGTCGTTGGATGTTAAATAAACTGCAATAATAGATTTACAATAACTGTAATTATAAAAACGCAAGTTATTTGTAAATATGTGAGTAAACTGCAGTTACCCTATCTAAGGCAAACATAGCGCCACTCCTGATGCTTGACACATCGGGAAAAAAGGGGATTTTAGATAGCTGATAATTAACCACCAGAGAAAGCTGACGATTTATGCGTTTTCTATCTATCAGACAGTAGTGTGACTGGCATGAGTTAAAATAGAAAGCAACTTAACTTTCTAAGGTGTATTACTGTGTGCGGACCATCAGGAGTACTCAACGTCCCTAAGTCACTTTTGCAGACCTTCGACAAATCCTACATTGTTATTTAATAAGCAATTATAACAATCAGTAAGCCACAAAACATGAAAATTGGAGCTTTTCACTAAGTCTAGAATTATTACGTAAAAAATGACGAATAACAGCTACTTGAAGCTCAAACAGTCGGAAACGTATTCCACCTTCGCCTGAATTGTGGCACACGCTTGTTGTTTCTCCTATACATCGTTTCACTTGTTTCGCGATGACGGATCGATCTACTAAGCTCTACATGCATTTGCTTTGCAATCCGTCTCAATGCATACTTTAGCCTTAGTCAAACCTGTTTATGCACGTGACATGTCAACAATCCCTCAAAGGGTGTGCGGCACAGAAGGCGCAAATCCACACCGTTCAGCAAGCCAGGGAGTCTTGTACCGTGCCTCCCTTGGCATGACTTAAAAAAGCGTGTGTTAATCGCGTCAAATTTCTGGGCCTGCCTTGAACTGCCTTCAACCATAAATGGAGTCTAGGCGTAATGATGCCTCGGCGTTACGGTGTCCAGGCGAAATGGTGTCTAGGCGGAAACTATTTCCACCGGGCTGTGTAAGTGTTGTCAGGTTGTGACCACATTCTTTCTCCCTCATCTAGCCGCGATGTTAATGAACTGTACCTCACGGCGAATAACAGAAAATATGTGTCAAGCAATCCCGGATATCAATCCAATGCAGCCTGGCTCCATCACATGAGAAATGATTTTGCGCTCTTCATACCTCCTACTGTGGAATACGGCGCAGCCAGATACGCCCGCATGACACGAACGTTTGCTGCTAACTCAAGAGATGTCATGCCTGAGTTCTGCATACTACCCATGATCAATTATCTGTAATAATCGGTAACCAGAGTTGGGAATAAAGCCGCAACCAAGTATAACCAAACGCGCCTGTGCGTCAAGCACTATTATTTATCTTACAAATATGGCTTAGAAACTGAACAGTCTAAGCCTTGTTCCTTTCATTTTATCTCTGCCATCAGCCTGAACACAATCAGAAAGATGCCGCCTATAAGTACTCCTATGGTTCTGACCATTCGTTTAGTTTGCAGCAAAAATGCATTTAGCGTTTTTAGCGGTTTTAGCTGGGCTTGCTAGTGCTGGTGCACCGTTTCAAAAGTGGGACAAGCCATACCAGCTTGTAGGAGCATGCTCCGCTGCCATTTCTGCGGTTGAGTTCTACTGCGCACTGCCAGGCTACCACCCCACGTGCCATTGCCACAGTCTTAATCACCTTGCTTCCTTAGTGGGGTGTATAGCGAGTGTAGATGGCTTGGATATGGATACTGAGGAGTTTCTTGGACAGATTTGCTCCGTCATACCGGACCTGATTGACATGAATCCTGATGCAATTAATGCCGCATGGAAACTCTATAACGACCTGGCTGTACCAGTTGCTGCCTCTGGCGGTACCAAAACCAAGCCACCTGCCGTCCCTGTGAAGCTTGATCAAGATTATGTGGCTCGCTACGTAAGATCTGCTTACCTCGACGCGAGAAATCACAACGACTCCATCTGGTACGGAGCAGGGATTCTCCTCTACTGGGTTGCGGTGATGGTTCTCGTTGCAGGAAGTCACTGGTTCAAACGGTTGTGGCCAACTGGAGCCAGTAACTTTAACGGCAAAATTCTGACAACGTGGCAGCGATACATATCCACGCCCGCGTTATGGGGAAAGCATCGCACAAACGCTGTCCAGGGAGTCGTTTTGCGTGGTTTGGTCCCCACGAGATTGGAACTGCTTATACTTGTTGGCTTCACAGGCTTGACCGTAATCATGTGTGCAGTTGGATACTCGCCAATGGAGAATGACCCGTCATACGCGACCAAGCGACTTGCACTCACTCACTACATTGCTGATCGTACTGGGGTGGTTGTGACAAACATAATACCTATAATGATTTTGTTTGCTGGCCGCAACAACTTTTTGCAGTGGGTTACTGGATGGAACTATGCACAGTTTGTGATGTTGCATCGTTGGCTGGCCAGGGTGGTTTTCGCAACCGCATTAGCACATGCAGTGTGCATCACGATTTACATTCAAGGCTATTATGTTGCATCATTGAAGGAGACATTTATTCGCCATGGAATCGTTGCTATTGTATCAGTTGGAATCTTGTTGTTGCACGCCTTGCACATCTTGCGTCTGCGCTGGTACGAAATATTTGTTGTGGTGCATATTGCCTTGGCCGCCGCGTTTGTGGGCAATGCATGGTTGCACGTCAGCTTCTTGGGATATGATGCATACTACTACGCAGCCTCCGCTGTATGGGTGTTTGATCGCGTGGTACGTATTGGTCGCCTAGTGGTGTTTGGCGCTCCTGTTGCACAAGTAACATTGTTGGCAGAGGAGACCTTGCGCGTAGTGATCCCGCGCCCCAAATACTGGAAGCCTGTTCCCGGCGGTCATGCCTTTATCCACTTTTTGCGTCCCTCGTGCTTTTGGCAGTCTCACCCATTCACATTCACGCTGGAGGCCCACGACAATGAAATTGTCATGTACCTCAAGGTAAAAGGAGGCGTGACACATAGCTTGTATCGTTACTTGCGTACTCATGCCAACTACTCCACGACAATTCGTGTTGCACTCGAGGGGCCTTATGGCGAGCCCACTGCTGCAAACCACTATAAGCTGGCGGTTTTTGTGGCTGGAGGAAACGGTATCCCAGGAGTCTATTCAGAGATGCGTTCTTGCCTCAGCAAGCGGGTCGACCTTAAGCAGCGTATCCACCTCATATGGGTAGTTCGGGAATACAAGCTGTTGCTCTGGTTTTACAAGGAGTTACTCACCTTGAAGGACTATAACGTCGAAGTGAAGGTGTATGTGACACGTCCCGAAAGCATCCCACTGGCTGAAGATATGGCAAGACGCATGTTGCCGCTCGTAGAGGACAAGTTTGATTCCGACAGCGCCGGACCTAGCATCCCCGACAAAGCCCAGGGTATTGTTGAACAACACGACGGTTCTGCTGATTCCGTGCTGAAGCAACTGTACACGTCGTCCAACGCAGTCACAATGCAGCTCGGCACTGTTGCCTATACCGAGGACGATCCCGTCAAGACCATTCACCGTGAATTGAAACACATCGAATTCTGCACCGGCAGGGCGGACATGAATGTCCTCGTTGTTGCCGAGAAGGAGGCATCTGCTGGCTCAGTTGCATTTGTGGCGTGTGGCCACCCCGTAATGGTTGACGACTTGAGACAAGCAGTCGTTAACAACATAAAAAGTGGAGGGCCGCGCTTGGAGTTGTTTGAACAACTCCAGGTTTGGGCTTAGTTACGACTTCAGTGACTCAGGCTACTCAATGCCGCACTCGATAGATTTAATTTCTTCTTTAGCACAATAGGAATCACAGAGATCCGTTTATTGTCATTAGCTCCACCCAACATCTCTCCCATGATTTAAGACGCTTGACTGCCTAGTAGAATTGGTCATGACCGCTGCATTGCTGCTAGAATCAGCTGGGGCGTTGCATCGCATCGCATAGGGGACCTCCACTCAGGGAGCGTCATGTAGATCACGTAAAGTACTTCTGCACCTGCGCGCACGGCACCTAGAAACAGCGGAGTAATTGTTGAAAGATAGCGCACTAAATGTCATGACTATGGGGCAGTGTCGATCAGAGCGGCATCTCGCTTAAAGCTAGATTTGACGCTATTTTTAGATAGTTTTCTATAGTGTGCCTGTTAGGACGAGACGCGCAAGGGGCAGAGTGAGGCGTGGAAAGAGAAAGTGTCAACGCGATAATAGAATTCCTGATGGGTGCGTACACGACATATCATGCGCTACTTTATTCTATTGCAATTTTGACGTACATCGTTGCGTGCGTGTGTGGATGTGCTTGCAAACAAAGGTGCTTGGCAACGATAAGGGCTCCCAAGGGAAGTCACCCACAAGGCCATAGGTTCTATGGGTGCATGATCCTTCTAGTCCATGCACGTAGGACAGGCGCATGACTGGTGACGGTGACAGGCTGCGCCTGTGGCTACCACAAGGGTTGTCAGAGTTCAAAATATTTTTGAGATAACGTTTTAGTTTACTGCCCCTTTCCTTTGTTAGCCCCTTTGTCGAACACCACTTGTCAGGGACTGGAAAGTTGGGCTAGTGCGGTCGCCACCATGTTTGGGAAATCACCTTAGGCCCTCGTGTTGGCGATCATCGCCGCCGACCATAGTCCGCCGCAAAAGTCGAGATTATGCTACTTGGTCCAACCGTTAAAGGTGTATGAAGGTGTGGAAATATTACAGTTCGATCCTGGGTGCCGGAGCTTTAATCGATTTGTATTTTGGCGAGATTGGCAATCAGCTTCAGGGTCCAGAATAGCATGTCAATTCCTATTCACAACGACCACTCAGAACTCACGGATGAAGAGTTCATCCGCTTGAGAGAGCTGTGTCTTGACGGTACGTGCCCTTACTCGAGAGCTGACTCCTGAAGTTGCAATCCTCCAATGCGCAAAGTAGCAGACTAACCATCAGCCCGCAAGCTCTCGTACTCGCCCTATTCAAAGTTTCGAGTTGGATGTACAATCGTCACTGAAGCGGGAGACTTTGTCAGTGGAGCAAACGTCGAAAATGCCTCTTACGGAGCTGCAATTTGCGCCGAACGGACAGCCATTACCAAAGCGGTGCTTCTGGGCCACCGAGACTTCAAAGTTTTGGCGATATCTGGAGATACAGCAGAGCCAATTACCCCGTGCGGAATATGCAGACAAGTTATACGAGAGTTTTCACCCAAGGTGCCGGTCTACATGTTCAATAGCGACGGAAGCAAGTTCATCAAGGTGTATTTCAACGACTTACTTCCGTTAAGCTTTGGGCCCGAGGACTTAGCATAGAGTCAAGCGGGAGAGAAGGCACCGGACTGACTGACTTCCCCTCCCGAAAAGCAGAGAGGAGCGTCCAGCTATTGGATCTCCGGTGCCGAGGACTGGTTTGTAGAGTAGGAAAAAATGACTAAAAAAGTTTGGCATCCACGTTGAATTACACACCCGCGATGAGCTCCGAAACTGCTTCCCCAGCGCTCTCCGTTTGTGCTTCACCCACATGTGGAAAGGAGACTGAGTCGGCTTTGAAGTGTCCTATTTGCCTCAAGGCAGGCGTTTCTAGCGTATTCTGTAACCAGACATGTTTTAGGTCATCTTGGGCTGTACACAAGGCCATACATCCCGCTCCAGACGGAGCGGCAGAGTACAATCCCTTTCCCACATTCAGCTTCAGTGGAGATTTGAGACCGCTGTATCCCTTGAGCGAGAGAAGATCCGTTCCCAAACACATCAGGCTTCCCGATTATGCTGGAAACGGCAAACCCGTTAGTGAGATCAAGAATGACAGGGTAGGAAAGATTGTACAACGCACCGAAAAGGAGATAGAAAAACTCAGGAAGGTGTCTAAGATGGCTAGAGAGATTTTAGATATCACAGCTAGCCACGTAGCCCCGGGTATCACCACCGACGAGCTCGACGCCATCTTGCACAAGGAGTGTGTGAAGAGAAATGCATATCCCAGTCCTCTCAACTACTACAATTTTCCTAAGTCTTTGTGTACGTCAGTAAATGAGGTGATTTGTCATGGAATCCCCGATAAGACGATACTTAAGGATGGAGATATCATCAATTTGGATGTGACGATTTTCTACTTGGGTTTCCACTCTGACTTGAACGAAACTTACTACGTGGGAGACAAAGCTAAATGTGATCCTGATACAGTGAGGTTGGTAGAAACTACCAGAGAGTCTCTCGACTTGGCTATTAATGCCGTCAAGCCTGGTTTGCCATTTAGAGAATTGGGCAACATTATCCAGGAGCATGCAAACAAAAACAACTGTCTGGTTGTGAGAACATATTGTGGTCACGGAATCGGAGACCTTTTCCATTGCCAACCTAATATTCCTCACTATGCTAAGAACAAGGCTATCGGCATCGCCAAGCCAGGCATGGTGTTCACCATTGAACCCATGTTGTGCTTGGGAACATACAAGGACCTTTCGTGGCCCGACAACTGGACTGCAGTGACTCAGGATGGGAAGTACCTGGCTCAATTTGAGCAAATGTTATTGGTTACGGAAGACGGTTGCGAAATTTTGACCGCTAGAGCCGACCTGTCGCCAGGAGGAGCTGTTGCCAGAATATAAATAAAATAGCGACTGAAAAATGACATTATGCTTTTACTCTTGTGTAGGATCTGCATTGTACTCGGCTCCGTAGTCACTGTCCCGAAATACTGTCTCTCTACCTCTTATCAGAATGTCACAAGCCAACAGTCGTACTTTGTTTAAAGACTGTTTAAACACGAGGAATTTACCTTTCATCACTCCGCTTTCTCTTGATCCTGCTTGTGTATTAAATGAGCCCCGCGATACCCCAAGATTAGGGGACTGATCAAATATCTGAGACACTGTGCTGTAGAGTTCCTCCAAGAACTCCAAAGCAGAGATCAAATTCTCGTCTTCATCCACATTGGCAATAGTGTGTTTCATCACCTCCCCCGTTAAATCGAATAAGCCGGCAAAGAAGTCCCCGAGTAGAATAAAGTCTAGGCTAATTTCACTAGGAATCGAGATCAGACTTATTAACCCAGTAAACGCAGGACTGAAATCAGAATCACCTGATGGATTGTAGGCTTGAACTATCAATGCGGAAAATCCTAGGAGCTTCTCAAATGGGAGGAGGTCTCTCTTGAGAATGTAGTACAAAAAAGTAAAGGCCTCGATCATCTCTTCCAATGCATTAGAAATGCTAGACCTGTACTGCAAAAAGTACACACTTGATGAATGCAAGCTATGAATCTGAACCAAGCATCCTGCAATCTTTTCCAAGTTCTCTTGAGTCTGCAGGTAGCCAGCAGCAGCAAAATCTTCCACCAGATGTCGGTGTAATGTAAAGATCAATTTTTTTGAGTATGCCGTTAGGTCCCTGCAGAGTCTTATCACGACTTCCCGCTCGGCATGAAACTTCGTCAATGCGAGTGCGGCCAGCGAGAATAAATCCTCGTACGGTCGGGCCATCCTTGTGTTAGTGTTGGTACATATTGTCAAATCCGTTTTTCAGGTCTCGTGATTTTGGATTGACTACTGTTCTCGATCGCGTCTGTAACGAGCAAGGTGTTTTGGCAGGTGCTCAAAAAAGTTAGTCTATAACGACAAGGTATAAATGACGACAATATAAGCAACCTTTGAAGACTAATACCAGTTAATTCCAGCTATCAGAGGAATCAATAGTCCAGTATATATCGGCATGCAACGAGAATCTTATTTGAACCTAAACTCTAACATAGTAACGAGTTTTGCATTTGAAACCGTAATAGGACCATATTTAACTAATAAAATTCGCATCTTGCGTAATCATAATAGTGTTTCAAGAGATTATGCCCGTTCTTTGACTAGCCATTAAAGTTTTACCCCACGTGGGTAAGAAACTCTATCACTTCATTTATCCGGGCTTGTCGGCGATTGCTGGCTTGAAACATGTGCAATCTTTCCGCAATCATGTCTCTTGGCGGAACATTTGGGAGAAGGAACCATAATGTGCCATACCTTGTAACTCTGACGTAATAGGTTTTTTGTTCTGAAACTTAAAAAACCATGACTTTTTTAACAACACATAAAGGTCCCTTGGCCCAGTTGGTTAAGGCGTGGTGCTAATAACGCCAAGATCACCAGTTCGATCCTGGTAGGGACCATTTATTGGGGGTGTGGCGCAGTTGGTAGCGCATTCGCTTAGCATGTGAAAGGTCTCGGGTTCGAATCCTGACTCCTCCAATTTTTTTGATTTTACTATAGTCTTAAGTTTCTTGTCCTTCTTGAGAGTTATGGGATGTTCTATGTCTGTTCTATCAGCGATAGACTCAAAGCTCCTCACGAGCTTGTTTTAGTGTCGCCGACGCTTTAACGGCGCGTTCAAAATGGCGTGTCCGGGTAATTGTTTCGTGAAAAAAAACTTAACTGAAGGTAGACGTGGTAGGCCATTTTAGAGGCACGAACTAGCACGCTGGGATAATATGTCGTCTTCGCTTCAGTTACTTAATCCCAAGGCTGAGTCCTTGAGGAGGTCGCAAGCATTGCAAGTAAACATTGCCGCCGCTCAAGGTTTACAGTCGGTTTTGGCATCTAATTTAGGCCCAAAGGGAACCTTGAAGTTATTGGTTGATGGAGCCGGCAGCTTGAAGTTGACCAAAGATGGAAAGGTCTTATTGAGCGAGATGCAGATTCAGCACCCTACCGCGGTAATGATTGCACGTGCAGCCACTGCGCAGGATGAGATAACTGGTGACGGCACAACTACTGTGATTTTGCTCGTGGGTGAATTTTTAAAACAAGCAGAGCGCTTCATCAGTGAGGGTGTACACCCTCGCGTCATAGTGGATGGGTTTGAAGGTGCTCGTGAAGAGGCTTTAAAGTTCTTGCAAACCTTCAAGAGCGATACTACACCCGAAAGTATGGACCGTGAGTTCTTGATGCAGATTGCACGCCTGTCCTTAGCCACCAAAGTTAACGCTGAGTTGACTGATGTGTTAACTCCTATTGTAACCGATGCGGTGTTGAATGTAAAGCAGGCCGACGAGCGCAATTTGGACTTGCACATGATTGAAATTATGACTATGCAACACGGTAATGCACGCGAGACGGAGCTAATCAATGGTCTCGTTTTGGACCACGGTGCACGCCACCCCGACATGCCACGCAAGGTAGAAAACGCACATGTGCTCATTCTCAACGTACTGTTGGAGTATGAGAAGACAGAAGTGAACTCGGGATTCTTTTATTCGAGCGCTGAACAGCGTGACAAACTTGTGGCACTGGAGCGTCGTTTCGTCGATGAGAAACTCAAGAAGATTGTTGACCTCAAGAACCAGGTCTGCGAGCTTAATGGAGATCAGGGCTTTGTTATAATCAACCAAAAGGGTATTGACCCTATGTCTTTGGATGTGTTGGCCAAGCATGGAATTCTTGCACTTAGACGTGCCAAGAGAAGAAATATGGAGCGTTTGCAATTAGTTGTCGGTGGTGAGGCACAGAACTCGGTGGATGACTTGTCTCCGTCGGTGTTGGGATTCAGTGGGTTAGTGTATGAACAGGCAATTGGTGAAGATAAGTTCACTTATGTGACAAAGAACAAGGACCCCAAGGCTTCTACGATCTTAATCAAAGGACCTAACAACCACGTTATACAACAGACCAAGGATGCGGTGCGCGATGGTTTACGTGCTGTTGCAAATGTTATAAAGGACCAGGCTGTCGTGGCTGGTGCCGGCGCTTTCTGGATGGGTTGCCACAACCATCTCGAGCAAAGCGTAGGAAAACTTCCTGCTTTAAAGGGACGTAATAAGCTGGGTGTCAAGGCGTTCTCGGAAGCACTTCTTACCGTGCCGAAGACGCTTACAAGTAATGCTGGTTTGGACTCGTTGGACGTGATCAGTACTTGCATGGATGAGATTGCGGATGGACACAGCGTGGGTATTGATTTACGCCTGGGTGAGCCTATGGACCCTACAGTAGAGGGTGTGTGGGATCTGTTCCGCGTTATTCGTAACGCTATATCAGCTGCGACTGGAATTGCGTCAAACTTGTTGTTATGTGACGAATTGCTCAAGGCGGGTCGTTCATCCTTGAAGGATGGCGGTGCTGGTCCTGGTGCTGGTCCCGGTGGACCAGGCGGAATGCCAGGAATGCCAGGAATGCCAGGTATGTGAGCATAGAGAGTGACGCATGAAGGAGCAGTATAGAGTGGTATAGGTATTGGCTGCAACAAGCAGATAGAATATAGTTCTGTAGCAATGAAAGGTGTTGAGGTGCATTAAGAGGGCGGGGTAGGTGGAGGCGGAATATGAAACTCTGAGGTCAGAGTAGGATATCAGCTTAAATGGCCGAAGGGAGAATAGCAATAACACCGAAAAGTTGGAGTGCATAATCGGAGAGGAACGGACGAGAAACCAAACCGGTCAAGGATGTTTGAAACATATGCAAAGGTGACTTCGGCAAAATATCGGTAATGAAGGTCAAAATTACCGCCAGCTTGCAAATGTCGATTGCTGCAGCTTCAAGGTGCTACCCCTAAGGTCTAGACGTGGTAAACCGTAACAAGACGGAGGCCCGAGTCAAAAAAACCTGACGACTGTGTTCCAAGTCCCTCTGCCTAAAGAGAAAGTGGAGGTGGTGAACCCAGTCGATTATTGGCCAATGAGAAGAGGAGTGTTTTTATGAATCAGGGGTTGGTTTTAAGAGTATTCAGGGTTTTGAGGGTTAATTTGGGGGTTGAGTTAATGATTGGCTTTGAGGATTGGCTGAGGGAATGGTTGACATCGTTGACGAAATCGTGTTTAGATTCGTATTCTTTCGTTCAACAGTTTTATCACCTTGGGTATTATTCGTGATCCCAGGTGTATGTGCGTGATACGGGTATACAAGGTGTCACGAATTGCTAATGCAGCACGAAGTGTGGGGGATTGCAGAATGACTTCAAGCTGTGGTAATATTAAACACGGTACAACATATTGGTATCCCAACCGGTCCACAGCATCAACTCCGAAACTTCCCCGAGAGTAATATTCTAGTCTAGCTTTGCTGCGAGAGCGTTTCACATCGAGCCCAACTTTGCAATTTTTGCACCTCACGCCTCGCTACACCACTCCCATTTCCGAAAATCCGCAATTATGCACCTCGCCACCCGTAAACGATGACCAGCCTAATAATTCAGCCTGATCTTGCATAATAGAGCCCAGAACCTTCCCCCAGACTGACGCACCACAACAGTGACTGGAAATTCGCAAAACAAGAACAGCAGAAGAGGAAATACGAAACAGCAATAGGTCAAACACGGAACTGCAAACATATTGAAAGCGCAAAACTATAGCACTGACGGAGAATAGAACATACACATAGAAATGCGAACAGAATTGCAGGGGGGTCATCTGTAAAACAACGAAAACATTCACCTGCAAAGATTGATCCTGGCAAGATCACAGATGCACAAGTGCACTGGAATCCGCGAGCGAAGGAATTCGCCTACTCAGGGGATATGCGGCTTGGAAACTCGCCAACACGATCAGGGGTACCTGGGGTCATCCCTTGGATTGCATTCGCTAGAGCATCTACTCAGGGGGTTGCTCACTGATTAGGCATCTGCAGTACCAGTAGCACTGACCCTCAATTGCTGACACGTCATGAACGAGACATCTGAAGAAGGCCGCGCGCCTAATGTAGCGCCGAATGACAACCTGGACGACGAATCTAGTCTGCCTCGTCCGTGACGGCGAACCCAACACAGTTAGTAAGAAGCGTCTTGGCATTGATGCAATTACTGAAAATATTACACACAAGGGATTTCAGGTCGTTAATTTTTAGGGCGGTGTTTTACAATAATTATTGCGTAACTTGCGTACACTAGATTCTGTTCAGGGCAGTCTTCCCAAAAAGGTTGGGTTTACGAGTGGCATGATGTTTCACATTTGTTTCGCTAATGAAGAGAATGCATCATCAACGATTCTCCTATGCTGCGCCGCGGCAGTCGGAGATGTGGCACAATTTCGTTGGCTCAATGCACTGAGGTTTACGATCCGAAGTTCGTTATTTTGGTAGGTGCTGTGTCCATGTATTCTTCGTTAAGATTCAAAGCGAGGAAATAGAGGCCACAATCGCAACAAACACCCCTTCGTTGCACGAATATTACTTTAGACCTGTCCTACCCCTTTTTGTTCACCTGAATTTGGACACATTTTCGGACTCCTGCCCCGGACTCAGGCAATCTATCCTCACTTGTGGTACTCAACGCCCCCACGCTATTATTGCTCTGCCCCACTTACTCCGCCCCACTTGCGCCGCCCCACTTACTCCAAACACGTCTCCACATACGTCACTGCTACGACTCCGCCCCCAACGCCACTCATCTTGACATTTCTCAGCCTATCGTTTATCGCCACCTTTCCCCCTTCTCCACCGCATCCCCCACTACCCCTTTGCAATCTTTCTTTTCATTCCCTCCACCTTCCTCCGTCTATCAACACTCCCCTCCTAAACCGAATTGGTTCCCCGCATAGACGAAAACTCGTTTTCACTTGTTTCCATCGTTTCACTGCTAGCAAATACGATGCCTGACAAACCCCTACAAACCCCACAAATCCTAAAATATCCTAAAATATCTCAAAATATCCGTATACGCACTTTAGGCAGACTAGAATTGCGCTACTGCCTCACCATTCCCTTTGGACGAGAGACAGGCCACAGGGCTGGTTTCCCCTCGGGTCGCAACGCCGCACACCCAGTACAAGCAACCTTCTATAACGACTCATTTGTAGCACGGCTTTCTGGATAGCAAGGATATCCACAAGCATCCACACCTATTAACATGTCCAATTGGCCTCAATGGAAGCTATTGAACAGCTGCACTGGTCTATTGTTTATAACGCACTGCGCCGCGCTAGTTTGTACAAAGCTGTCAAGAAGTTGGCGGCAAGTCCCGGGGCGATAGGAACAAAGCCATGAATCGTCAGACCCCGTGTCTGCAGCTTCCAAAACCAAAGAGAAACGCCGACAAGGGAGTTTGTTTGGCATACGGTGGTAGTAGCGCAAAAACAATTCAGTTACGCGTCCAACAAGGTTCTAAAGCTGAGTGCTAGGGGGCCCGAGTCACATGCTACATCATGTTAGCTACAACAGTAAGCTAGTTCAAGTCGCCGCACCCCTATCCTCCTCGGTAGCATAGAGCTAGTCGCTGCCTACCCGTGTGGTTCGTGCATGCTCTGTTTGCAGCGATTGTAGATCCATACCGCCGAAATCGAACAAATAGCCGCCTGGAGCGTCTATCGGTCCCTGCAGATGATCGCTGCATCTTGCCGATTTCTTTTTGCAGCATCGTTTCTAAACTCCTTTTGGCGCTAAAGCACGCTGCGAAAAGCTAAACCTCCGCCAGAAGCAGGAGCGCCAAAGACAGACTGCGCGGCATCGGTGCAGGCTCGTGGAGCATGCGATGCCCGATAACAGAAGGCGCAGGTATTGGCCAGTCGCAAAATAGCGCACGAATTCGCAGACACGTCCGACACAAAGTGCTTCGTTACAGCTGCGACGCTGGGCGCCATTTGTAATAGATGCAGGTAGAGTGCGTTTGTGTCCACTATGAGGTGTGGAACCCTGCTTTATTTGGCTGCGAGACACAAAGAGACAGTTTCCGCCGCGAGAGAATCAGGTGGCGAAACTTGGCATGAATGGCTTTAGATCTGGTCACGCTCAGGGTGCAGGCGCACAGTGCGGCTGCAGACACCGAAGCAGCAACCAGCAGCAGCGATCTGCACGAAGCGCAGTGGATCTAGTCTCGCCTCCACAGTCGCGAGACGAGGTGGAACGAGCTAAACCCTGTGCCTCACCAAAACAGTTGCCAGCCTAGTTTTGTATTTTATATATATACCATCTGTCTCCCGGACGAAGCGCTGTACACTTTCATTCTATGCACAACAAGCTTGCTCGGACCGAGAAATGTGTCTGTGGTGGCTGAACAGGGCGTGGACTGGGCCGGCGCTGGCCCAGACAAGAAGATACGATGACGAATTAGAGTCAGCAGATGCGGAGCCGCACCACGAACAATACGAACCCGACTTTCACCTGCAGTCTCTTTTCCAATACAGGCAGCCATATCCCGACACCGATCAGCTGCTTCCAAACGACCACGACCAGTTACAGCACAGCTACTCGCAGAGCATCTCCGGTCTTGTGCCCTCTCACGCGCTTGCTTCGTCATTTGCAGGCGTACAGAGCACATACGGCCAGCATTACTCCCGCTCGGACACCTTACACCCTGACTCGACCCCAGAGAGCTGGGACCCCATCCTGTTGCCCCTCGCACCTGGCCTCGACAATGATTTGCAACTTGCACCCAATTCAGTTCTGTCGTCGCTACCACTTCTGGGCACTCCCGTCTACCAGCCCCCACTGTCAGCTCGCAGCTCTAGCCTGCCTTCCGGGCCGGCTTTGTTTCACAATTCACCGTCGCCGCTTCTAGAGAACAGTGCCCTACGGCCGGTTGTTCTGCACGAGTCCTCCACCGAGACGGACGCACTGTCAATGTCTTCACACTCTCCTACAACTGCCGCGGTCTCACTGGCCAAGCCAACGAGCGTGCACACAGGTGTGCCTCCATCAACACGTCGTTCCCGCATGGGATGCCTCACCTGTCGTCAGCGCAAGAAACGCTGTTGTGAGTCCAGACCCTGCTGCGAGGAGTGTGCCCGACTCCGGCTCACGTGCATATGGCCGCGTCCAGGAACAGAACGCAAAAACAAAAACAAGGAACACAAGGAGCAGGAGAACACCGTCTTCCACGAGCTCTACGGTAATATCAAGGTACTTCGAGGTGTGGTTGAACGGAAGGAGGACTTTCGTGATGAGCCACACTATTCATTGAGCTGAGTGCTCCTGGGCTATTAGACCTTGAAAGTGGACATGCGTCATTGCATGACTTGACACGACACAAAGCTACAGCCGACTGGGTTCGGCATGGGTCGACATGATTACTGGAATTCTGGAATCAAGATCGCTAAGTAGATTCATAGGAATCGGATGACCTATTGAGTAGGGGTCTTTTGCGACACTTCAATAAAATTGAAATATCGATTCTTAGCAGACGAATTTCAGGAATTTGTATTGTGCGGTGTTAGATACCTGACTGAAATACAGGTCCTGAATACGTGTCATATTTTGAAGGAGTTTAGTGATCATTCCTAGTAATTGAATCCATGTTACTCGTTTTGGTTAGATTGGGTGATGGTTTAGGATGCATTTTCAAAGTACAGAAGTTTTAAGCGCAAAATTCCTTGCGTACGTGGTGTGCATCGAACTTTTAGAGGCAGCTTGGGCTTTTGTGCTAGTTGACAGTATCTTCAGTTTCAGCTGTCAGCAGTCTGATATGTAGTCACGTCTCTTTTGATTTACCATCGATTGTCGCACTGTGCTCTTAAGAGCTGAGACTGTTGTGACTCGTTTCTTATTTATCTCGTCCCATGCCAGTTGTATCTCTGCCGAATCTGGCATGGTGCAGCGTATTTCTCCCTCTATCTCCATCTTTATGTATACGATTAGTCATTTTCACCTCTGTTTCAGTTCAAATCTGATGCCACACAAACTTGAAATTTGTATAACTCGGCCGTATCATACACCCTGGCATCGAACTTCGTACTCACGACTGACCTAAGTGACATGGACACTTGTTGATGTGCCAACCAGTGTCGATTTCTTGTCGATTTTTTATTCCTCAACTCTGGGCCTGGAACACCAGCCGTGGAAGACTTTCATTTCAGTCTTGTAGTTTATGGTACCCCTCCTTATATTCCCAACTCCGTCCAACGGCCATCTAAAATACTAAAATTTCATCAGAATAGCCCTTACACATTTATTGTCCACGCGACGGGCTTATAGCCGCGGAAATTGTGACACTCTGCAGTTGCCAGTTCGAACGTCTCGCGCACACCGGCACAAGGCGCCGTGACTTCTGAACCGGAGACCAAAATAGTAACTATTGATAATTAATCTTTGACAAACATCCTGATTAGGAAGTCTACGTTTTGGTGGTTCTTGTCGCGCTGTGAACAGCAACACCTAAAACAGTCTCTATCACCACAAGCATGACAGAGGACCTGAGCTTGCGTGACAAGCAAATAGTGTCATTGGAGCGGATGCTCTACTTGAACCGAGATGGTGCCGATACACTGCTCTCGGCACTGGCAGTGGAAGAGGCTGTTTGGAAGGTATTGGTGTTGGACAACAAGTCCCGTACGGTGGTTTCTTCGGTATTGCGCGTCAACGATTTGTTGCGCTGCGGTGTGACCGTACACGCTTTGATTGACTCGAAGCGCGCTACTCTCAGTGATGTTGCGGTCCTTTACTTTGTTGAGCCCACTGCGGAAAACGTTTTGCAAATTATCGATGATCTTACTCTTGACAAGTATGACACTTTCTACATTAACTTCACTTCTTCCATCAATCGTGAGTTATTGGAGGACTTTGCGAAGAAGGTTTCTATTTCTGGAAAGTCTCACAAGATCAAGCAGGTATACGACCAGTACTTGGACTTTATTGTCACTGAGCCGAATTTATTGTCACTTAACTTGCCAAACATTTACACCGCTCTCAACAGACCGGACACCAGCGAGGATACGATCCATAAACTCGTCGATCAGATTGCAAGCGGCCTCTTGAGCTCTATAATCACATTGGACAGCGTACCAGTTATCCGCGCGCAGCAGGGCGGCCCCGCAGAGTTTGTTGCTAACCAGCTCTACCTCAAGTTACGTGACTACCTCAGCAACCTGTCTACCCCAGCTCCGCAGTCTATCCAGCAGCGACCCGTTTTAATACTCTTGGACCGTAACATTGATTTAGCATCAATGTTCTCACACTCCTGGATATACCTGTGCATGGTGAGCGATGTCTTCTCACTTCAGCGTAATACCATCAAGATTCACAAATTCTCGAAGGATTCAGAGACTCCTACTTTGAAAAATTACGATGTGGATCCCAGAGACTTCTTCTGGAACAAGTACTCGCAGTTGCCGTTTCCCGATGTCGTTGAGAACGCAGATGCAGAATTATCGTTATACAAGAAGGATGCACAGGACTTGACCAATAGAACTGGGATTTCATCCTTAAATGACATTGACCCAAATTCTGCTAACGATACCTCTCATATCCAACAAGCAGTAGATGCATTGCCAGAATTGACAGCACGTAAAAACACGCTTGACATGCACATGGACATTTTGGCTTCATTGATTGACGAGCTCCAGGCAAAAAATTTGGATAAGTTCTTTGAGATTGAACAAAGCACAAACAGTCAGAAACTCCAGCAGGAGTTCCTAGAAATATTGGAAACGGAGGCGCAGCGTGACAACGCAGTTGACAAATTGAGGACGTTTTTAATCTTGATGTTACTTGTGAACTTACCTCAAGAATATATTTCACGCGTGAAGGGAATTTTTACTGACAAGTATCCCCAGGTTAATTTGAATGCGTTCAACTACATTTTGAAGTTTAAGGAAATGACTAAATTAAGCAACATCTCATCTTTAAGCGAAACTTCACTGACTAAAAGCTTGTCGAGTGAAGCAGCTAACAGCAATTCGTCTGCCTTGTTAAGTGGACTCTCTTCCAAGTTGTACGGATTAACCGAGGGCAAAATTTCAGAAGGCTTGAGTTCAATTGCGTCGAAGATAAAAAACTTCATACCTGAGAAGAAGCAAATGCCAGTCACTAACTTGGTTGAAGCGATTATGGATCCTAACAATGCATCAAATGCTTCTGTGCAGTTGACAGATGATTACTTGTTCTTGGATCCTAAATCACGAGGTGGAAGATCAAAGCCACCTAGAAGACAAACATATGAGGAATCGATGGTATTCATTATTGGAGGAGGGAATTACCTGGAATATCAGAATTTACAAGAATGGTCGAACGAGCCTAACAAGGCCAGGAAGGTAATCTATGGTAGCACTGACATTTTGTCAGCCAATCAATTCCTAGAGGAATGTTACGAATTGGGCAAGTGATGACTATAAGAGCCATGTTTCGTTAGGCAGTCTTTAATACACCTACATTGATTCTAGTTGTTTTTCGTTTTTAAACTATATGGAAAAAATAATACACAGGGGAAACCGCAACCAAAAAGCTTAAAGGAAACGGTTATTATCTTCCAAAACCTTAATCGAGCGGCGTGAGTCCAAGAACAAGAATTCGCACTCTTCAATATCGTCAATAGTGATTTCGCTACGACTGGCCGTTGTGCTCAAGATGCCCGCGGGAGTCAATAATTGTAGAGCATAGCGCAAAGAAATATTAGCTCCGTGCACTGACAAACGATCCAACGCATCAGCAGAAACCACCAATCCCTCTAATGTAGCACGCTTCGAGATAATAATCTTGATCTCGTCTTGGCTGTATGGCAATGTGCGTACAATTAAGAGACGGTCAATCAAGTCAGGAGGACAGCCATGAGGCGACTTAATGTCATCATCAGCTCCTCTTACGGCAGTCAATCCTCTGTTAGATGCCAAAACCACGATAGGTGCAATTGAACTCTCTAACGCGCGGTTTAAGTACGTGAATATTTCCAAATCCAACATGTTCACCTCATCGATGAAGAGAACACCCGGAATTAACTCGGCCACACCCTGGTCGATATATTTAGACACGACCTTGTTTACTTCCGTACGCAACTTGTCCGTGATTTCAGTTTTGCGAGGTTTAAGCAATTGTCCCATCATTGAAAGAACATCTTGACCTCCTTGTGGGCGCGCATTAGCAACATCCAAGTCATGCAAAGTTACATCCTGCACAATCTCTTTTTTCTTGTGTACCTCACCCTTGGGAAGAGGCACATACTCCTCAGCTTCCAAGTCAAACTCGGTAGCATAGGCATCTGACCTGCCTACACGCTTCACAGCTCCAGTATTGGCTTCGATATAAATCACATCACCAACGGAAACTCTCTCCTTTTGAATACTTTCGTAGATGCTTGGATCTAATCTCAAGTTTTTGGTTCCTTTTGCAGTCTTGAGTCCAACCAACACATGGCTGATGGTTTTACCATAACCACCCAACGGGTTCTCAGCTTCCTCGGGAGTCAACTCGATAACCTCACCTTCGTACACCTCTTTGGTTTCCTTGATGCGCAACCCAATGGCGCGACGGAAGTTCTCCATCAACGCTGCAGTCTTTTTAACTTCGGCAGAGTACAACTCAGACCCGACAATTGGACAAAACGGCACTTTAGGTCCTAACTCTTGGGATATCGCCAAAGCAAGAGCAGTCTTACCAGTGCCTGGGGGACCAGCCAACAAGATAGCCTTACCAGCCATCCTCTTCAGCTTAATCAAGTCAACAATAATACCGCACGCTTCACGGGCATCGGCCTGTCCCACGAAACCGCCCTCAACCTTTTTGGCTACTCCATATTCATCAAGACCCAACCCTTTAATGTGCGTATGAGCCGCAGTCCTGCTCTCACGAGACTGAGGTACTTCCTTAACTTCGTTGATTTGAACCATTGTCGGTTGGATGGGCAATAGTGTGTTTGTCAATTCGATTGGCAGTTCAAATCGAGTTTGAGGATTTTTCACAGGAGCGGAACGGATGTTTCCTGTGCTCAGAGCTCAAAGCGACAATAGAGCTCACAATTCGCAAGTCAAGAACAGCTACAGAGGCAATGCTCGAGTGTTCTTGGATACAGAGGAACGTACTACACCCTCCTTCTTTCAGGATAATTTTTGGCTATGTATTGGTGATTAGATACGGCAGAATCAAGCTGTCACCCAGCTCAAAAGATCAAATAACTAGACAACCCACTTCCTAGCTTACGGCAGCTTCAAACCAGTTATCCAACCAAGCATATAATTCAGAAGGTAAAAATTTAGTATAATCACCTATATATTCCTTTTATTCGTAGTCTACATCATCGTCCGCCTCAAGATCTTCCTTTGGCTCTTTAGGTTCTTGGCTTTCACTCCACTGCGTAACATCGTCAATATAACTCAAAATAGTGGCTATCAGGTCACTTTCTTTGTTGCAGTCTAAAGGTAAGAACTGGACCATACCAAAGTCATCTACCAACTGTGCGATCAGCCTACTCAATCTCGCATACCGCGGATTAAAGTCGTCTTCCAGCTCTTGCTTTCCCATGAGCAACGGGTCGGGGTTCAAGAACCGTTTAAGTTGTTTCTTATTGTATTCGTCCTTGACCAAGTCAACCTTGGACAAAATGTTGATATGAGGTAATTCCAAGAGAATCATAGCCAGCATGGCACTCAATGCACCCGAGAAGAATTTGGCATTGTCAACAATAAATGACGCTTCCAACAAGTAAGTCGCACACAAATTGAAATTAAGAGATCTTGTCAAGTGCCTGACAATAGACGGAAGAACCGGGACATGTGTGTAGAGTTCTATCTGACCCGGGCAGTCGAAAATCAAGTATTCATCGTTGAACTCTCCAATCTGCTCATCTAACCAGTCCAAGTTGTTCATTAAAAACTCAAAACAGTACACCAACCCACCGTTAGGACCTAAGTCCATCTCTTCCATGACATCATTTAGCGAAATCAAGTCCCTTATATCGATAGTGAACTCATACTCTGTTGGCTCCGCAGCTGGGTCTAAATTGACGATATGTGCCCTTCGACCGATACTTTGCATGTGTGTGATGATTCCATTACAGAATGTAGACTTACCGACTCCCGCGGGTCCTAATGCTAGAACACCAACTCGTGACATTGTATTAAACTAGGTATGATTTAGAGGTTATGCTTAGCAGTGGTTATCGGTAATCCTGTGGTTGTGGCGATGAGCTTGAATTTTTCAAAATGCTGACAATCAATACTATGTAGTACATCTAATAACTAAAGTTCTAAGGGCAGACTCGTCCGGGCGAGCAAGCAGCTTTGAGCGCAATGCTAAATGAATGTGATGTCACTGTCCTCACGACACCAGCAGTCATCGAAATCATTTTCGAGCTGAATCATGACGTCGATCTTCCTAGCCTTGAACAAATCTGTAATCTGTCGCTTGATGTAAATGCTATTTTCACCGCGATAGATTTGAACATGAATATACCCAGTCACAGATGACGAGTTCGGCCAGAATCGAGGAGTTGCAAACGACTTGACTCCTTTGACATTTGTTACTTCATTCAATACTTCGCGAACATTAGACTCTTCCTTTGCACTGAGTTTTAATAATAAAGTAGATGCCGTAGACTTGATCAATGGGATCGCAGAGAAAAAAATGAGTAGCGCAATAATGATTGAAGCGACGGGGTCGAAACCATCCCAACCGAGGAATTTTGTCATTATTGTCAGTATCACTACACCAACAGAGCCTAATGTATCGGCCAAAATGTGAAGAAAGATGCCCTTCATATTGTCATTCATTTGACCTGAGCCTTCATCAGCACAATCGTCCTTTCCATGATCGTCTGAATGACCATGTGAATGACCGTGTGAATGACTGTGTGAATGACCATGCGAATGACCTTCATGTCCGTGATTAAAGGCAAATATTCCCACCAAGTTTACCAACAACCCTAAAAATGAAACCACAATCAACTCGGTTGTTCTCTGCAACAGAACAGGATTAAATAACCGACCTATGGCTTCGAAAATGATACTTCCACTGATCCCAACCAAGAGAGTGCCATTTGTAAAACCAGCGAGGATTTCAAAGTTTTTGAGACCGAACGGAAACTTTCCATTGGGATTTACAGACTTCTTAGAAAGTACGCCCGCTACCAAGCCCAAAGCTAACGAAGTGCAGTCGAGGGCCATGTGTAATGAGTCGGAAAGGAGCCCCAACGACTTTGAGCGAAACGAGTAAAGCAACTGTACAAACATGAATGCCGTGTTCAACAATAAAAAGTTAAAGATTGCACGCGTGTCACGGTGTGCGTACAAGTTTTTGATAATCGAAGCCGTAGTGTCGGGCTGACTGG
Source organism: [Candida] anutae (assembly GCA_030566955.1). Classification (NCBI taxonomy): domain Eukaryota; kingdom Fungi; phylum Ascomycota; class Pichiomycetes; order Serinales; family Debaryomycetaceae; species [Candida] anutae. The sequence continues at coordinate 83,831 of JAKUBP010000027.1, read as the reverse complement.
GTGCAGCCGATTTGCTATCTTCGAGAATCTCTTCCAATTTGTCAGGGTCAGCTCGAATTAACCATGGCAACGCAAGATTTAAGCAGACTAGTGCTTTTGGTTCAACCGAAAGAACAAGCACAAACTCTAATACTATAGCCAACAAAGCCTGAAGGCCCATAATTCCCCGGGTCTTGAAAACCTGGCGCGCGCCTTCATATGAACGATACCTTCCTTCCACAATTGTGACCATTGCCACAAGAAGTAATGAAGCAAACAACTGAAAGAGCAAGAGCAAGCTCATTCGAAACCAAAACTCCTTGCCCACCAAGAAAAAGACTACTCCAAGTGAATACACGGCAACACCAGCCACCACATTCGTGTTTGTCTGTCCGTTCTGACGGGCCCACAGAAGCAGTTCAGACTTTATTCCAATTACTCCACCAAACATTGCAAAGTACGCACAACCAATACGTACAGCCAATCCGGCCTCCTGAGAAGCATACGCCACGTAGACATCTAGCAACATGGTCAAAGGACTGTAGAGATTGTATGGATCGACATACAAGCCCAATAGCAACACAGCAAGTCTACTAGGCGAAATGAAGAGAGAAGCTGTGGCCAACAATGCGGTGTACCCCAAAATTAGCACCGTGCTTTTGGTTCGGGACCCACCCACAGGACTGCGAGATTCATAGTTAGAAGTGTGCTCTAAGTAGGACGTAAGAACCCTCGTAAACTTAGCCGTAAGCCAAAATATCAGTACGAGTCCAAACACAAGGTGACAGCACACCACACTCCTCCACGGCGTAACATGATCCAAAACCGTCCCAAGAACAATCTTGCAGGACAGGATATAAGTGGGGAGAGCAACTAGCACAGGAAGAGTCGATAGAAATGCGATCGTGGGCCGCGGTCTTGGTGCGAATGATGAGATGGAAATTGCTGGTCGTAGCAGTTTAGTAACCGGTGTGGTGCCATGCTCCTTCGGACTCGCGGCAGCCGCTATGCCATCGGATGCGCTCGTTGAGTCCTCGGTTACCAAGTCACCGTGCGAATGCGTATGGCCATGGCCATGCGCATGCGAATGGGACATTTGCTTGGTTCCAGGAACTGTAGTTGACGGCGGTAAAACAGCGCTTCAATTCGGCGGCTTAAATTTCTACATATTATACACGTTTTTAGCCATATTGCTTGTCACATCGCTGAGCCCCGACGCATTCATCACAAAAACTGACGCTGGCTTCGGGCTTTTATCTATAGGTACTAGAAGAATAAATAAATAAGAGTGTAGCATAAATAAGAGCAGGTCCTGGTAACAAAAAAGTGGGTCGGCCTTCTCTAAGCCATCCACCCGTCTATTCTAAGCACGTTGTTTTCGTCGCACGCTAGACAGCCACCGCATCCATGGCCCTGAACCCGGTCATCAACATCATAACTGGTCATACTTCATTGTGGATTCAAAGGCGATGGAAGCAGCAACTACACGAAGCATTGTCGTGACAGTCGTGCGGATACAATCGAGGACACGCGGTCCGGAGAGAGTGGGTAGTGTGAGGAAGATGAGGACACCGCGGCACAGGCACCCAATGACTTTTTTGAGCATTAATAGATGCAGCCGTCGTCAACCCGCATTTTCCGCATTTAATGCTTCATTAGAGGTTGTAAACACAGCAGCGTTTATTGCACCACAAAGTCTTCAACGTCAAAGCGCTTTGGCGAGATACCCATCTTGCCTATGTAGTCTTCAGTGACGCGTCTCATCTCCTTGGTAGTAGCGTCCAGCCAGTTGAGCTCGTGACGCATAACCTCAACCACTCCGTCAATGGCGGAAATGGCTTCGCGGGCATTCAAAAATGCCAAGCGGGTACGGCGAGCCAAAAAGTCCACAGGAGTGCGGATGTACTCATACTGAAGTGAGTACTTGAGCTCGGCAATAGTAAAAGGCTCATCAAACGACTGGTAGGACAAGTGGTTGTCAGGCAGCGCCGAGTTCTCCAGGGGCGAAAAAGTGTGAATCGCGGCCAAGTTCACCGGCAACTTGTTGTAGTCCAGCTGTTGGTACAAGTCCAAAATCAACGAGGAGCGCGAACCATAGTTGTGGGAGAGATGCTTAGCCAACTTGAGGGGGATGCGGTACTCGTGGATCAAGCGCGCAGAGTAGTTCTTGGAGTAGTCGTTACCACCAATAAGAAGGATTTCGTTTGTGACACAGCGCTTTGCGTGTTTCAAGTTATGCGTCTTGACAACAGTGTCGACAGTCTCCTCGGCCATCTCACGGTACGTGGTCCACTTACCACCCGAAATGGTGATAAGCTTCGAAACCGGGCCAACAGTAATCAAGTGTGATCTAACCAAACCCTGAGTGCCGCTGTCACCCTCCTTGGGCAACTTGGCGGGGTCACGCACCAACGGGCGGATACCACACCAGGCAGACAAGACATCTTCACGCTTAACGGGGAACACAATGTACTTTTGCAACTCATTCAAGATATCTTGAATGTCTTCCTCAGTGGGAACCGGGTTAGCGGGAACCTCCTTCAATGGGGTGTCGGTGGTTCCAGCCAAAACCTTACCCTGCCATGGCAAAAAGAACATGACACGGCCATCCAGGGTCAGAGGGTCAAGCAATCCAATATCGCGGGGACAGTAGTACTCGGGTAACACAACGTGCACGCCCAGGGACGGCACAACCATCTTTGGGAGCTGGGCCTCCTTGGGGGGCAATCCCAAGGGGTCAGCGTCCATCTCGAGCAACTTGTCCGCAAACGGACCAGTAGCATTCACAACAGCCTCGGCATGAATCTTGTACTCCTTACCAGTCTCCACATCCTTGGCGCGAACACCAATCAACTTACCGCCTTCGTCCTTGAGCAACTGCTCCACCGAAAAGTAGTTGAGCACAGTTGCACCATTCTCCACTGCTGTAATCGCTAACGACGCATTCATACGCGAGTCGTTAAACAGACCATCGTGGTAGATACAGGACGCCTTCAAGTTGGTGTCGTCCATCATAGGAGCAAAGGCGGCGGTACGCTCGCGCGAAAACACCGTGGACAGTCTCAAGTTCTGGTGACCCGCAAACCAATCATACATCTTGCACCCCATGAAAAAGTATGGCACCTGCCACCACTTGTACACAGGAATCATAATGGGCAAAACCAGACACAAGTGCGGCGCGGTACGCAACATGTTACCACGCTCGTTAAGCGCCTCAATCACCAAGTCCAACTGAGCCTTGCTCAACTGAAAGATAGCCTTCTCCAAGTAGCGCACACCACCGTGTGCCATCTTGGTGGACTTACTCGAGGTCCCGGCTGCAAAATCCACCTTCTCGAGCAAGCACACCAGGAGACCACGTGTCGCCGCATCAAGGGCGGTACCGGTGCCGGTCGCACCACCACCAACAATCAACACGTCAAATTTCTTGTCCAAGGTCAGAATCAAGTCCTCACGCAGGGGAGGCGCCTTGTCAACCAGCTTCACAAGAGGGCGGTACAGATCCTGAAAGTGAGACTTTGTAGGGGTGCGAACAAAGTCGAGGTACCCAATGGTACCCGCACCAACTGCACCGACTGCGTACACAGCCTTTGCAGCAGTAGACTTTAGAAATGACATGGACGCAATGTGGTAGGCTTCACGGGGCTGGAAATCCACGGTTGCTTTATAGAAATTTCCACTTCGCAGTTTTCTCACGTGATCTCGGAGAAGCGGATGGGAGTCTTCCATGGCGGCGCTGCGAGGCCTTGGTAAAATGACCCGGGAGGTGGCGCGGCGCCAGCGGCGCGCTCGCCCGGATTCTCGCCCGGATTCTGCCGTTCAGCCACTGGCCGCCCCGCAACTGGGCCCCACATGCTACTATTATTCCCGGCAGCAGCCTCCTTGCGCGAGGAGGCTCGTCCCGAGCACGTGTGACCGAAAGGCCGAGGTATCGGACAAGGTCGTGTTCCGACCAAACAGATTTTGCAACATCAACCGTACGCGCTAGCATGACGACACGAGGTGACGGCGTCGACTCGGTTAAGGGGCGTAGGTGCCGGCGGAATGTACTCCGTCACGCTGGGCGAGAGTCCCGGGGGCGAATATACCCCATACCAAGCCACGAGGCGCCGAGAATTCTAGGGATTACATAAGTCAAGCCCTGGTATCAACCGCACATGAAGAAGGGCTTTGTTAGTAGGGACTTGGTTGCTTTGTAATTATCGCGGTCCCACAGGCGATAGGGCGGGCGCGGTGTGAAAGGTGATTGGTGGGGCGGGGAAGCTGATACGGAGGTGGAAGAGGAGGAGTAAGTGAGAGGTGTGAAGGGTGTCAGAGAGGGGAGGCAGGAGGTGCTGGTGGCGGCCGGATGTGGTTAGATCAGTAATGCGGACCAGTAGTGTAGACCAGCAAGGTAATCAAGCGTGGCAGATTTAGGTGTACGACGCAGGGATTGCCAATATTGGCGCGCTATTTTAGTGGCGCGGAAGGCCGAGACCCGTTCCGTAAACGTTTATGAGTCAACACCGCTTCGCATCGAGCTATTTATAATCTCGCGTCGCGTGCTTTATAAGCCCGGCAAATTAACTTTTTCGTGTCGAGGTTTATTGTAGCAACCGTCTTCTTCAATTACGCCGGGGCTGGGCCTCGCGTCTCTATTGTGCCACCCGTCTTGTATGTCGCGTTCTTTGTAAGTGCCGAATTATTTATAATCGTCGTGTTCTTTGTAATTGTCTTATTCTTTGTCACCGTCGTATTCTTGATAATCACGAGTACCCAATTCTTAATAATCATTCGTCACGGAAATAGGCTAGAGGTGTAGGCAATGGCGGACCCAGAGGTTGAAGCGTTCAAGCTGGTGGCGGGCATTGACTCGGACATCCACGATGCGGACGTGCGTGCGCTCCTAGAAGTGAATGGCGGAAACCTCAATAACGCACTTCTGGTGTATTTGGACACGCAGTTTGACACGGTGTCCTCCGCGCCCCTTGGTGCGGGACCGGCTGCCGAGTCGGCGTCACCAGAATACGAGCGGCCAGCGGCAGCAGCCGCGGAACCGCTAAACCTTCATCATCAGCTCATCCTTGAGTCTATGACACCTCGGCTTCCGCGCGCACCGTCGATTTCGGATGCGTGGCGTGCCGAGCGGGAGCGGTGGTGTTTAGAGCGCGAGTCACGCGAGTCAATGATTGAGGTGAGTCCGCGCCCATTCTGGGTGTGGCTCTTGGTGTTTCCGCGCCAGGCGTGGCTGCGTGCGTGGCTGTACTTTTACGTGGCGCTCCGCTACTTGCTTGGATGGAACTTTGTGGAGAACCAGCTTTTGGCGCGGTCGTTTGACTACGAGCAGCTCTCGTCACAGAGCCTTCTCCAAATATTGGAGAGAGGAGTGGATCAGGAAGATGATGAAAAGGGATCATATGGGGTACCAGATGGGGAATCAAATGAATCAGATAATTCAGATACAGAGTCAAACCTGAGGTCAATTGGCACGGAGGGATTTACATCAGGGTCAATTACCACAGGGTCAATTGTCACAGGCTCGCCCACACGGTTAACTTCCACTGGGCCGGGCACAGAAGGATCAATTGGCGAAGAAACTAGTAGCGAGAACAATGCTAGAAACTTGGTTTCCGATAGTGTCCAAAGTGGAAGTTTAATAAATGTGTCAGAGAGCGGCGTGCGGCATAGACACAAGTCCAAAAGAACTGATCAAGTTCCTAAGCATATTTTGGACTACAACATCTTTGATGATGTCTTCAACGAAGTACATCGTCGCGCACAGCAGGAGCATAATTGGCTCTTGATTGTTCTTGTCGAGGACGGAGCAATCGGAGCAAATCTCTTGCGCGACCTTGTGTCACACGCCCGCTTCCAGGCATTGTTCCACAAATCTTCTGGTGCATATCGTGACACCCTCATTTACGCCGCCTCGCCGCGACTGGATCCGCAGGCATGGCAGGTTGCACGCGCATACCGTGTTCACCGCCTTCCGGCGGTAGTACTCGCTGCAAACGTGTCGCCTCTGCAGCACACTGCGCCACTGATGCTGGTGTGCTTTCGCACCGCCGACTTAACAGCGCATAATATCCCTGCAGTGTTTAGAGCGGCAAACACCGCATTGGAAAAGTTTGACCCCCAGCTTGTGCTGGCTCGGGCTGACAGGCGCGAGCAGGAATTTGCTCGGGTCTTGAAGCAGCAGCAGGACGATGCGTACACCCGCTCGCTAGCACAAGACCGCCGTAAACGCAGAGAGAAGGAACTACGCACACTTCGGCACGCATTTATCGCGCAGCAATATGCCAATGATACCCTTGCACAGCTGCTCCAGGGCGGTGCAGACGAACCCAAGGTACGCTTGGCAATCAAGATGCCCGCAGGAAACCGTGTGGTGCTACTGATTAGTCGCAACACGACGGTGCGTGAGCTCTACTTGTTGGTGGAGATTCGTCTCCACGGGCCAGACCTAGAACTGCCTGTCCCGCAGCCAGAACTGACAGTATGCAGCGAGAACTACTTTACGCTCTACCCGTGCTCCTTCGACCTCGTACAGCCACTCCCGCGACACACCGTCCCGCTCACGGAGCTCGCCATTGCCGCAGTGCCGGAGCTCAAGTCGGGCGCGAGTTTGTGTGTCGAGTTTCCCGACGAGAACAGCGAGTAGACGCCTCGTGAGGGGTCACACTAGTATTTTGTATTTAGTCGTGTTTTCCCAAATTGCACGGGTCAACGAAGTTTAGCACAGGGTGTTTTGACGACTATCGTAGGACGTTAGTATGTCAAGCCGCCAGTCCCGGTTAGAAGCCGAGAAGCTTTCTATCATTCAGCAGCTGAAGTCGCGGGAGCGGTCTGCCTCTCCGACGAATGCTTCCGGTAGCCGTTCGCTGCTGGTTGCCAACGACGACTTCCACAAGGATCTCAAGTGGAGTATCACTAACCACGACCCTCTGGAGCGGCTCGGGAAAGATGGACGGAGCAAGGAGAGTATGGAGGATGATTGGGAAAACGAGTACAGTGAGGAGGAGAACGTGAGTGACGATGACACGGGCGAGAAGTTTCAGTACGATGACACGGGCAACATATTGCCAAACTTTGCGTGCGTGGACGAGAAGATGAACGAGATATCTCTGATTTTGGAGAACTCGAACTTGAGCGACCAGAGCACGATACGTAAGTTGGAGGAGCTTACCGCGAACGAGCGGGCTTTTGCGAATGCACGGACTATTGGGACTGAGATTGACAAGGGTGCTTTGGACAAGTTGGCGACGACCAAGCACGAGCTCACAGGAACCGACTCGCTCGACTTGAACCGGCTGGACCAGGATGCCTCGGCGCGGAAACAAAAATTGGAGAATTATCAGTCGTACCGCCGCAAGATTATACACCAGGAGAACCTGACCAACGAGGGCTCGTCGCACGGGCCGCAAGCCGGTACTACTCTGGGAGACCTGTCGGCAGCGGTTGAAAACGACGAAGAACGGGATAAAACCTCGAAGGACTTTATGGTACCGTACACTTCGGCTGTAGAAGACAAGTTGGATAGCGAGTTTGCATCACAGTTGAATGAGACAATTACGGAGGGTAAGTTGGATTCTGACAAGGCACACTCGCGTATCATTCAGACAATTACGCGAGGAAACTTTTTCCAGCTCATCAATCCCAAGATTAAGCCCAAGATGTTTTTGGTTTGCATGGACTTTTCTCCAGAATCCATATTTGCATTGGAATGGTGCTTGGGAACGGTGTTGGTGGACGGCTCGGTCTTATTCATAGTGTGCGTTATTGAAGAGAATGACAATAATCATCACTTGAAGGGTAACACACTGAATGAAAGCGCACGCGAGACGTTTAGAATGAATATGCTAAACAGAGCTAAAACGCAAGTGCTGAATTTGCTCAAGTTGACCAAGTTACAAATCCACATTGTCATTGAAATTATCCATCATCCTATTCCCCGTCACCTCATTTTGGAGCTTATTGATAACCTTCAGCCCACATTGGTGGTTGTTGGCTCAAAGGGACAAAGTGCAATCAAGGGAGTTTTGCTAGGATCTCTTTCCAACTACTTGGTGACGAAATCGTCGGTTCCAGTTATGGTTGTTCGTGAAAAGTTAAAGAAGATCAACCGTTTCAAGACTGGTTCCTCGGTGTTCTCTAACAATATCAAACCCTTGACGTTATCCGAAGCCAGAATTGACTAGGCCGGTCATAAAGACACTCGACTATTATGTTGTTATATTCACTTCTACGAAATGGGACTAGTGGTACTTTGTGCTTGTCTTGTCTACATTTAATATTTCTATTATCAGGTTAAGATTGTTTCACATCTCAACAATAACACACTAGACGTATCAGTAGTAAACCTCTATCAATCCTTTAGGTGTAAACCGGACACCACACCCCGGAATCGGACAAGAAGCTGGAGCGTACACTGCAGGGTTTTTGATTGTCATTCCTTTGGGGGTATCTCGTGTTCTCTTTGGCCTGCTTCCGATATTGCGAACGCACCGTCCACAAAATACATGTCCACACCTTGAAACAAACACGCGCTTCGAAAGGGTAATATCCACATCAAAACATTGACCCATGCATACCCATGGTGCTTGTACACCATACTCTTGAACGAGCTTTTCGAAATTATTATCACTTGTTGGATCAGGCTTAAAATCCTGGGGTATTCCCTCACCCAAACCTATTCTGCATAGCCCGCAGCAGACTGGCGTTTGGGGATTGAGGTTGTTAGTGAAGCCTTCCTCTGTACTTTCAGCGGCCTGCTTTTTTACTTCTTGGGTCTTTTTATTGTAGCTGCGTTCGCTCGCGAGACGAGTATCCAAGTCCCGTTCATTCTCGCGCTCAATACGGCGCATAATTGAATTTTCAACGGCATCCTCATTGTTTTCGTAGTCATTTGCAGCCTGGTTGCCCTCAAATGCTCGTGCAAGCATATTTGCTGCCCTCATGTAATCACCGTGTGGATAAAACCTCCCAATATTAGCGAAATGGGGTATATTTGCAGTCCAATTTCCAAAAATACCGAGCTGACCAGGCTCCACACCAGGACGACGGCCACGGGCCTGCACAGCCCTCGGTGGTTGTGCGGACCTCGAGGACTGGGGCACAGGTATGCGTCCGGCTTCTCTAAAACCGATTCTCCGCCCTCTATGACCTCCTCGCTCGGAGAAGTTGCCTATAGGCGTACGTAAGATTGTTACTCCGTCATCAGAAGCGTCCAACACAACCAGGTTGGTATGTATGGTGTACGGAGCGGGAGGGCGCCCCAGATGCCCTTCATGTATACTGAATGGATGAGGTGGTCGGGCTATAGGTCGCTCGTTTATTATTCGCACTTCGTCGTCATAGTCTAGCGTCACATCTGGCACTTCTATCGTCGGCAGACGCTGGTTCCGTAGTGGCGAAGGGTTCGGATTGCTCCCTGTTATTAAAATCTCATCGTCGGATTCCACCTCCTCAACTTCTATAACAGGCTCTACCGACAGCTCTTCCAACTGCTGCGGCAGCGAAAGAACTAACGTGTTCTCTCTACTATTCACGCCAAAACCCTCCTCCTCTCTATTATGTATTATGGTGCTCATCTGGTTGTCTTGACGCTCATCCATCAACTCATCATCCGATATATCAATAATCTGGTTCCTGTGTTTATGATGCCTTGGAGGCGGTTGTCGTATTGTGTCCATATCAGTAGTCTGTATGGTCTCTCTTAGAAAGTGTCGCCACCCTAAAAGCTTCTTGTTGGGGTGGCTTGTGCTAGTACGATTTTGATGATCGCTCCAGCAGTTTTAGTTCCGTGGCCCGAGTTTTGACGCCAGCATAAGGCGTTACTCAAAAGAGCTCTACTTGATTATGTAGAGGAGAAGCTACCGCCGCGAATGTAGCAGACTGGAAGCTACGATTGTATGAGTAAGAGGCTTGAAGGAAATGTGTATCAAAAAAGACTAGCTGCGTGGAAACTGAAGAATTGTATGTTAGCACTAGCCAAAAAACTGGCGCACAGACTGGGTGACTTAAACGGGCCCCGAGAAAGTAGTCGTTTGGCGTAAGTCGCTTTAAGTATTCAAGTCGGAGATTTGTAGAGATTTTGCTCAGGTGTAAGGAGCTTAAAGAGAATGACAGCTTTGTAATCGGCCATTCTAAACTAACTAGCGTGGTCCCAAGTTTGACAATTATCCAGGTTGGTAACCAGAGTGACAGCAAGTTAGTATCAGGCAGGGGAGCTAAATTTACAACTTTATAAAGTGCTATGATGACCGCGTCCCCTACCAGATAATGTCTTCAGCTAATATCTTTTATTATACAAACGCATAAACATCTACCCACGAATTACTTCTTCAAGCCACTTCTGATGTAGCGACCAACGACCACACAGTGATCTCTCTCATAAGGCTCCAAAGTCAACTGCTCCAAGGGCTTGATGCGCTCCTCTCTCAACTTCTGGACCTCTCTAGCGAAAACTGTCTCAGCATCAACGGTAGAGTCAATACAGTTGGCCTTGATGGAAATAACAACAGTTCCCTGGTCCTTCAAGAACAAGTGCGAGTTCAATGCAATAATACGAGCCTGATCGGGCTGAGCAACATCGGCGAAAACGGCATCAACCATTCCAACCAACATACGGTACTTCTGGGGGTGACGGGCATCGTCAATGATGGGAATCACATTAGGACGCTTCTTGGCCATACCAATTAATTCTCTACCAGGACGGTGAGAGAACTCGACAGCGTAGACACATCCCTCGGGGCCGACAACGTCGGACACGTGGGAAACAGAGGTACCAGAAGCGGCACCTAAGTACAAGACCTTCTTACCGGGGGCAATTCCTAACTCGTCAATACCACCCATGATACCGGCAGCCAACTTGGAACGGAAAGGGTTCCAAACACGGTACTCGACCTTGGTAGGCGCGGCACCTTCCTCCTTGGAGGGCTCCTCGATAGAAACTCTCTTCTCACCGTAAACACTTTCACCAGGTGCCATATTTCTGGTGACCAAAAGATCCTCCTTACCACGGGCGATAAACACACCAGCGTGTCTGTGGGGCTCAATTACAACCTTGGCACCACCACGGGCGCCGCCACGGGCGCCACCACGGCCACCACGAGCACCGCCGCGAGCACCACCACGGGTACCACCGCGTCCACCACGGTCTCCGAAACCACCACGGCCACCGCGTCCACCACGGTCTCCACCGAAACCACCACGGCCACCGCCACGGCCACCAAAGCCGCCACGGCCACCACGGCCACCACGGTCACCACCACCAAAACCACCACGTCCACGAACGGGACCACCTCTACCTCTGGGAGCGCTGAATGCCATTTTAATAGACTTGGATGAGAGTTAAACAAACAGCCAAGGTTAATAGAAAGGTGTGAGAGAGATAAATCGAGATGAGGAAAAATTTTCGGTATGGCAAGTTTGGCTAGTCACGTGCAAATTGATACCGAGTTAGTACTGATTTATGGCACCATTTATTAATCACTTCCTATTCATTCAGAGATTGAGTACGTGTTTTATATTTAGAAAGACCTTAATCGTACTCACCTGCTTTTCAATTTCTCAAAATCTCTGAACCAGAGTCACAATGGTCACTTAAAGTAACAAAATGGAAAGAAAATGGTTATTGGAGTCAAACAACCTCAAAAGTTCATTTTTGACAACTTTACTGGGACTGTTCGTTTTCTGTTGCTTCATTATAGCTTCTGGAGTTGTTTTAGTTGAATAAATGCTCATCTTGGGCATTTAATGTCAAGTCATCATTAACACTGGCGATGCTCATCATGCGGCTCAAAAATCACGTTTTTATCACGTGTTGATAATTGCAACCCTTTCAAAACCTGATATGCAAACGATATTCAGCATCCATGTAGTTGAGATGAAAAGTATTGAATAAATGGATAGATTGTTCTTCAAGTTGTGGAAATGCGTTTGTTAACGTCAATTTCTACCGTGCTGGTTGCCTGTAAAACTGTACTTGATTTGTCATTGATAGAACATGAAAACAGCCCAAAGTGTAATTTGCGCAATATCTAGGCTTTGGCAAAGGCCGGCAGAGCAGACACGTCGGCAATGCCATAGAAATTCCGAAGTGTGCTAAACCCTTTTCTCCAGAAATACCTTCTTTTCGAAACTCAAAAAGGGTTTAGACTCTTAGTTTGGGGCAACAGCACAAAGTTTAGGCCTACATTGCGTGCTGCAAGAATAGGATTCTATTACGATTGATTGTCTCCGTTTCGGCCAAGATCCATCACAAAAGGCTTGTCTGGTTGTGAGGCAAGAAGTAGCGCGCTTACTGATAGCCGAAACTTTGATAAGGAGAGTGAATCAAGAGGTCCGCATGTGATAGCGCTACCATATATGCGTACCGGGAACATAATGCCGTATGGGGCGCGGCTAGTTTCTCGACAAGTCTTCTTTATTCAAGAGCCAGCAATGAGTATTGCCGTGGTAGCTCTTGGGGCTTTAATCACTGGTGCTGCAAATTCCCTCTTCACCAAGTACCAAGACCAGCAATGCGTGCGTAACTGTTCTGATGCACTTGGTGCGGAGTACTTTAACCAGCCCGCGATCCAAACGTTACAAATGTTTATGGGTGAACTCTTGGTTATTGTTGCGTACTACGTATCATACAGGTCAAATCTAGCTAGGCGCCAAGATTACACGCCCATCGGATCGGCATTGAGCCCCATCCCGTCCCGCCAGAATGATGACAAGGCTTGGTTCTTTCCGTCCAAGTTTGCACTTCTCGCACTGTGCGACTTGATCAGCACCACACTTTTGAATGTTGGTCTCGTTTACACCCCTGTGCTGGTATACCAGATGATGCGTGGACTGATTGTGATGTTCGTGGCGTTGCTTTCTATCTTGTTCTTGAAACGCAAAATTACTAGAATGGAGTGGAGCGCGCTCGTAATGGTAACGGTTGGAATATGTATTGTGGGATTGTCCGGGTCTTCAGCAAAATCCGAGCCGGTGAACACTGAAGGGGAAGTAACCGTTTCTACGAAGGTGGTTTTTGGTATGTGTCTTATTTTGCTTGCCGCCTTGGTGCAAGCCGCGCAGTTTGTGCTTGAGGAGCATGTTCTTTCTACAGATGACGTGACACCTTTAAAAGTGGTGTATTCCGAAGGATTTTATGGTAGTGTCTTGATTTTGCTTACGCTGTTTATCGTGCAAGCAATTGCCAAAAGGGTAGTGGACCCTGCCGATTTTGTATCCTCGCCATTTAACATCTCAGAAGGTCTTCGAGAAGTGTTTGAGCTGCGCAAAATATTGTTCACTCTGTTTGGAATCATGCTCTCAATTTCGTGCTTTAACTATTGTGGAGTAACAATAACTCAAAACGCCTCTGCTACCGCACGCTCAACGGTTGATGCATGTAGAACATTGCTTGTATGGTTAGCAGCAATGGCAATAGGTTGGGAGCTGTTCAGATTTTTGCAGGCCGCAGGCTTCGCACTCTTGGTAACTGGAACATTATCTTTTAACGGCGTCATTAAACCCCAATCATGGAATTGGGTACCGCAATGGTTTAAGCAGTAGGTTCATATGGAGACATTTATAAAAAGTTTGGGTCTGTCAATAAAAGGGGTGTGGTGCCTTGCAATATCTGAGTGAATACGTGTAGCCAAGTAAATGTGTAGTGAGTAACACCTCAGATAGGACCATGACGGTTTGCTGTTTAAACCCAAGTTTATAATTTACCAAATTATTTAGGCATTTTATGACATAAAGTCAAGATTTTGGCATTTTATGAAACATTAATGAACCTGAGTTTTGGGAAAGTATAGAATACTACAATGGAACCATCTTGGAGAGCACGTACAATTATCCACAAGCTCGCGTTAACCGTTAAACAACAAAATCCTAACTCGTAATCTGGCTCACTACAAGTATACTATTAAGTTTGATCACGTGATCAAAACAAGGTCAAATTCGCCACTGCAGCGTAAAGACGGTGACTAGAGTTGTCGACATGGTACGTAGCGGCAACGCGTCACGCAGAGATGGGATTATACTAACAGTCCAGTCGTTGAGATTGATTCCTGAACAGAGGCAGCCGAGCTCAATCAGCAGCACAAGTTACGGCGAAGCTGCCGTGTCGGCACCTGCCTTGCAGGACACCTTACGGAACCAAGAGGGCCCTGTCAGCTTGGCGTCCAAGATCAACGGCCGCCATCCATTGGAAGCACGCATAACAGGATGGGACCAGACCCAGCTCGACACACGCTTGGAAACGTACCGCCGCGTGTTTGGTGCGGGAGTCCCAATCAAGCGCCAAATGGAGTTGGAGATTGTGGAGGCTACAGAATTCCGTCCCAGTGTCTTGGGCGGATGCGCCAGCGGCGACAGCATGCACCACGATATATTAATGAACAAGGATGCCCTGGTGGACTGGGAAGATGTGTACAAAGGCGGCTTTGAGAGCGGCGCACATGTGCCAGACTTCCACACGGAGATGGAACGCAGAATGGGAATCTAATTCAGAAAGCTAGTTTACTTCTTACGCTGTACAAATAAGCACGGGAAGACCGACGGCCCAACCGCCAATACACTATAACCTGTCAACTTGTAGTCGTCGTCATCGTCATCGTCATCATCATCGTTGTCGTTGTCGTCGCCGCCGTCGTTATTGCTGACGTCGTGTAAAAATCGTGCACCGCCCAAAAAAATTTGACACGAGAAAAGTGCTGCCAAAACAGCTACGGTGATCCATCTTGCAATCGCTCATCAGCTTCTCTCACTGCTAGTCCGCAATTTATACTAACGTGTAGTTTGCTGCTGTACCGAGAGAAAACGATTGTCGCATTTTCCGACTGTTACGAGCTATATTTCCTATTCTGGACTTTTTACATGAGCATGATTTACTCAAGGATGCATCGCAAGGACGAGCATGGGGTAGAGGATTATTTGGGCGAGAGTGGCGCTGCAAATGCTCTTGCAGCTGCGCGAGCCGCCGATCTGAGCGATCTCGGCGACGTTAGCAACGGCTCAGAACCTGGTAGCATTGGTAACCCTCATGTCTCCAATCGAAACAGCGCCCATGTCAGCGATGCCAATGGTGGCGTCGGTGGTAACCATACCTCGGGACCGGCCAATGGTGCGGCCGCCTCTCGCATTGCTGGCATTCCTGTGAATGCTCGCGGACAGTCGTATTCGATGGCAGAGACATTTGGAGTTTGGTTTTCTAACAAGGATGAGCTTCTCCAGCATGCCCAGCATGAACCCGTTGACCCGAACGCTAGCTATAAGCAGGAGAAGCCGAAACAGCTTCTTCACTTGGATTATGACGATGCGAAGGTCGCTGAGGGAGATGCAGGCACAAGCGTAGATGTGAGAGATACGGCACCTGGAACCCTGACGTCCGAGGATAGTGTGGGCGAAGGGGGCGGAACGGCTTCTAGTGTGAACTCTTATCCCCTTGCATCGCTGGCTCAGCCAAAGCCAACCGTTCCTAATCTTCCCCCAGGATTGTCTCGCGAAAAGCCCTTACTTTTGCCATCGAGCAAGATTATGTGGTTTTACATTGACCCCCTAGGGACCGAACAGGGACCCTTTAGTGGAGATATGATGCAGGAGTGGTTGACTGGTGGCTACCTTGATCTCGGATTGCAGATCAGACGACAGGAGCAGCAGTCTTTTCAACTGTTGCAGGATTTTTGTCAGACCGTTCAGGACTATATCCAGCCATTTAAGGTCCCGCTATCCGAACTACCTAGCAACCAGTTTGGTGGCCTTGGACTGCTGCCGCTGTCTCAGATGAGTGGCTACCACCCAGACAAGCAGGCTGGCATGCAGTTTCAGAACCAATTCTCGCAGCCCCCGTACGCCCAAAACCCGGATCCGTATGCACAGGGACAGCAATATGCACACCAACAAGTTCAACAAAACCAACCGTCTCAGTTCCGTTCTTTCATGTCCAACCCTGGAACCGGACAGTTGGGTGTGGGTAACTTGCGTTTGAATTCAACGCTTGGCTCGCAATCAAACTTGTTTGGAAACGATTTTATTACTCCCGATCCTTTTAGCGGCCATTTAAACTCAGTGCAACCAAACGGATACCCTGCTAACGGAGCGGGAGGTAACCAATTCGGGATCGAACCGATCAACAACATTGCATTCGGCAACCCATTGCATAATCAATTAAATACTATGCCGTCGTTGTTACAACAGCAGATTAATCAACAACTGGGCCAAAAGTCTACATTGTTAGGAACTAACAGTGCCTGGGGTTCCATTGACGCTCCCGGCGGACTCTTGAACACTACCGGGAACCCAGCATCGAATGTTAACCCCTTGGCCGCTCAAATTCTTCAGCCTGTACCAGCTTCACCTTGGATCCCTGGTTCGCAACACATGTCTAGAGTTGGGTCACCTTTCATTTCTGCACCGACTTTAAATGCTGCTGAAGTTTTAGCTGTGCCATCCGCTGCTAAGGACTCGCATCCAACCTCTAAGCTTGCACAGGAAGACTCTACATTAAAAGCTGTGAAAGAAAAGACTGTTACTGATACCAAAAACGAGACACAAAAAGATTTAGTGCCACAAATTTTATCTGATAACTCCGAAAGCCAAGCTATACCCGAAGTTAACGACACACCAAAAGCCGAAGAACCTAAAGAAAATAAGGAGGTAACACTTGAGGAGACTGCCGATTCTGCTGCTTTGCCTGAAACCAAGAGTGAAAACTCTCATGAACCCCACGTAGTAGAATTAAGACCGTCTACACCATCCCAACAGAAGTTGGCGCCATGGGCTGCAAAGAAGGAATTAGATTCTACCGGAAAGCCCACTTTAACTTTGAAGGAAATTCAAGCTATAGAGGCCGAGAAATTTGAGAAGCAGAAGCAAATTCAGTTACAGTTGAAAATGGAACAGTTACAAATCGAACAGTCACTCGAACAGCAAAGACTCTTAGCATTGGCCAGTTCCCAGGAGAAGGTGAGACTCCCAAAGACATCTAATTGGGCAAACTCCCCCTTAAAGCCGGCCCCCATTCAAAGAACATTAGCAGAGATTCAGTTAGAAGAAGCGGAGGCTGCATTAGCTAAAGCTAAGGCAGCGAAAGCTGCAGGTGTTACCCCCACGAAGACTTCATTTGCAAGTACTTTATCCAAAGTACCAGCTGTTGATGATAGTTCATGGACGACTGTGTCCTCCAAGAAGCCAGCACCGATTAAGAAACCTGCACAGGTCGTCATTCTTTCCTCATCTGCATCAAAGGCAAACCCCCTGTTATTACGCTCTGTGTCTGCAATTAAAACTTTACCCGCTGTGAATGGAAAAGCTTTAAGAGAAGAGTGTATAATGTGGGCAAGAAGCTCTTTAACAAACTTGTATCCAACCGTCTCAAGAGAAGATTTGTTGGAAATTTTTGTTTCATTGCCAGTAAAGAATCCAGAATCCGCTCAATTAATAAGAGAAACCATTTACAGCTCATCAGCAACTATGGATGGAACTAGATTCGCTCAGGAGTTCTTAAAAAGAAGATTAAAGGTCGATCAACAGATTGGTGATGCAGATGACAATGAGTGGTCTGCAGCCATTATGTCTTCTGTTGACAAGTCAATGGCTGTTGACGACGATGGCTGGAGCACAAGCGTAAAGTCTAAGAAGAAAGGAAAGAAGGTTTGATTCTTCGTTTGACTAAACCGATAAACATTTTCAATTATTGATTCTTCCCTACATTCAATGTAAATATCTAAATGCATAATCACTGTACATTATAACTCTAAATGTCGGACTCGTGCTTCGAGCCATACTCGATTCCATCTAGAATTGAAGATACTACAGCTACGTTCTCCTCCGGAATCATTATTATACCCGACTTCGCCATGGATAAGTAGTTCATTTCAAACAAAACCTCGTTATTCTCTGAGACGTTTCCAAATTTTATACCGTTCACCAACTTTGAAGCCACACTAGCTACTATACCTGTGCAATCCAACGGTAACTTATCAAAATCAATAGTAATTGGAATAACGACATCTTGGGCCGAGCCAATGATATCGGTAGCCTCAAACCCCATCAGTATTCTCTTTTTAAGGGATTTGGGAAGAATTAAAGACACTTCGTTTGCAGAAGTACGCGTTATGGCAAAATACTTGGGAATTGTGGTTGTAGATGATAGTATTTTTGCGGCTTTGAGTACTGCATTGGTCGCTTCTCCAGATCTTGCGCCAGTGAGTAACAAGTTCACATTTCTATTAATTATTGGTCTTATGCCAGCCTCCTTGAATAACTTAAAGGTTTTTTCTTCCAACCTCTTGTGACGAAGATCCTCAGTTTGATCTTCCGATTCCTTGTCGAGAATACTAGCATTGATGATAAAGCTATAAGGTTCACCAAATTGAAACTGCTGCTCAGTCAAAATTCCAACTACCTTGTCTTTCGCTGAATATGGTACAAGGACAATATCGTTGAAGTAACTCAGTAAGAAAAATAAAGAGATATCATTTTCTGACAAGGGTCTTGTCAACTCTAGTATCCTGCGACTGCTATCAAATCCTCCATCACTATCAATATGCAAACTAATAAAGCTCTCTGTCAAAACGGTCACATCGTCATAGTTCATTTCACGACAGTGATTTAATGGCTGTGAAAATAAGGTGTCAATCAAATGCGTCGAGCAAATTACAGTACACTCTTTTGGCGTAAAAGCAACGTGAAAGAAATAGTTGTGTATCGCCTGCTCTTGCAAAGACTCATGATCAAGTCTTGTTCTTTCTTCATAGCTGTCAGATGCATTCTCTGGGGTCCTCTCGCGGTTTTTAATGGAGTTGTCCACTGACGAGGGCGGTTTTGGCAGTGCTGACCTAGAGCAATCTAAACATACGCTATCACCCACATCAAGGCTTTCTCCACAGTCACTTTCACCCCACAGGTCTATGTCAGAAGTCTCATCGTCGCTGCTGGTGTTACTGTCTGAAAGTGAATCTGGACCCTTGTAGTAAAGGAGTTGAAGAATAGAACTCGTAAAAAGCCAGTATTTCTTGCGAGGTATGGATAGTATGGAAAGTTCAGCAGGGTTTATCAGGACGTGCGTGTTCATGTTGTATGTGCTAAGCGTGTCGTGATGTTTTGTATGTATATTTGAGATTCAACTGCTTATGCATCTATTATTTGGAGACTATCAGTGACGAGCTATCTGCTAGCGTTCAAACAAGCAAACTAGGGAAACCTGACGTGCTTTATAGTGGGTCAGGCTTGGCTGCAAGCAAGACTTAGATTGCTGTGAGTCAGTTAGAGATGCAAGCAAGGTTATATTACGTTATACTTCACCAAAATTTTTTTTTCTTCCGGGGTTCGGAACAAAGCCGTTGAGTCATCGGATATCCCGGAACAATGCATTTCCCTTTATTCTTACGCTGCGGCGAGGTTTTGGCGTTCATAAAAGGTCTCGTACAATTCGATGGCCTCTTTCTGAGACTCTATTGAGCTTTCGATAAAGATCTCAACGCTGTTTCTGAAGTCTTCAATCTTTTCAAGCTCAAAGGCAGCAATCTCAGACTTTATGACGTCACTAATAGTGGTGAATTGGTTTTCGTATGCGCTCGTCTTTTGTTTGAGTCTATCCACCTCAAACTCCAACAGACTCGCCTTATCACCCTGGGTCCGGCTCTTCCGGCTCAATTTATTCAACTGAGCCTCTTTCTTTTGAAGTTCAGAACTAAAGCTCTGATACTGCAGATATACCTTTACACGCATGTCCAATACAGAATTGATTGAGCCAATTATGCGTAAATACTCCTCAATAGTCATGCCCAACGTCATTTGGTCTTGAGTGTTTATTCTCTCCAAATTATCTCTTACCTTGACCTGTACATCACCAAAGGCCCAATACAAGTCTGATGTTGCGCGCAGCATCCCCAAAGCCGCCAACTCACCAACAGTTGCAGAAATCTCGTCATAAATGCCCACGAGATCAATGCGCTGAACTGCAATCATGTCCATAGCACGTGCAAACTGCTTCAAGTTGTTTTCAAACTCGTCTAAGTATTGCTTCTTTTCGATAAAGTAGTTGTCGGGTTCCGGCAACTTGCTGGATATGTTAAAGAGAGAGCTCATGAACCCAGTTGCCACCGCAGCGCCACCGGTAGGCAACAAACCGGCACTACTGGGCGCAGGCGTTAAGCTATCTCCGTCTTGATCATCTAACGCGTCGCTAGCCTGTAGCGATGCTGAAGAACCCGTTAGCTGTTCGCGATCGCGGGATTCGTTTGCAAAGTCCTGACTAGACAAAAAGAGGAGAAAGTCTGGGCTGGTACTCAAGATGGCACTGTTTGATATTTTTGTGAGCATCTTCTCCAACAGAAGCCGTCTGTTTTCAATGAAGTTTTCATTGAAACGGCCAATGTATGTTTGCTTGGTTGGTGGCGGTGGAACGATGCGTCCTGGATGCGTACTCTGTAACTGGTGGTAGACCCAGAGAAAGTCTCTGTAGCGGCGCGACACCACAACGGGCTCAACTGAGGTGAATGGAGCAGCCGGTGCGAGCTCAGGATTTTTACACGTAGTCTTGATGGCGTAAACAATATGGGCGCTGGTTATGTCGCCCACTTTGGTGGGGTCACCAACGGTGATGTCGAGTGCAAAGCGTGACTGGACCGGCGCGGGAGGCTCTTCTGGCACACTTTCCTGCTGCGGCAAGTATGATAATACCTCTTGGCTCGCTTTGGGTATATCGTACAACGGAGCATCGGTTTCGCGTGCAAGTTTGTCGGCTATAGCTAAAGGCGACTCTTCTGTGTTCGTTGCGTTGGTAACATCTGCACTACCCAAAGGTCCTAGTGGGTCCGCTATGCGAGTCGGCACTGACCCCAGCAAGTGACGCACAACAGTTTTCAGGGGATACTTGCGCAAGCGAGCATGCCCGCGCTTCAGCTTGCGGGCATCGGTCGCAGTCGCCTCAACACGCGCAGGCGCAGGAGTGAAATCGGCCTTAACCTTTATGGGACTGTCGCGCACATTGAACAATGCCTCAGCAGGCGACACACGTTTGGGCGACACGACTGAGTCATTACCGTCAAACAAGACGTCGTTTTGGGCAGGAACTGTGTTTGCGGTTTGCCCCACCGCCGCGCGTTCAGGGCTCAGGGTAAGCTGCAGCAAGAGGTGTGATCTGCGGGCGTTGCGGTTTTCGAGCTTAATTGCATCAAGCTGTTCTTCCTCTGCCAGTTTAGGTACCTGTTTGGGTGCGCCAAACGGTGTATTTTCTTCATCCAGGTCGTTGCGGTAAGAAGTGTGCAAATCAACCAGAGACTCGCGAAACGGATCCAAAGGCTCTGAAAAGGGTTCTAACGTACCTGAAAACAGGTCCATCGGCTGCGAGAACGACTCCATCGGCCGCGAGAACAGGTCCTTGTACGGCTCTGCAAACGTTTCGGCGTCCGTCACACTGGTCAGGCCCACCCCCAAGCTGCTGAATGCTGTGTGCAACCCCGCCACGTCGGACGCATTGTGTGGGGTGTCGCGCGAGAGGACATCGTCCCAATGGGACGCAGTAAGGTCTTCGTGGTCGTCCATCAATTCCTGATGCGGTGACTGTGGGGAAGAGCTGGCGCCGTTGACAACGCGACTAAATCGTTTGCATTATTAAATTCGTGCGCTCAACAAAAAAATTGGGGCGAGCTGGGAATTGAACCCAGGACCTCTCGCATACTTGATCGAAACCCAAAGCGAGAATCATACCACTAGACCACACGCCCAAATCTGGTTGATTTTTTTTTAAAAATTGCTATGAGATGAAGTGATTGGACGAGGTGCCAAGTAGCCTACGACAACGAACTTTGTATCCTCAAACATAGAAACAACTGTGGGCCAGACAATTAAGTGTAACCAGCTGCCCGGAAGGTAAAGCTCAGAACTTGTCAGCATAGCACAAAAAGGAGACCAACCGCGGTGCATTTAATCTTTCCGAGGAAGCTTTAGAGACATACAGAATGATCTGCGGAGAGGAGGGGAAGTTGGGGAAGGATGAGGAGAAACTTCAAACGTAGAAAATGAAGAATGTAGGGAAAAGAAAGAAGGGGAAGAAGTAGGGAAAAGAAAGAAGACGGAGAATAGAGGAAGAGGAGAAGAAAGAAAGGGGAGAAAGAAAAGAGATGGGCTTGGATGCCGATCAATAGATGCAGATTTTCAACCTGATTATGAAGCCCACCTGGCTGACGGCGTGAAAAAAAAAGTTGGCGCGATGAGGCAGACCAAAACGTGGCGTCCGCGGGCTCAGCGCGTGTGACTAAACATGGAAATGGAACGCGCACAACCCGCAGACCACACCTCTAAACACGCAAGAGACGGGAGAATCTCGGAAGAACCTCCCAACGGCCCGCGGGCGGAGCGGCCAGGAGCGGCCTGGAGGGCGCTAGGAAATCAGAGTTTCAGCCGCTCGGCGCAACTGCTAGTGGCAGCGTCGGTGCCGGCGAAAAACACTGTTTCTTTTGCTGGTATTGTCAGGGACGAACTTTGTTTTGTCATTTGCCCGAGTCGCCGGCGGGATTGTGGGGATGCTGACGGGACAATAGCGTCGCTGACCTGACAGCGGGTGGTATTTGTAGCGTATGAGATATAAAAGGGGGGGTGCTCCTGTGGATTTTCTCGCCACCAACATGACTGTTACCGCCGCCACCGCCTCTACCTCTATCTGTAATGCTGACATTGGCCCCTTGCCTGCGGCCACGCCCGTGTTGAAGCCGGACATCCTCGACTTGTTCCGTCTCAACGGCAAGCTGGCGGTGGTTACTGGCGGTGCACGCGGTATTGGTGCATGCATCGTGGAGGCGTACCTCCAGGCTGGCTGCAGCAAGTTGGCTATTATCGACTATGCTCCCAATGACAAGTTTTTGGAGCTGTTGAAGGCTACCTTCCCCAAGGCTGAGATTGTCTACCACTCGTGCGACGTTCGCAAGGCGGCGCAAGTAACACTGGTTGTAGCTGCAATTGCGGCTACTTTTACCGTTATCGATGTGTTTGTCGCCAACGCGGGCATTGCGTGGACACAGGGTGCGATGATTGACCAGGAGACGGACGATGCTTGGCACAATGTGATGAATGTGGACCTTAACGGTGTATACTACTGTGCCAAGGAGGTTGGCCGCATTTTCCGCGCTCAGGGCTTTGGCTCGTTGGTGATGACTGCGCTGATGCTGGCGCACATTGTGAATGTGCCCCAGTTGCAGGCTGCGTACAATGTCGCCAAGGCTGGTGTGTTGCACCTCGGCAAGTCGCTCGCTGTAGAGTGGGCTCCGTTTGCGCGTGTCAATACCGTGTCTCCCGGATACATTGCGACTGAGTTGTCGGACTTTGTTCCCGAGGACATGAAGCAAAAGTGGTACTCTGTCACCCCCCAGGGGCGCCAGGGCCACCCCCGCGAGTTGTGCGGTGCATACTTGTACTTGGCGAGCGACGCGCTGTCGTACACTACGGGTTCGGACATGCGCGTCGACGGAGGGTACACTGCGGTGTAAGAGGTGTAGTGGATATAGATGTGTATGCCGGAGACGGCTACAACTGGATACTCAATAATATGATAAATGGAAAATGAGGCGGCTACTAGGATTTTCAAGGTTGGTTGAGGGTGAAAACGTGGGGGTGATGAGGGTGAAAAGAGGGGAGGTTGGTTTAAAAAAAGAGCTGAAGGATGCGAGTAGAGGAATGATGTCATCGGTATCGAAATAATTACCAATGGGCGATTCGTGTGATTTCCAGTGCGATTTCCAGTGCGAATACCAGCGCGATTTCCAATGTGTGATTAGTGACCAAAAGAGGATCTAGCCGTGACACAAGGCATATTAAAATTAGAATTGTACTAGGCGAATCAAGAAGGTTTAGGCAGCAGATCTCCGATAAGCCTCAATATTACGATTATATAAGCCCTGACAAGAGTATATTTACGCGAACTGAATTCCGTACTAGCAATACTTGAGTATGCCTTACAAGTCTTTAGTGAATGACAAGGTGGGAGACCTCCCAACAGCGCCACCGACTCTCCCTTCCAATGTGTTGAGCTTGTTTCTGCTCAAGGGCAAGGTAGCTTCTGTTACTGGCTCTTCCGGCGGGATCGGTCTTGCGGTTGCAGAGGCATACGCTCAGGCTGGTGCCAATGTTGCTATTTGGTACAATTCTACACCCGCAGATAAGCAGGCAGAGCTGTTAAGCGACAAGTATGGCGTAAAAGCCAAAGCCTACCAGTGCAATATTGGCTCCGCGGAGGATGTGGAGCGCACAGTTGCTCAGATTGAGAGCGATTTTGGTACTATTGATATATTTGTCGCTAACGCAGGCATTCCGTGGACAGAAGGAGAGTGTATTGACGTGTCAGGACTCGACAGCTGGAAGAAGGTTATTGATACCGATCTTAATGGTGTTTTTTACTGCGCCAAAGCGGTGGGCCAGATATTCAAGAAGAACAAGCGTGGATCGCTTATCATCACTGCCTCGATGCTGGGCCACATTGTGAATGTTCCTCAGATGCAAGCACCATATAACGCTGCAAAAGCTGGATGTATCCACTTGAGCAAGTCGCTAGCAGTGGAATGGGCCCCATTTGCGAGAGTAAACTCCGTCTCGCCAGGCTACATTGCTACCGACATATCCGAGTTTGCGTCTGATGAAGTCAAGGCCAGATGGTGGCTGTTGATCCCGCTTGGCCGTGAGGGCCTTCCGCAAGAGTTGGTTGGGGCTTATTTGTACTTGGCGTCCGACGCCCTGACGTACACTACAGGTACTGATATTTTGGTTGATGGCGGCTACACGCTTCCGTAAATGCGCCTCTAGGGCTTACGCTCGTTTAATAAATGAAATGAACTTATAAACAACGTGCCGTTGCACCATGTAGGCAATTAGAAAATGACATCGTCCTCATTCTCCTGGAGCAAGTCGGGCTGAGCTTCTTTTGGAGGGGTCTTGGCCTTTTTCTTCTTAGACTTCTTCTTCTTGGACTTGGAAGGAGCGTCGCCAGCAGACTCCTCCGCGTCAGGGGTGGGCTCAGGTGTCTGCTCAGGCGTACTCTCAAGCGTTTCGTCCTCGTCGCCTTCTTTAGGAGCATCGATCACGTCTGCTTTAGCATCTGCGACTTCCTCTTCATCCTCACCCTCATCCTCTTCGTCTACACGCGATTCAGCTGCAATCCGTTCTCTCTTCTGCATTTCCTCAAGCTCGTTAGCAGCAGCAGCTTCTTGCTTCTTCTCCTGAACTTTTTTCAAGCGGTAAAACTCCTCTCTGTCCAACTCGTCCAACTCAGAGTTGATGTAAGCAATCGTATTCTCCGTTTTTGGGATAATAACGTGTTCAATGGCATTCACTCTTCTGTTGGTCACCTTAATGACTTCGTCCAAGATAATAAAAGCTGTCTGCAAGGACGCCAATTCTACCAATGTCTCCACCGCCTTGGTGTAAACGTACTTGGCCTTCTGCACCTGTTGTCCTCCACGTCCCAAACCAGTCAACTTGAAGTCGTTTATCTCCTCGTTGATGTGCGACTCAAAAGTGGGCAAGTAGACACCAGAAACGTTCTCCTGCTTAGCCTTCACCTCAAACCGAGGCTTGCTCACAGACTCCTGGACTTGGTACGCAATGTTGTCACCAGTAGCATACTGCACCTCCGCCAACGAAAAGGCAGCTGTTTGCATAACGCGACCCATCTTACGCTTGGAGTCGTCAATGCGTCTTGTGATGTCCCTGAAGCGCTTGGTCAAAGCTTCAGACTTGCGCTTCAAAAGTGAGTGACCCTGCTGCGCACCCTTCAACTTTCCCTTCATGACACCCAAGGTCATGCGTGTCGGGAACACTTGCTCTCTGTTTCCGGAGCCCGACATGTCTGTGCCTCTATAGCCTCTGTGCTGTCAAGCTTGCAGTGGAGCAGGTTATCTCCTTTTGATTGTTGCCGACTTTGCTTCAGCATGGATGGCACGTGCCAGATAATCACGTTTTTGAAGCATCGCAACAAGCCTGGCGGCTACATCCTACAGCATTACACGCTACGAATGGCTGGACGATGGGGGCTAGACGCTTTAATCGTCGGTGCCGAAGAAGTTGCATTCGAGACGAAGATTGCCAAAGACCCGACTGATTATAATACATGGTTTGAGTATTATCGGCACCTGGCGCTCGCACCAGATTCCTTTAAGCGCCAGGTGTTTGTATTGGAAAGGGCAGTGGTTCAATTGCCCAAGTCACTAGACCTCTGGACCCTCTACTTGGACTTAGTGCTTGGAAAGGCGTCGAAACTAAGCTACTATTACCATAAGAAGCAGTTGTTGTTAGTGCAGCGACTTTTTGAACGTGCGTTGCACCTTTTGAACTATGAGGTTGAGCTTTGGATGAAGTACTTGGACTTCTTAACCACAAGCATGTATAGCGAGGTTACTGCTATTCGGCGTGTATATAACCGTGCGCTTTTGCATACCAAGGTGTCACAACACCATCAGATTTGGGGCCTGTATTTAGACTTTGCGGACACCATTGGCGGCCCTACCGCATGCTTGATTTACCAAAAATACTTGGTGTACCTGGATCCAGCGGTACTTAAAGGTGAGATATCGGCTGCAGAGAGCGGATTAAGACTGCTTACTTTAGAGAACTTTATTGACATTTTTATTGAGCACTCTGATTGGGAGAGAGCAATAATCCTCCTTGAACAGATTATATTGCAGCCGGAAGAATACACACTCTTGTCGAAATCACAGTTACAGTTTTTTATGGAATATATTGACCTTTTGGCCAAGCGCGGATCAGAAAAGTTTGAGTCGGTTGTATTGGAGGGGTTAGCAAAGTTCCCAGATCAAATGGGCAATCTCGTTTTGAAGTTGGCTGAATACTTTGAATCCAGTAACGATGTCGGGAAAGTCAGGTCATATTTTGACCATGGTATCCGTTCATGTGTTACCGCACAAGATTTTGTCACGGTATACAATGCTTATACTCAGTTTGAGGAGCGAAACCTAGTACTTTTATCTGAACAGATACAGGAAGATGCCAATCCTTCGATATCAGAAGATTTTGATTATTGCATGTCAAGATTTGAAAAGCTTATTGATAGCAGACCGTTTTTGCTAAATGAAATGATGCAGCGACAAGATATTAATAATCTAGACGAATGGTTTAAGAGAATCAGTTTGTTCAAGGATGATTTGCAGAATGTTTTGAAGACATATGCAGCTGCTTTATCTAAAGTAAACCCATTCAAAGCACACTCCCTTTCGGGAAAGTCCGAAAACACACTATCCAAGCTATGGATCAATTATGCTTTTGTTTACTCGTCGAGGGACGACTTGAACACTGCAGAAGCTATTTTTAGGAAGTCTGTAACATCACAATTCTCGCATCCAGACGAACTCGCGGAGTTGTATATCAAGTGGAGTGAAACTATTTTAGAAAGTGGACAAGAAGACAGTGATATCAGAGCCACTGAAGTAATTGAAAATGTTTTACTCAGGCATAATAATAACCCCAAGGTTTCATACAAAGATAGTAAGATTGAGATCCACAAACGCATTCATAAATCTACAAAATTGTGGTCATTCTATGTGGACTTGTTAGAGTCTTTCATTGAAGATGATGCGCAAACTCAAGCAATCGATAAGGTTATTGAGGCCTACAATAGAATGATGACTGAAAAGATGACCAGTCCATTGAATATTATCAACTTTGCAAATCTATTACAGACACACAATTATTTCGAGAAATCATTCAGCGTTTATGAGAAGGGGCTAGCCTTATTCCAAGACCCCAAGATCAAATTCGAAATTTGGAATATTTATTTGACGAAAATTATTGCACATAAGGTAGATCCCGAGAGAGTGCGCGACTTGTTCGAACATTGCTTGCTGGGATCTCAAGAGGCGGATAACTCAACATGCCCTGCGCACTTATGCAAACCTGTTGTTATTTTGTTTGCAAAGTATGAGCAGGACCAAGGATATATGTTGAAAGCTATGAAAGTTTTCAAGATTGGAATAAACAAACTTTCAAAAGAATTAGCCCTGCTGCTGTCACACAGAGAGCAAATGATTTCTGATAAGTTTGACTTATATAAAATGATGTTTTCTTACATAAAAGAGTATGTGAATGACACTCTGACTTTGAGAGATGCCTATGAAGAAGCCCTAAAGGACAATCAGTTGACTTTAACTCAAATTGTTAATGTATCAAGTGAATTTGTCGACCTCGAGGCTAAAAACAATCAGTTTGAACGCTCGCGAGCAATTTTTCAGTTTGCATGCCGCCTCACAAATCCCAAATCGCTCTCTATCTCTGCGTTGTGGTCGAAATGGGAAGATTTCGAAGTACAGCACGGTAATGAGGCGACCTACAAACAAATGTTACGATTTAAACGTGGAATAGCGAGTGAATTCGAGCAGGAAGCGCTTTTTAAGGAAGTGAATAATCCAATGGGATTTGTAAAAGCCAAGGAAACATCGCCACAGGGTCAAGAGGGAACAGATTCAAGTGAAAGTAAGGCGGACAACCCTGACCAGATCGAGATTAACATGGATATGTAATTTATACAAAATTATCGAAATGAATGTAACTTAAATTACAAATATAGAATCATTGAGTGAAGAGGATGCGCAAATATGGGGTGTTATGAATAGCCCTTTAACACACGTGCTAATGTGGTATAGATTAACTGGAATTTCATCGAAAACTATCAAATCCACTTGAACGTTTCATACCACTTGTCAACAAATGATTTCAAATTCTGCACCTGATCGGCAGAATTATTCAACTTAATAGACGTTTTTGATTTTATAAGTTCTTGATGTGTGTTCCAATTAATATGGTAGTACTTGAAAATAGTTATCAAGCATGCTTGAAGCAACCGCAGACTGTGTTTGCTTTTGCTCTTGGCAGAATTCGAAAATACGACCAAGTTCTGTAGCAATTTAATAATTAGCTGCAATGCCGATGAGTTAATATCCAAAATTGGGGATTCGTCAGTAGTATCGCCGCTATGTCTCGGCGTAATATTACTGTCAGAACCACCAAGGTCAGGGATAGAAATGTTAGGAGCTTGGAAAAAACTGAACAGATCACGAGCTAAAATCGGAGTCGATGGCAGAGAAAGCGCTAATGGCAGCTTGTCATTGAGCTGTCCCAACATGTCAAAGAATACATTCGAGTTTAAGCCTTCAAACTCTTCGAAATCAAACTTCGACATGGTCTTGCAAAAATAGTTCGAGCTAGTCCTTTGTTTTGTCCATCCTTTAAGAATGTGATTCAACTCACTGAAAAACTCAGGGTTGAAAATTTGTTGATTGATTAATTCCAACAAACAGTAGATTTCTTCTAATGTTTGTTCTCCATTAAATAAAATCAATAGAATTGGAATCATGAAAGTTTCCTCGTGCTTGTGCAAGCCATGTTCTGATAATAACTTGATATAAAGCAAGTATCTAAAATCATCCTTGAACTTTGCAATATCGAAGTCTGAGTCACGCACTGTCGAATCCGCGAGTTCCTTCAAAATGCAATCAAATAAAGGCCGCAGTAACACAACTTCTATGGTCTTGTTAAATTCGGTATCTTTGTTTACTTTGATTGATTTGGTTAGTGTTTTGTACTTTTCTTCGGATAATTGAAATGATTTACCCATGGAGGTGGCCAATTCTTGGTCTCCACCATTTTCAGAAAGTACTTTCATGAAAAACTGATATCTGAAAGCTGCAGGAATGTTTGACCTCCAAGACAATTTACGGATGGTCAATCTGTCACGATGGAAGCTTTTATTGAATTGCTTCGAGTTGGGTTCGTCAAAGAGAGACGTGATCACCTTAATCCACTGCAGTTGATTTTGAATATGAATATCAGTTGACCGTTGTCTCGCATCATTGTTACTCTTTGTATTTACTTCGTATCCCGTCAAAACCTTTTGAATCTCCTTGTGATGCCTTGTTTTTTCAGAACCTGATTTAGGTGGTAAATGGATTGGTCTTGTCTGATCAATAGCTGTCAATTTCTCAGGGGATATCAAGGGCAAATCGTTTGAAGATATTTGATCTTTGATAAAACCCGGGAGTTTATAGTCTAAATTTTCAGCTCTTGACAACTTAACCAGCTTTGAAAAATTGGCGGAACGCTCTTGATAAAAGCTGGAAATGTTTTTGGCAATTTCATAGTCATCATTACTTGCTGGGGAAAACCCATAATCTGAAATGTTGAAAGCCCCTGTGGCTAACTCATCCTTATCGTCTTCCACTGGTTCCTCCAAAATACTGTCGTTTATGGTTTTGTCCGCAGCACTCAAATCGAGGAAGGATCCCAATTTTCCAGGTAAGGCAAATGGTTTTTGAAGAGGAATCAGTCCAACGCTGACATTATACTTGTTGTTATCCGAGTCGTTCAAGAAGTCGTGACGCGAGAGTATAGTACTTTTATTGCTATGCGACCCCACAGGACTAACGCCCACACTCATAGCGCTTGATTTCCTCAGACTGAGCGTGTATAGTTCCGAATGGTTCTTTATCACCGGCACATTAAATGCGAGATTTTCGAGGTCGTTGCTCAAAATATCGTCGTCATCGCAGTTGTCTTCGTACATTTGTTTGCGCATCATTTTCCTCTCTTTGGTCTCCTTCGAGGAGATGTAACGAGACTTAGTTCTTTGCAAAGAACCTGTAGAAGACAAAAACGGCACCAGATTATTGTGTTTAGACAGCAGTGGGTAGGGGTTGCTACCCATCGTGTTGGACCTGTTCAACATGGGGGAACTAATAACAGAAGTCGAACTTGATCTTATAGGAGCTCGGGCCTTTGGGAACGCTGGAGCTTCAGTTATGCTCAGGGCCGAGTTTTGTTCTTGGCTCGGACCTATTTTGGGTCTGACACTCAAAATAGGTGTTGACACGTTGCGAAAGGGCTTTGACAGCACACCATTGGACTGGTCTCCAAACACGAGAGTGGACAATGACCCGTCCTTTGAGAATTGAGGCGACTCCAAGACCGACTCTAATGCTGACTCCATGATGCTCGAGGCTCCTAAAATGGATGTGTCGTACTCAATCTCGCGCGACTCCTCCAACAGCTCTCCGCCATCTTCAAAGCTGCTATTCGTCTCCAACTCGACGCACTTGATCCCTGAGTCGCTTGGCGAAGGTGCCAGGTCGTCTGTGTGCGTTTCGCCGCTCTGGTAGTTGTAATTTTTCATCGACGGCGCTGAGCTACCGTCCACAGATGTGCTGGTGCTAAACGACCCTCCATTCATCATGGATACAACAGCGCTGCTAGTGGTGATACAGAAGCCAGGCAGTTGGGCCACGCTAGTAGCAACCAGCGAATTTCCCATCTGAACCTCGCCAGGAGCATCAAAGTGTGACGACGCCACCAGCGACACCTCGTCAGAACACGTCGTGGTGAGGGACATCACCGACTCTCCCAGTCGCGGACGCAAGAATGTTTGCCGCCGCTGTGGCGGCGTCGGCGGACGCACGAGCGGCGACCATGTCTTGGATCCCCCTAGAGCCGCATCTTCGCCTAGCGAGATATTACTGCGGCTAAATTTTTGAATATAGTAGTCACCCGGCCGTTTCGAGGCGGTGCTTTGCAGAGATGACAGCTCATTAAGCGTCAGGAGCGATCCCATTGACCCCACTCGCGGAGGACCGCCAAACTTCTTCTTGGAGAGGGCCGCGGGCGTAACACTATTCACAGCGATGCTGGATGCAGACACGTTTCGGCTCTTGTTATACCCCAATGTTGGCGATGCATCGCCAGCCTGGCCGTGGTGGTGGCCAAGCCCTGGAGACTCTATCTCTGCCGGGCCCTGTAGCGATATGTCGTACATGTTGTCGTTGTGGAACGACGCCACAGGCGTGTTAGAGTACACGCCCATGCTAGTGTATGCCAGACTAGTGTGTAAAAGAGCTGTTTGTTTTGAAACCTGGCCGGCGGCAGCTCGATCCACCTCGAAAATTGAAACGCGTTCGCTGGCTCGACGGCGACTCGGAGTTGCGTAGCGTGTAAAGCGAGTGGCGGGTCGGCAGAAGTGGAAGGCGCTGTAAAGAGTTTTGGCTTTCGGTCATGGCGATTTCAGGGCAGCCTTTTTTTACGACACAATCCGGCGGACTGCGCACAAGCATGGCGGAACAATCACAAGCCACCTTCGCTGTCAGGGCTTCCTTCAAGACACCGCTTCCAGCAGGATACGGCCTGAACCGGACAGTCTAGATAACGCTTTGTTCTATGTAATAAATAAGGATATAGTCACGGTACCGGCTGGGCCGAGACACCGCTTAGCGAGGTGATACGTCGTTTCCTCGCTCAGTGTCGGTAGACGGGGTTCTAGATAGTGTGCACGCTAGCCACGACCCCACCATCGCGGGCACATCCCGCCAAATGCCGTAGGTTGTATACACGCAGCAACAATTGCGGCGTATGCGCGCACAAATCCCCGGTGAGCGCGTTGTTTGGTGCCGGGAAATGCAGTGGAACGCAAGGGACCGCTTTTAGCTCGACGCTGCACGGACGGGTAATAAGCGCCGGCGGCGGGCGTGTGAAATGTATTCACGGGCAGTGGAGGGGCTATTCACGAGCAGTGTACAGGCCTGACATTTTCTATCCAGTCTGTTGTGCTCATTTGCGATAGGCGCGAGAGAGCGCGGGCAAACGCAAACTTTTCCTCGTCGTTAGCGAACATGGAGGCCTTCTTGGCGATACTCTTTGTAAAACCGTGTGTAACCACCAAGTCGTCGTCCTCAAACGTCTCTTCCGTGCCCGAGTCCTGCTGGCGGCGGTAGAGCTGGTAGTTACCGGACTGCAAATCCTCTGGCTCGACAAAGAGGTCCTCAAACGATGCGGCGGCAGTGACGGCCACGCGCCCGTGGCCGTCGTAGACCGCGTCCAAAAAGGTGATGAAGCGGCGCACCTGGTCGCGGACATTGATGCTCAAGTAGGGTATGTCTGTCACCACAAACGACTGAAACAGCTGTGCCAACGCGAGGTAGTCTCCCGCCAGCTTGGGGTAGCCGCAGAGCTCCTGGAAGGTGAACTGGGCAACGTAGTCGGGCGCGCAGAGGGGCACCAACACCTTGCGTCCCCACACTGAGAGCGCATAGTCCTCGCGGATTTCCGGGGACGGATTTTTGGCGTTAAAGTAGTCAAACCATGACTTAACGTGCTCGCTGCAGTTGTGCTGGTTTACCTTTGACGCGTAGCGTACGCCGGGCTTGGGACTGTAGTAGACATGGCTCATTGGCTTGGCGATTTTGCGATAGTCAGTGGGCGAGTTCAAGTAAATGACGCGCGTGAGTCGTTTGATGAGCTGGATGCACGGAATAAAGGATGCGCGCTGGATACCATTGAGGTACAAGTCGTCTGGCGCGCGATTGGAGGTGGCAAAAAGCACCAAGCCGTACGCGGGACTCAACAAGAGCGTCAATAGACGCCGCAATATCATGGCGTCTGCCACGTCGGTCACTTGAAACTCGTCAAAACACAACACCGACAGCTGCTGCGCAATCTCGGCCGCCAAGAGTGGGATAGCGTCCAAATCACGGTGCTGGTGCTTCTCCTTGAGCTCGTGCAGTCGGCGGTGCACCTGCTGCATAAACTGGTGAAAGTGAAGCCGCCGTTTGGTGAGCTTGGGCGGTAGAGTCGCATAAAACAAGTCCATCAACATCGTCTTGCCGCACCCAACGTCGCCGTACAAATAAATACCACGAATATCTGACTCGACCGCACTCGTGTGCGTCGAGCCGCCCGACACCGCCGACCACGCCGCCCTGAGAAGCCGCGGCAAACCGGTCTTGGGTTTGAGCGAGTCAGCATTGGGCGTCAACACCACTGGCGGCGTGTACGACGCCAACGCCTCGTGCAACGCAGAGAGACTACTGATAATCTTGCGCTGGTTCGGGTCGTCCCGCAACTTGCCTTGCTCAACCTTGTAGTTGTACTCCTCCAATGGGTTCCGCGTCGCGCTCGCTGCATCGTGGCGCGACCGTATAAACGCACGCGACACAAAAGGTCGAAGCGGTCGAAGCAACATCATATTCTCGAGTACCGGTGTACGCTCCTCTAGCACTCTCAGCCTCGCGCCTCTAGTACTCCAGCACTCGTGCTCTGCCCAGCGTGAAAAGAAGTGGTGGCCCGCGGGACGTACCCCACCACAAAAAAGACGTCATTAGGCTGTGCTCAATGCGAGGCCGCTTACTGGCCACACATCTACAGCTTCAGCCTTCAGCCGCGGCGCCGCCAGCGCCACGGCGACAGCACCGTCACTGCCAGCACCCTTCCGCCGTCGCTTGTCGCCGACGGGGCCCGTGCCCGTTAGCGCCTGCCCGACTCGACGTCATGTGACCAGGTTTGAGGATTTTCTGCACGTAAACGGGGACAGGGTCAGTAGACAAGCTCAGCAATGTCGCTGTCGGAGAGACTTTACGAGTTGTCGGACGTGGCGAGCAAGCCGCACTCGTTTAAACAGAACCCACAGAGGGCGGCGGCGCCGCGTCGCTACAAGCCGTGTCGCCAGTTGATCACCGATGAGATCAAGTACTTGAACTCCAAGGACCTCAAGTTTGACACGCCGACATACACCTCGGTGAGCGCACCGCCGTCCTTGGTGCCACGCAAGAACTACTGCGACATTACCGGGTTAGAGGGACGCTATAGAAACCCCGCAAACGGTCTCCGCTTTTACAATGCGGAGGTGTACCAGCAAGTCATCAAGAGCATGCCGTCGGGAGTCGACCAGGAGTACTTGCGTCTCCGCGGCGCGAACGTGGTGTTGAAGTAGTGGTGTGGTGTGATGGTGTGGTGGTGTATAGTGATTTTGTACAGTAGCGTACGCTAGATAGTTATTAATGGTCCGTGACCGAATGCAATATTGTCTACGCGATATTTGGAGGAGTTCTCCTTGCCTTGCACTTGTATTCCCTGCTCTACTTTCCCTGCTTTCTTCTTCTTCCTTCCTCTACTTGCCTTGCTTCCCCTTCCCCTGGTTCCAGTCCTGCACGATTTGGTGGATGCGCCTATCAAAGGTTTTGGACTGTAACGCCGTCTCCTCGCTGCCTGAGTCCTCGTTGCCCCACAGGTTGAATGGGTTGAAAATCGTGCGCAAGTAGCCTTTGTGTACCTGGTCAATCAACTCCTTCAGGTCCAGCGGCAGCCGGCTGACTTGTGCGCCGCCAAGTCCGTCGGACGAGGACCCAAGACCCACAACGATCTTCAACCCGTTGTTGGTCTCGTAGCCGTAAACAGTGACATCGTCCTGGATAAAGAGGAGAAGCGCACCAGAGTCGTCACGCTGCTGCTCCTGCTCACGGAGCAAGAGCGATGCGGGCGACGAGAAGATGTCGAGCGCCATGTGCGACAAGAAGTTGTACTTGAGGAACTTGTTCGCCTCCTGGCTGCTGGGCAGCACAGCGTCCCCGGTGTCAAATGACTGTATGTACAACGGCTTGTTGGACCGCGAAATGAGCGAGATAAAGTATACCGACTGCGGACCCGACTCGGCGTGCAGCTCCGAAGCGGACACTGGCGCGTCTGGAACCACGTCCGCGGAGATTTGGCTTTGTTCCAGCATAGATATGATACGGCTGCGCTGATACTCGCCTTTTCGTGGTCAAAATTACTGTGCGCTAAATATAGCTCGCCAGAGCGGCAATGAAGCACCAGCGCCTTTTGCCTTTAAAAGCACCAGAAGCTCTCGCTCCCGAGAACCCGCGAGTGCCATCCCGATCTCAGTCTCCCATATTGTCACCAGCGCGCAAGAGCGGGTCTCCAGAACGACGCCAAAACATTATGGATCTTGAGCAGGACAGAAAGCGGCTGCATTCCGCAGGATGCGACGCCAGGGGTGCCAGCAGAAGACCCAAAAGCGTGTCATTCGCCGAAGGCGAGTTTAGCGAGCAAAGAAGGAATACGTTTGCGATGGAGCTGGCATTTACGCTTTTGAATCAAAGGTTAGACCGTATCGAACATACACAGCAGTTGATTTTGGACCGCTTGGACAGGCCGGGGTCCGAGGATGGCGCTCAGTACCGTTTGCTACAGGAACTCGTTCAGACATTAACCAAGCTAAGATAGTTAAGGTCTAAGAGGTTGAGAAGTTAGGTGGGGAATTGAGATGGAGTTGGGAAGTTGGGATGGGGAGAGAAAGGATGTGATGAGAAAGGGTAGGGTGGAAAGGGTAGGGTGAAGTATTGGTGGTCCAAGAGTGGGCATTAAGAGTCTGGCTTATTCGATATTTCGGTTGCAACAGCTATTGGTCTAGACAAGAGCAGTTTTTTGATGTTTGGATGAGCTACTGGCGACTGTACAATTCGCCGGTAGGCTAGTAATCTATACTCTTAGTAGTTTGATTATCGCCCTCGCCGTCATCTTCGACGGGAATACTCCACAAATCAATCTCAAACTTGCGCTTTCCGTTTTTGAAGGCATAATCCCCATTGTGCACCATCATCTGGCCTCTTTCTGAGAGTACAGGCACTTTGATGATATTTACCAACCCTTGCTGGACCTTGGTCGGCTCGTTCTTGAATGCACGCTCAATCATCTGCGTCATATCCTGGTTGAATGGTTGCAAATGTATCGACCCGTCGAATAGAGCTTCCAACGAGCGCGTAAGGGTAGTGTCCCTAGGAAACAAGTCCAACGCTATGTTTGCCATCACCACGACGTTGGAGTTGTACTGCCTCGTGAGTGACCTCAAAGAGTGTGTCAACGGTACAATGTAGGTGGGAGCAGCGCACGCTGGAGGGTACATTGATGGATTGAGCAATGCCGGAATGGCAATTCGCACTATTCGGGAAGAACTTTGTTTGATATTGCGGTTCACTATCAGCTGTAGTTGTCTAATCATGTCGTTAGGATCTGTAGTAATTGAAACGTACGAAATCTCCAGGGCACTGGGCGCAGGTACAAGTTTCTGTGTAATGTCAAACAGATGGATGTAGTGCACGTTATGCTGTGTGCTTTCTTCATTTAAGTCGGACTTCTTATTCAAGCCGTATCGCCATGCAATCTTCATGTCCCGGTCCAGCGAAAAGGGGCCACTTCCGGAAGACAAGTTCGATACACTTACCTTATTTTCATTGGCAAGTACAAGGGCCTTCTTTTGCTCCTTGGACGATCCTTTATTGAGGCCTGGCAAGCTATTCAGCCATTGAGCACCTGGTCCTACCACAATTACGTGCGTGTCCTGGTGATCCTTATCTAGCCTGCTATGGATGATTCCCTGTGAAACAAAGGATCTAATCAAGACCGATGCAAAGTCCGTCGTGCCGGACTCTTCAACCAAGAGAGAATGACCAACAGGCAATCCTTGATGCAACAAAAGCTTGTCCAAATCAACAGCACCCGTGGAAACAGTTGGTTGTGATGTGATTAGTGAGGGCCTGATGGCCGGATTAGAGCGCACTGGCGCTGAGCTAGACTCTTTCAAATCTGGCT
Source organism: [Candida] anutae (assembly GCA_030566955.1). NCBI lineage: Eukaryota > Fungi > Ascomycota > Pichiomycetes > Serinales > Debaryomycetaceae > [Candida] anutae. Next base: position 46,478 of record JAKUBP010000027.1, on the reverse strand, counting down.
GGCCAGGCACTGCTCCTAATGTCAGGCCCCGTACCGGAACTCGGCCCGACAAGACATTCCTACCCGCAATAGGAGCTCTTGGTATCGCAGAAGGCGTACCAATAACTTCTCCTCTCTTTCGAAAAGACATTAGCGGCTCAGAGTTTTGCAATTGACCTGCTTTGCATCGATATCATCTTTGCATGTATCACGTGAAAAAAATAACCTATCCGCAAAAACAGTACTTTTAAACACAGTACTCAAATCCTTCGGACTTTAAGTAATGGGAGCGCTAGTGTCTTTACCAATAACGTCGTTGGCGTCATGTATCGGGGCAGCTTCGTGCTCTGCGGTGTGCTCCGCTCTAGGCGGAACTTTCAAATCTTCGGTTATGACGAGGGTGGCGTACGCACTAATACTTTTGGTAAACTCGTTGCTATCCTGGATAGCCTTGTCTCCATTTATTGTGCACAAGCTTGAGAAGGCGACGTTTGGATTTATTAACAATAAGTGTGGTTCAGATGGGAGCGAGTGCATTAGTTTTACTTCGGTGTACAGAATAAACTTTGCATTGGGTGTGCTCCATTTGTGTCTTGCGGCGTTACTAGTTGGCGTGAACTCTGCCAGCAATCCGCGGGCGGTGATACAGAACGGGTCTTGGAGAATAAAGTTATTATCGTGGATAGGACTTATAGTCATCAACTTTTTACTCATCCCAGACACCTTTTTTGTATTCTACGGAAATCATATTGCAATTGCATTCTCAACCATTTTCTTAGGTATTGGTCTTATACTACTTGTTGATTTTGCACATGCATGGGCAGAGACGTGTTTAGAGAAGATTGAGATGGAAGAGTTGACTGGCGAAGGAGACTCGTCATTTTGGAAAAAGCTTTTGGTTGGCGGTACATTCACCATGTACTTTTCTAGCATAGCGTTGACTATTCTCGTTTACTGGTTCTTTGCTGGGGATGGATGTAACATGAACAAGACTGCTATAACAATGAATATGGTGTTTGCTGTGTTAATCTCTGGATTGTCGATACAAAATACCATCCAGGAACACAATCCGCGTGCGGGATTGGCACAGTCTTCTATGGTGGTATTCTACTGCACCTACTTAATAATGAGTGCGGTGTCGTCCGAGCCAGATGACAAAATGTGCAATCCTTTAGTAAGGTCGAAAGGTACAAGAACGGCGAGCGTGGTTTTAGGCGCATGCTTTACATTTGTCGCCATTGCGTACACGACAACGCGCGCGGCATCCAATTCGACTTTTACGTCATCACTGGAGTTTGAAGAGTCAGTTGGCTCCACCTCAACTACACTCCAACCTTCTGCGAGGAGAGAAATGCGCTATCAGGCTATCAAAGAGGCGGTTGAGGAAGGTTCACTCCCGGAGAGTGCATTAAATCAGATCGACTTGTATGACGAGAGTATGAACGATAATAGTCCCGCGGGAGATGCAGTCAAGTATAACTATGCGTTGTTTCACATTATTTTCTTTCTTGCAACTCAATACGTGGCCACGCTCTTAACAATCAATGTCAAGCCGGACGATATGGGTGACTTTGTACCTGTTGGAAGAACGTACTTTTCGAGCTGGGTGAAAATTGTGTGCTCGTGGGTCTGCTACATTCTCTACAGTTGGACACTCGTAGCGCCTGTGGTATTGCCAGACCGTTTTGTCCAGCTTTGAGCCTGGCTTGTGTATTCTTAGTTCCTAGCTTTTTTAAAACTTTCCGTTTACGGAAGTCTACAAACGACACTATATGATTGGACCACATATTCTTGCCGAAATTTTCCGCATTCAACATTGAAGAGCCCTAGACAACCTTACTTTTGCTACTCATTAGCTACAATGTCTGCAATCATTAACAAGGCTACTGGTTTCGTCAACGCTGCTATCGCCAAGTCGACTGCTTTGGCCCAGTGTACCGTATACTGGAGCAAAGTTGGTCTTGAGATCAGCAAAACCGTTGTGAAGAAGGAAGGTTTAGCACCACCAACCAGCAAGGAGTTCCAGCTGGTTTACGAGTCTGCATTGAAGCTCATTAACAGCCCGACCAAGCAGCAAGAGTTGATCAAGTCTTTCTCCGGTGTTCCAGGCAAGGAAACTGTGGTCAAGGGCCTTGTATATGGTGTTCAGTTTGTGGGATTCTTCTCCCTTGGAGAAATTATTGGCAGAAGAAGCTTGTTCGGCTACCCTTCGTCTGGCCACGCCGCCCACCACTAGAATTCCTTTGTTTTGACGTTTTGTATAATACGAGGACCCATTTATGATACATAGATTCAGTTCAGCCCACAATAAAACAAAATTCTACTGATAAATGGTATTACCATAGTAATTCAATAAACTATATGAATACTACACATGCTTGTCTTCAGTTCTTCTTTAATGAGAGCGTTAAAGTCCTTCTTCTTTTCTCCTTTTGGAAGCCTCTATCATGTCAACTTTCTGTTTGCGTTTTTGCTTCATTATCTTCGGAACTGTACTGATCTTGCGTCTCTTGATTTCGTTCTGCTTGATACTCTTCTTCTCTGAATGTGTCAACTTGCCTAAGTCCTGCATCCATTCACTGTATCCGCTGGTGCATCCTGACTGCTTCATGACATTTAAAACTGGCTTTACTGCTTTGTCATCCTCCTTTGTAAAGAAGGTAACGGCCTTGCCTGCCTTCCCGCCTCTACCGGTTCTTCCGATTCTGTGAACGTATGCCTGAGCAGATTGAGGAACATCGTAGTTGATGACCAACTGGACTCCCTTAAAATCAACACCACGTGAGATAACGTCTGTGGTTATAAGGACCCAAATTTCACCAGACTTGAATCTCTTAATTACCTCCTCTCTCTGCTTGGGAGTTCTTTCCGCGTGAATGACATCCACATTCAAGCGATCATACAAAAGCTCGTGGAAAAGAGCCTTAGCACGCGTGATTGATTGTAAGAAAATGATAATAGGCGGCTTGAACTCTCCTTGCTGTATCATTTGGCGTATGGCCAACAACTTTCCCTCCTCATTTCCCGTATATACAAGCTTCTGCTCAATAGTGTTAGATGCTGCCTCCTTGTGACCAATAATAATTCTGATGGGATCGATCATAATTGTCTTAGCCAACTCCTCCACTCCAGATGGAATAGTAGCGGAGTACATTGATTTTCTCAACTGTTTGTTGGTACACTGCGACAAGAGCTCGTCTGTCTGCTCCAAAAATCCCTGGTCAAATAACTTATCCGCCTCATCGATTACCAAGGATTCGACTTTGCTTAAGTCCATTTTCGATAACTTAACCATGTCAATGAGCCTCAATGGTGTTGACACTAAAATGTCAAACTTCTTTGACTTGATAATATCATTTGTAAGCTTTCCGGCGAGTTGTTTCGATAAGATTCCGATTGTAAGCTTCTTACCGCGACACAAGGTTTCGAGTTCCTGGAATATTTGAACAGCCAACTCATTGGTGGGTGCAATAACCAATCCTCTGATACCGTAGTTTTTAGTTGGATCCTGTGATGTGAAATTAATAAGACGTTGTACTAACGGAATCAAGTATGCCAAAGTCTTACCCGAACCAGTAGGAGCACAGACAATCAAGTCGCGCTTCAGAAGTGTCGTGGGAATAGCTTCACATTGAACAGGAGTTGGCTCTATAAAGTCCGCTTCTATAAGGTTACTGAGAACTTTCTTATCCAAGTGGAAACGAGACGTCAAGTCACGAAACGTGCTGATGGGCAAAGGGATATCTTCGCCACTCACTTTGGACTTGTTAATCAGGCGCCATTTCTTTGCATCCTCTTCATTAGAAATTTTTAACGGTGACGCAACATCGTCCTCAGTTTCACCTTGAATATCTTCCACCGCTACCTCTTGCTTTTCTACCTCCTCAATCTTGCTGTGTTTCTTGGTGTGGAAAAAGTCCGTCTCTTTGGCTACCTGATGCTGCAACGATTCCGCACCCTTTTGCTGCTTTGTAGCCTTGGATAGACCGTAGCCGGCTAATGTGTTCTTATCCTTTTTCAAGGAAGCGCCTCTAGTCAAGATTTTGAATATATCCATTACTCCTGAGGTTCTTTATTCTGGCTGCTACCCGCGAGAGTTTTGGCTGCTCTTTGATAAACCTCATCGCGCTTGTCAATTTTGTCCTGCACACACAGTTACTAGCCACTTGGTTTGCAAGAGTTTTAAAACGAAGACACTATAACTACGGAAGTATGAAACCGGTTTACATCTTCTACTTGTCTTTAACGTGAGCAGTTCTCAGTAGGAGCTTTTTGGAGTTAATTTGATGAGTAGTAACTTTTTTTGAATAGTTTCTACGCCTTAGCCTCGCTGAAAGCTCAGGATTTGGATCATATAATCCTAGAATCAAGATGATCCCGCATTGTAGTATAATATGCCTAATACTCTCCTTTATGCCAGTAGTTTGGACTCAGCGTCTGTTACTTCGGCTTGTCAGTGTAAATGTATTATGTAATATTCCAGAAGAAAATTTTTCGATTCTTACCCGTCAGGCGACCTTGACGAGGCCTTGAACTGTGATACTGACTGCATCTACGCCATGAGCATACGATTAGGAAGTATCGTCAGGCCAAGGGGCTTGAAAATGCTTAGATTTATGCCCACTACATGCATCAGAAATATCTATTTGCATCAGGGTGCACGAGTCGCCGGTTTGAAGCGTGATCCTCAAGAAGTATTCACTACCCACAAAGGCCATCGCTACGGGCCAGATGCTGTCAACTTAGAGGCCATCAAGAAGTTTCTCACGGAAGATTATGCCATTTCGGACGAGTTGGCGTTACAGGTTTTGACCCACAAATCGTTTGGTAACGGCATTAAGCCATATAATGAAAAGTTGAGCGCCATGGGCTCGAAATTGGCGAGCTTGTTCCTCGCAAAACACGTCATATCAGACTCTAAGGACGAACCGGGCACCATCAATGGCTACAACTTGAACGAGTTGGGAACACGCTTATCCCGCGAGCTTGTGAGTCGGGAAACCTGGGGATTGTTTGCCAAGATGCAAAAACTCAACACTGTCATGTTCTGGAAGTCCTACAACCACAACTTGAATTTTGAAACGAGTGGTGAGCTCAAGGTGAGCGGACAGATGTTGTATGCGTTGGTAGGTGCCATCACGTTTACGCATGGCAAGGTGGTAGCCGAGCAGTTCATCAACGACAAGTTATTGCAGGGGGAAGTCAACATATTGGATATCTCTAAAATTGTGGCGAAGAGACCAAGAAAGGACTGGAGGAGAGATTAGGTACGAAACCCTGAGATTGCACATATGGTCTTTGAATAATGGAGGTGTTTGGGTCCTAGCTGGCCCTACTCGTTTTTCACGTCTTTGACATCTAATTTAACGCCAAGGAAAATGGAACCCCGTTGAAAACGTAAAAGACGCGCCATCACTACACTTATTACCTGAATGTCGCTTGTCCGCCGGCATGTTTCGGTGCGTTAAACTGTGGACCGGCGTTTTGTAGATTGTACATAGCATTACAAGAAAAGGTCGTGAGTAGCACGATTCAAGAACACGCACCCCTGTATCAACGCGTGCCTGCCACGCATCGTCACGCACCCCTGAGTCCGCGGTTGTGAAACGGACGTTATTGCGCGTTTTAGCCCGTAAGATCCGTGCACACACAACAGCTTATGCTCCGCTGCCAAACACGCGTCCTATTCTGGCACTGGGCGCGTGTCGCGACAAAAAAAAACACAAATCAAAAAATCCCACATCGACCACAGCCTTTTCCTGACCGGACCACCTAGCCACAACAACACCGTGTGGTTCATCTCTTTTGCTCGACGGGAAACAGCCGTGATCTGCTATTGATTTCTGGCAAGTGGGCGTTTGAAGTGTTTGAAACACGTTTAAAATCGGTCCTGAGGAACCAGATAAGACAAATCATTGATCGCAAGGCCATCGAGCCGGATAATCAAATAACCTCGAGGGAAGATGACTGAGAAGAACTTGTCACACCACTACAAGGTGTTGACGCAGTTCCTCGATATATCGGATGACCTGCTGACGAGGCCAAAGCAACTGTCCACGAGGGCAGCACGCGCTCGTGAAAAGTTGTTAAGACTTACGCTGGAGCAGTTCAGCGAATTAAGCACGGATGTGTACGATGAATTGCGGCGTCGAATTGACGAGTCGCGTTCAGAGCCTGACTACTTGTTGCCAAAGTCTACCTTTCATCCCAAAAGAAACCAGGCCAGACAGAAGTTATCGTCCTTGCCGCAGAGTCGTTTCAAAGATTTGGTATCAGACATATCTTCGGAGATTTCTAGACGGAACCTCCATGTCAAATCTCGGCAAAGTGCAGCGACTACTGCTTCAGAAAGTGGTAGTATTCTGGATGGAAGACACTATTCTTCTACAATCACCCCCCAGCTGGTAACATCGATGGGAAACAGTGGTCTGGACCGGGTTCTTGGACTGGATAAGGTTGGGCTGGATAAGGTTGGGCTGGATGCTCAATCAAGTTCCTTCTCCACGAGAGACTCGCGCGGCACGCACACCACTTTGGAAATTCCTGAAGTCTCCACGGCGACAGAGGTACAGAATCAAAACATTGGTATACAGTCGAAAACAGTAGTTCCGACCAAGGCCAACTTAACGTGGTCGAGTGACGAAGAAGACGACGAGAAGGAGCTGACGCGTGCTCGGAAATTGGAATCGCGCAATGCTTTAGGCAGCAATGATGAAGACTATCCTGCACGCCTGGAGGTGAGAAAAAGCAGTGCACAAGCTGAAGCTGCTGCTGCGGAGGAGAGAAAACATTACGAACTGCAAATTGCGGAATTGAAGACGAAACTCGCAGAGACTGAGGACGAATTGACAAAGTTGAAAGATCTGCACACGTCTTTGCAAAAAGAGCACGAACATTTCTCAACACAAAACAAACTGCTTACCAACGATTTGCAGAAGTTGAAAGATACGCAACAGAAGTCAAGGTCAGTGGATGAATCCATTCCAAAAGGCACGGAAGACCTTGCGAGTTCCAGGTTGGCAAAAATGGAGAAAGAGTTTGAACAGCTTAAGATCAACAATTCTACTTTAAGGTTGGAAAATCAATCACTCAAAGCACAAACTTCGCCTGCACGGGAGCGTAGTCTGAATAACTCCTTCTCGTCTTTGTCTTCTAGGGAATTACTAAAGGGAAATTCCAAGCAAGATATTAAATCATTTATTGAGAAGTTGTCCAACTTAGAGACTGTCGGAACTTCAGACGGAAATACTACAACCTCTACGAAGAAGTTGAAGAGCGAGGTCACTAAGTGGAGAAACAAGTATGAAGACTCACGTTCAGAGAACTTAGCGAAGGGAATCACTAACTCTTTGCTTAGCAAGGATGAATTTAGGGCATACTTGTCTCCTTCAGGTTTAATTTCTATTAATTCAGTTGCTGATATACATACTCTTGTGGAGTCATTTATTGAGTGTTTGAGTAGCAAGTCACTTGATGCTAATCTTTTATTCGAAAAGGTTTCAAAGATAGCAGTTATTGCCCATCAAATTGCCACTCAGGGAGATGGACAGCACCTCAATAGTAATGAACAAGCTGTGTGTCTCCGTGAAGCGACGAGTCATTTGGTTACAACTTCAAGATATTATGCCACGCATGCTACTATTTTTCCAAAGGTTTTAGTAGAAAGAGCAGTCAGTGAAGTGTGCTTTGTCTTGTGTGAACTTGTCAGTGCAGTAAAATTAAACGAGAACTCTACTGCGGATAGAAACCCAGTTCCTGCTCCTAGCACTATATCAGATTCCTCGACGTCAGGTGATACTTTTGGTGTCCGGCCTTTGCGGATGGCTAATAAATTGCGTGAAAGTCAAAGCCAAAATCATTCTCTTAATGGCACATCCCTGCCAGTCGAATCGAAGGATGAGTCTAGAAGTCCGACTAGTCAATCTAAAACATATGGCTTATCAAAAGGTCTTCAAAATTTTGGAGTCAGGAATATATCCCAGCTGGCAATGGGGAATATCCTGAATAGTTCCCTGTTCCCATTGAGAGATGACTCTTTACCAGGGATTGAAAACCAACGACAAGTAAAGGATGTTCCTTCGAAAGCCACTGTTTCACCGCAGCAAGATATGCGCAATGGTTCAAGGCAGGTGAATGGTTATGGTTCGAACGTACATGACCCAAAATTATCTTCTCTGGAAACTCTTCGGAACGCATTAGGAAGAAGAGGGTCCGAAGTCTCTCAAGAACCTTCAACCAACCAGACTACTCCGAAGAGAGAGAAGAGTCCAGTTGCGAAAAATATCTCTAATTTGGCTTCCAAATTTGAGCAAGATCAATCAGGGCTGAGTCCCAAAGATAGGTCTTTTAATTCTCAATCTCTAGGCGGGAAAGTCCTGTACTATGCTAACAAGCAAAACTCTTCGAACGAAAGTTTAAACCAAACATCACTTTCGTCACTAACCGGAGCAAAGAGAAGTAACATCTTTGATAAAATGAGGCAATTCCAAGAATCAGAAGATGCAGGTGATAATACAAAAGGACTGGCGTCCGACAGAACGTTGACAAATGATACTTCGCTTGAATCTAAACTTCAGAAAAATATCCAAAATTCCGTGGACAGTCGTGACGGTCAAACGAACGAGACGACGAATAAATTAACTGGTTTTAACGATTCAAAATTACCAGAAGCTGAAATTCTACAAAAACAAATAGGAAACCCCGCTGATTCTGGAACGGCTTCTGTTCCAGTTGCTGCTGCCGTTGGTGCGGCCCTTGGTGCAGCTGGCGCTGCAGCCGGTGCTGCAGTTGATTCATCTGCAAATGTCTCTAATAAGGGCAAGGGATTATTCTCTATTTTACGTGATAGAATGACTGGAGAAAGTACAACTGAGCCTGACAAGCCGGTTACGCGCGAGGAGAACCAAACTGTGGTGTCTCAAGGCAAAGATGCGGTCTCAAATACCAGTTTGCCAGTTACACAAAACAAAACCGTAACTGATTCTCTTGGAGATGCGAAAAGCACACCTATTCAACATTCGACATTTAATCCATCATCATCTGAGCCTCCAAAGATCGAATCAACAGCTAACAAACTGAATACTGTGGTTGGAAATCCACCATTGTCCAAGGATGCAAATGCACAGGAAAGTAAAACTATAAAGCATGTTAATTACTCCTCTGCACCATCAGAGGAGTATGGACGTGATGATTCCGAGGAAGAATCAGAAGAATCAGATTCTGAATATGAATCAGATGGACAAAGTGAAGCCAGGCAAAGACAAGAATATCGCAAATCAATGGCTGCGCAAACCTTCAATGTTCATTTGTTCGATATAGAAGATCCTGACAATACATTGACCCAGGTTTTACTTTACTTGGAGCACCAAACCGTGCACGTTATTTCAACAATTCAATCCTTGCTTTCTACCATCAAGAAGCCCAGTGCAACAAGGGGTGACTTGAGCGAAAAATCGAAAGCTATTACATTTGTTATCTCCCAAATGACAGAGGCAACTAATACTTCAATGAATCAAACTAGAAATTCCGAATTGAAGGCACATGGAAGTTGGGTAGTGAAGAGTCTTGCTGACTGTAACCATCGTATGGACACATTGTGCAAATCGGGTCAAGATAAGAATAGTGAAGAATTTGCTGATAAAAACTTCAAGCAGAGATTGGCAGGCATTTCCTTTGACATCGCGAAATGCACTAAAGAGTTAGTTAAGACTGTTGAAGAAGCCAGTCTTAAAGAAGACATCGCTAACCTTAATGCCAGGTTGAGTCACGCAGATGATTTAACATAATTGTGCATTATTAGATAGCTTATATTATATTTCAATGCTTAACTTGGATGTATTGCAATATTAAATGAAAAGTAAAAGCAAATTTGGCTTAAAAATTAATTCGTATACACCAGTCATAAACACTTACCTGATATACTTCGAGAGAAATTTTTGATGAAAGTCGGACTTGAGTGTATCATTTGTAAATGAGTCCTGCTCACTTTGGGGCTTGGCCTGTTTCTTTCGAAACGCTGTACTTTCTCTCCAGCTCTTCTTAACTATATTTTCTTGCTCCGGTATATCACCCTCCTTCCTTTCTAAATTCAACAAGGGATTAGACAGTTGTGCCGCCTTGGTTTGGAGCTCTAATTCCTTCTTCCTCTCTCGTTCCTGTCGTTCTTGTCGCACTTTCGAGAGTTCTTCTAGTAATTGTCTCGTTTGCTCCGCTTCGTCTTCGCTCTCATCGCTATAATCGCTTTCCAGCTGGTCATCATTCTCTTCATCACCCTGACTTAGTGCTACTTCGGGTAACTCCTGCCCTGTTTTGCCCGCTTGTGCTCCCTTTTTTAGCCGCTCTAACTCTGCGAGCAACAGTTGCGTTTCTGCTTCATCAGACTCTTCAGACGACGAGACAGAATTACTATCATCTTCAGGGATCCCTACTCCGGTTTTATGCCTTTTAGAATCTCTTTCTTCGGTATCATCTGCTTCTAATACCCCTTCTTTAATCAATAGCTCCCTCCGTAATTCATCCACCCCTCGCTTGGCGATTGTAAGATCGATGTTCGTATCTTGTCTGTACTTTAACTTAGTTTGCTGTGGAAGGAAGCGAGCATGAGATATACTATCCGCTATAGCATTCACCTTCCCTCGCTTGCTTTCAAGAGTAGGCCTATGATTTGTTGTCATCGCTAAGTATCTTGTAATTCTTCTACAGACTTCTTGAAGCTCATCTTAGTTTACTTTAGATTATGTAACCAACCCAGCTACCCCAAGAAAGAGAGTACTAATCTACATCATAAAAACCAGTTCTTTCATCTAATCCTCGTCTGAGTTAATCTCTTCTTCCCATCCCGTCTCGTCGAGGTTTCTTTGCGGCATTAATTCGCTCATGAGTGGTCCCCCAACCAGTTTTACCAAAATTTCAACTTGTTCAATCAACTCAGGCTCCGCGTCTGTAGACTCGCCATTAATTATTTTATAAGCCTGGGTCAACGCACTTCTAGCCTCTGCAAAAGATGACTTTATTTCTGCATTGTTAGAAGACTTCAAAACGCTCGCATCCAAGTCTCTGTAATCCTCAACGCCAGAATCTGCAGTCTCGGAGAAGTACACTTTTTTAGCGCTGAACAAATGAGCCAATGCCTCATAGTAGTAGGTCTCAAGAATGTCCTCATTTATATCTTGCGCGTTAGAAGAAATCGCAACAGCAATTTCATAGAGCTCTAGCTCTATAGCGAACTTTGCCAATGTAAGCAAAGGCTGTATCAACTCAACATACTCCAAACCAACCTCAAAGGAATCACTTCCATCATCAGTCTCTTCGTTGTCTTGTTCCTTCATTTTATTTGCCGATTCTTCTAAAAGAACTTTGCGTGCTTGAAAGAGTGTCCACGAAGTGGATATCGCATCCTTGGCGTCCTGATCTCTTTGCTGAGATATCCTTATCGAAGACAAAAGAGACCACGCTTCTGGGTTTTTAGAGTCAAGGGATAGAGAAAACAGAATTAACTCGTCACACTTGCTTTCAGCCTCTGGCTCCATACACAAATCGGTCATCCAAATCTCGATCTTGGCGAATATTCCCTGATTCATTTTTTTGATCAAGTATACGGTAAGCTTCTCTGGAGTATTGTATAATTTAGCCAATTCATTGAGTCCGATATCCGAAGCGCTTGTTTCTTGCTTCTTCACAAGTTCCAATTGAGACTGTAATCTTGCCAACCCACTATCCAAAGATTGTAACCCGTCAGCACCACCGACTATCTGCCCGAAGTAGAAAAACTTTTCGACTCCATACTCGCCCGAAGGGTCTAACTGACAAGCCTTAACTAATATATCATATGCACTCTGTACGTCATTGACTTCAAGTAATGCTTCGCCAAGCACTTGCAAAAAAGATACATCCTCACTATTAGCTTCAAAATTAGAAGAGAGAAGCTCCATAGCCTTCTCGGCCTGCGCAGATTGCAACAAGGCTCTCGCCTGACTCGCTATTTGTCTCGCAGAGGACATTGATCGTCTCTTTTGTATTGATCTTGGGATCGCGATGTCACTACTTGGATTTTGCTCGATGACCATCTCGACTATATGCAGACCAACTCAAAGAAAGCCACAACATCACATCAACTTCAAGACGTAGGAAGGACCTCCTAGCAAGATGACTCTACGATCTTCGCACTTTGAGCTACTTGAAACGGAGTATGGTATCCTTCATTTGCTTTACCATCGAAGCTACAACCAGCACAGACAGGCGGTTTGGTTCAAGTACCTCAGCATGATTCACAAGCGGATTCGAAAGATTCTTAAACTCTACATCGATTATTCCCGTGTGACCCTGGATGCTAAGAGGAAGTTCAAGGAAGACAAGATAACGGAAAACTTAAGGTACTTGGTAAATGGTAAAGTCTTGAAGAAAGCATACTATGAATTCAACGGAATAATCGCTTTGGGGCAATTTATCGGTTTGGGCCTCGCATTGATTGGGAGTTTGAGCAAGATCCATAGTTTGCTGATAGACATAGGAGGTGAAAAGCTTCCCAAAGTTAGTCTTGAACTGAGCATGCCTAGTTCGAAAAGAGAGGTTCAAGCTTTTAGCGATGAAGCCCTTGGTTTGGATGATATGGGTGAAGAGGTCATTGAGCACCCAGTCCAAGTTGAACTTTCTAATGACAGTGACTACGACTCGACCTCTCGAGATAAGAAGAGAAAAGTCACTCCAAGTAGTCTAAGCTTGGAAGCGCTTCCGTCAACCAAGAGTAAAAGTGTCTGGAATACTGCTACTACAAAAGATGCCAAAAAGAAGTCAAAATCAAAGCCCAAAAGTAAGCCAAAGAAGAAACGGAGTGAGATCGATGATATCTTTGGTTAATGCGTTTAACGAATTCAATTAATCAGTACCTATAGCGCAAAATTTATGATGCATTCGCGATGATTTAAGTAAAATTACAAAAAAGATACATCTACTCTCCCATGCTAACCAAACATTGATTCTTCTTCATTCAAGCCTACTCGTACTTGCTTCAGTTCAAGTGAGCGCTGCTGGCCAAGTGGAGACTTTTGGTGTGGATAATATTGCCGGTAATTGAAACGTTGTTGAACCAGAGGGTCGTATACCTGGCCCTCTGTTCTGACTTGATGTTTTGTTCGTGATGGTTCGTAAAATGATTCCTCTTCCAGATAATTTTGTATGCTCTGTTTCAAGTTTTCAGAATTTTTGTGCAGCAATGAATTCTCTGCTGCGTACATGTTAATGGCCGAATGAATGCCTGGGTGCTCATTTGCATTGGTGTTATGGGCGCTTCCAGGAGCCTGAAGCTTCAAATAGCTAATAAACTCATTGTAGTTGTTGAAGGTCGCGTTGTTAAGCTGATCAATATCCAAACAGAACCCATCATCTAATTCTTCTTCGTTCTCAGTTTCTGGTTCATCCATTGACTGGATTTGCTCAAAACTGGACAAGTCAGTTAGCTGCAATGGATAATTTGTAGTTGAAGCTTGAATGTTGTCTGCAGGGCCACGCCCATTGCATTGTTTCATCAAAGTTGGTGACGTCGTGTTCGCACGTCTCTCTTTAGAAAAGGCTTGCTCGAAGCTGCTGCTATTGCTAAGACTTGGCACATCAGTAGATATTACCGACTGAGAAGGAGACGATTCAGAATTATAGTCCGATCCAGTCTCTTGGCGAGCTTTTGGTACAATCATCCCAGTCAAGGAAACTTGGTGAGAAAGGGTGGCGCCTGCGCTATTACGTATCTGGCCTTGAGTCATCAGTGTCTCCAGAGATGGTACTGGCGAGTTGTGATCCTGCTGTAAAAGACTCATTATGGTGCTGTTGCTGTTTATGCTTCCGGTCTTACTTATAAAATAGTGGGCAAATTGTTCATACACCAGAAGTGGTAAAACTCCTCCGCTATTTTCAAAGTCCTTCAACTGAGCTTTTGTCAACTTCTTCTTAAGTTTGTTTTTTATTCTTGACTTCCCACGAAAGCCCTGCGGCAAAAATTCGCATTCATTCCCCTCAACATGAACCTCAGACCAGATCTCAGAGTTGGGAAAAGTCTTCCCGCACATACCACATGTTCCTGGGGATCTAGCGCGGTCTTTAGTCTTCACATCTTGTGGGTATTTAAAGTGCCTTGACTTGAGATGGGTCTTATAAGTGTCTCTCCTAGAAAATCCTCCGTTGGGGTGACACTTGTGCGTCATGTTGTTTTCATCAACATACACGCTGAACTTGTGATAGGGACACGTATAAGCTTTATCAATAGCATGCTTTTTGAGGTGGCGAGTAAGGTAGCCTCTGATTTTGAACACAGTGTCACAGTGTGGGCAATGGTGCAATTTGTCGTCGCTGCCACTACTAGTGCTCTCGCGGTCAAACTCTGTGCCTTTAGTGCTTAAATCGTCACCCTCGCCGTCATCTTCGTCATCTTCTTCCATTGCAAGGTCGTACGACATCTTCTTTTCGACGTGTTCATCTTTAACGGGCGGAAACGGGGAAGAGTGACTCGTCAGTGGCGAATCTTCTACCCCCAGTCTTGCCGTTGTTTTACGCCCATCCCTATGGTTAGACGATAAGATAGACTCGTTGTTGCTCGAATTAGACACAGTCGGCGACAAAAATGTCTCTCCATCTCCATCGTTATTGTTCACGTCGGCTTCAATATCGATATCAATATCATGCATATCGTCCGCGTCATCTCCGCGCGGACGTAAATCTTTAGTGTCACTGTCCATCTTGAAAGCATCCAACTCAGAGCCTGACTGAACGTCATCAGTGAAAGCCCACTCAATCTCGCCGTTGGCATTTTTAAAAGGAAGCAAGCGTGCCGTTAACCCGCTTGAGCAGGGCTGAGGCTGAGACCGCAAGGGAGTCCGTGGACGCAGTACCGCATCTGCAACATGTATTGAAGGGTTGCTGATGCACGGAAAAAGATCACGGCTGTCCACAGCATCGTCGCAACCTTCGCTACTTGTCCGGCTGCTACTCACCTCGCGACCCTGGCTAGCACTCATCGCGCTGCCCAGGGAGTAGCTAGCGGCCTTTTTTCCAGTCACCGCCTGTCCTTTAGCTTTTGCAGGAAGCAGTCCCGCTACTCCCTTCAGATCGCGCGCCCGTTTCCCCACTCCACTCTCATAAACATTATGGCGCATCACACTAAATGTCGCTTGAAACCACGCTCTCAACATAACCATCACAAAACTGAAAAAGGTGTAGCTATCGCGCAGGACGGGCTCCTCGGGCTCACGATCGTGCTCGCGCAGAGCGTAGTCGTGCCAGCTCTGCTTCGCCAAATGTGCTCGAAGCATCGTGCGTCGAATCTAGTGCTGCAAAACAACCACTGTCAAAAACTTACTACAGCTTCTAGTTTTCGTGGTAAGGGCTGTAAGAAAGACGGTATTCCGTGTACGTGTGTATTTCCGGGCGTATTCGCGTGGCTCTTGCTCTCTGTCGCTCTAGCCTGTCTTCCGCTCCTAGCTCGTCACCGCCACAAGGCCTTTGATATGGTCACTTTTTCTTCACCAGTAACATCCATACACCAGTCGTGCGCAACCCAGTTTCTGAAAGCGGGGAAAACGTGACAGTGCTGCATGGCCGAATCTGGTCTTTACGCGCCCCAACAAAAGACGCCTCGTCAACGGTTTTCACTATAAATAGCCGACTACGAGTCCCATCCGAGTGTCACGGCTGCTTGGTAACTGTTCCCTCCGTTTGTCCGGCAGGCAGGGATGGCTACACGTGGTGAGGAGAAGAGTGTAGCGTATTGTAGTCATAAACTAGGCTGCGATTGCCTTCTTGAGTAAAGTTTAGGTCGTTGTGCAGAGTTGTGCAGCGACATTTGGCGAGTCCCGCCAATGTCGCAACGGTAAATCGTAAGGAGTGTGAGACGGATCAGACGCAGCGAACAATTGAAATGGCTACCCCTGAGCCCCAGGCGGAGAGAAAACATGCACAACAGTGTTGGGGCAAATATGACCGTGCTGTACACAAATAATACCAGAATTGAAGAAAACGTGTTTCGAAACGGTGGCGTGACGTCCTGTGTCTGCGTTCTGTTAGCTAGTTGCATTTTAGTAGTAAGAATAAAGTAAGCTATGGCGACAAGATACATTGTAGGGGGACAACGGGGCGAGTGGAGAAAGAAACGGGGAAGAAGTGTGTCGAGAGGTTGAAACGACTGTTAGGTGTGATGTGTGGTGATTCAGAGAACATTGCGCTGACTGAAAAAGTACTAGGGCAAACAAGAGTATGGTAGGGAGAGTATTATGAGGAGAGTATGCTGAAACAAGATACTGAAACAAAGTACTTGGGACAAGACAAGAGCCTGACAGGGGGAATAAGGTAGGGAAAATATGCTGAAACAAAGTAATTAGAAGGAGTCTTTAAAGATACTGTAATAAGATACTGTAACAAGGTACTGTAATAAGATACTGTAATAAGATTTTGTAGAAAGATTCTGTAACAAAGTGCTGGAACAAAGTACTGGAACAAGGTAATCAGAGCAAGACAAAAATATGGCAGGGAGAGGTACTGGAACGAGACACACAAGGTCATCAGAAGATAATCAGAAGATAATCAGAAGATAATCAGAAGATAATCAGAAGATAATCAGAAGATAGCCAGAAAATCTCCAAAACATACCCAGAACAAGTTAATCAAACCGAGACAGCAATAAAATACCCCTAGCAAGTCAATTAACAAGGCGAGCAGAACAAATTTCAAAACTACGAAGACAAATGTCCAGAACCGTAGCATAAATGTCCAGAACCGTAGCATAAATGTCCAGCGTAGAACAAATATCCTGAACCGTCGAACAAATGTCCAAACAAGGCGGCATAACAAATTCCTCGAGGTGACAGATGTGGGAGCAGAATAGACTGATAGAACAAGAGAAAGGCACGAAAATGACCAGAACGGGCCAGAAGTAGTAGATTTTTCCGAAGCGAAGTCGCCCAGATGACACAATTTCCGTCCATTGAAAAGAATGCCCTGTGGTAATACATGCACGACAAGAGTATCCTGCTGAAGAACAAGTACGAAAAGAAACGATGTATAATAAACTAACGCCTGAGGCGGTTTGGTCTTAGCTACGGCATGGCCAACTGACCGATTCGACCACAGATCGGCTCAGTTGTTGCAGGTGCGGAGTGCCTCGTTTGGATCTGGGATGTAGCAGGAACAATCCTAGCATGTGTGTAAGTCCCCTGAAAGTGTATCCCAACTGACAGGGGTTTGCATGGAAACGTGCCTGCCCAAACCTATACTGCCCAAACATAGAGTCAGATGTGTGGTAAGCATCGTGGCCCTACCCATTCCTCGCCTAAAATGCTTGGCTTGGTTGCTTCCTGGCGCTCAGGAGCGCTGTCCAGGGCCTATTTTCGCCAAAAGAAGCCTTCTGGCTAGCCTATTCCCCCACATTCCGATCCTGTTAGCGAATACGCACGTCTAACATTACTCTTTGAAGTTATACCGGGGCATGTATTCTTCGGTGTTTCCAAAGACCCGCGTCGACGGGCGTCAAGCTACATCCCTCAAAGTATGCTTCTATTCTCTGTGGCAATAGGCATTCTGGTTCAATACCTCGAGCGCAATAACGAGTTGTGGTCCTTAAAAGGGCTTGTCTTCCGTGGTGAATTGAGTCAGCAGACATTGTGATGAAGCTTGTAACTTGCAGTGCTACCTCGACCATCATTTTGGCGGCCGTCTCGAGTGCTAGGGAGGTAAATGGCCAGTCCCACTTTCTTGACAAGCGTGTGGACGTGGAGGCGTCCGCGGCTGCTTCCGCGTCCGCTTTTGCAAGCGCTTCTGCTGCTGCTTTCTACACTGCATCCAGTTATGCGTTTGCAACCGCTTCTGCATTTGCTACTGCGTCCGCATCGGCCCATTCCTGGAGTTCGGGCATTGTTGACTCTAACGCATTGGGTGACGTTAGCTCGAGTGCTGTAGAGGCTATTTCTGGACATTCTATCGCTACTGCGGTTGCGGATGCCGTTGCTGGATCAGGTGGCTCCATAAAATTTAATTCAGGTGCAATGGGAGTTTCGCGGGCCGGATCTTCTGCTGGTGCATCGGCTGGTGCATCTGCTGGTGCATCTGCTGGTGCATCTGCTGGTAAATCTGCTGGTGCGTCTGCTGGTGCGTCCGCTGGTGCGTCTGCTGGTTCTTCTGGAGACGGTAACTCATTTGATAATGGTTCTTTTGGTTCTTCATCGGGCGCATTGTCCAATGGCCAGGCTGGGTCTTCTGCCGGATCCTGGGGTTCGTCTGGTGGCAATTTGGGTGGGCCTCCAATTGACGATTTAGGTTCTCGGCCATGCCCATCATGTGTCGTTCCGGTAGTGCCTTGCTATACGTGTTCGCCTACGATTACAACACAGAGCTGCGATAACTGTTTGACAAAACCCTGTCTGAACACGGAAGTCTTGCCTAGTGACACATTCACTAATCTACAGGTGCCGACTAACACGTATTTGCCCCCTCTTGAAGACACCACCTCCACTATTTCCTCTAAGACTTACGAGTATTTAACAACTGGCCCTAAATCAATCCCCAAACCGACCAGTTGGGTCGAATCTACGATTTCACCATTACCTACTTCTACTTTTATTCCGGGGGAAGTTCCAACAATTCTTCCCACCTCTTCGTCGCCTATTGTTCCTCTGCAGCCACCTCTCGACTTGCAGCCACCTATTGGTGACGAGCCACCTTGCACCACTCTGATTCCTGAGCCTCCTATCGATTGGCAACCACCTATCAATAAGAAGCCACCTTGCAGTACTTGTGTCACTCCGGTTCCTCAGCCTACTCAAACTCCCCCTGTTGATATCACTCCTCCATGGCCACCTATCGACCTGCACCCGCCTATTGGTGACGAGCCACCTTGCACCACTCTGATTCCTGAGCCTCCTATCGATTGGCAACCACCTATCGACTTGAAACCGCCTACTGGTGACGAGCCACCTTGCACCACTCTGATTCCTGAGCCTCCTATCGATGGGCAACCACCTATCAATAAGAAGCCACCTTGCAGTACTTGTGTCACTCCGGTTCCTCGACCTACTCAAACCCCCCCTGCTGATATCACTCCTCCATGGCCACCTCTCGACCTGTACCCGCCTATTGGTGACGAGCCACCTTGCACCACTCTGATTCCTGAGCCTCCTATCGATGGGCAACCACCTATCGATGGGCAACCACCTATCAATAAGAAGCCACCTTGCAGTACTTGTGTCACTCCGGTTCCTCAGCCTACTCAAACTCCCCCTGTTGATATCACTCCTCCATGGCCACCTATCGACCTGCACCCGCCTATTGGTGACGAGCCACCTTGCACCACTCTGATTCCTGAGCCTCCTATCGATTGGCAACCACCTATCGACTTGAAACCGCCTACTGGTGACGAGCCACCTTGCACCACTCTGATTCCTGAGCCTCCTATCGATGGGCAACCACCTATCGATGGGCAACCACCTATCAAT
>JAKUBP010000027.1:0-26838 GCA_030566955.1 [Candida] anutae | reverse complement strand
CAGCCACCTATCGACTTGAAACCGCCTATTGGTGGCCAGCCACCTTACAACACTCTGGTTCCTCTGCCTCCTATCGGTTTGCCACCACCTATCAATGAGCAGCCACCTTGCAGTACTTGTCTCACTCCGGTTCCTCAGCCTACTCAAACTCCCCCTGCTGATACCACTCGTCCGCAGCCACCTATCGACTTGAAACCGCCTATTGGTGGCCAGCCACCTTACAACACTCTGGTTCCTCTGCCTCCTATCGGTTTGCCACCACCTATCAATGAGCAGCCACCTTGCAGTACTTGTCTCACTCCGGTTCCTCAGCCTACTCAAACTCCCCCTGCTGATATCACTCGTCCACAGCCACCTATCGACTTGCAGCCACCTATCGATTTACAACCGCCTATAAATGTGCAGCCACCTCTTGAAAGCAACCCTCCGCAGCCACCTCTCGATGTTTCTCGTTCGCTGTCTTATCCTAATTTTGCTCCTACGCTGTCATATCCTAATTTTACTCCTTTGCAACCATCTTCTGTTGTTGCTCCTTTGCAGCCATCTTCTGTTGTTGCTCCTTTGCAGCCATATCCCAATATTTCTTCTTTGCAGCCACCTGTCAATTTTTATCCACCCGTCAATTCAAATTTCGAGCCCACAATCGCA
The DNA here is from genome assembly GCA_030566955.1 of [Candida] anutae. NCBI lineage: Eukaryota > Fungi > Ascomycota > Pichiomycetes > Serinales > Debaryomycetaceae > [Candida] anutae. The sequence continues at coordinate 26,190 of JAKUBP010000027.1, read as the reverse complement.
CCCAGCTTCACTACCTCTGTTACTGCTAGCGTTAAGCCCCTGGCCCAGACACAAAGCTCGCAATGGACTGCTCCTATTGAACCAACGTCCAGTCAACGAGCGAGTCAAAGGCCAGAAACTGAAACTCGGCCAGTTTCAAACCTCCTGGAAGGAGTTTCACCAAAGATTGGAAGGAGTTTTGTAGCTGTTGTTTGTGCTTTGGTCACGACTATTTTTATGATTTAGTTTTAGATTCAAATTGATACATTTCGTTATCAAAGGGAAAACCGAATATCTTCTTGTAATAGATGTAGAGTAGCTTGTTTTAAATCAACATGTTTAATAAATTAACATTTTATAAAAATATTACTAACCTTCTACATTTACAGAAACAGTATGGAAACACGTACGCTCCTTAAGAATAAGAACAGACATACCCACAGGGCCTCTATCTCCTCATGAACGTATTAAGCGAGAATACTCCCTCCAGCCAATTTGGGTGCAAAAGCATTTAAGTCGTAAATAAGCACATCACGTGACAGAACCGTAAATGAGCAAAATCAGATAAGTACAGACGAGTGGAGTAGATTTGAGAGCGGCAACCTCCTGGTATACCATGAATGGACAGACTCTAAACTTCCACGTTCGGAGTCTGCAAGTCCAATTTAAAATCCCCTCGGATCTTATCCGCAAGAACTTCAAAACCATTCAGAAACTTATCGAGAAGCAACGCAAGCAATTAACTGAGGACGTGGCAAGGATCAATTCTGATGATTCTTTAACAACTGTTGAGAAGTTAGAGAAAGTGCGAAGTTTAGTGAATAGTTTCAAGTCGTTTCATAATAGGATTAAGTTTGCTGTAAGCAAAGACAATGAATACCGCGCTAGGATAGCAGCAAGGATTGACAACCTCGCCACCCTATCCGAGTGTTGCCAAGCAAAACAAGAACGCCAAGATACCGAAGGAGATTCAAGTGATACGACTGGTGATGCCTTACTAGATCTACACAATCCGAAGCTAATCAATTGGTATAGGGATCAAACCAATTTGCTTATAATTGACTATCTCATCAAGACCAATGTACAGAGAACGGAAAATCCGGGGTTGAAACTACTTGATAGTTTGTCACAGTCAAATGCCGATTTCCGCAAACTTATCGATTATGATGTGTATGACAACTTTAACCAGGTGTTTTTGTCCATTTCTCAAAATCACGATTTGTCGATAATTACTGCGTGGTACCATGAAAACCGCACTACACTCAAGAAGCTAAACTCTAATCTCGAATTCGAAATACACTACTGCAAGTTTTTGTCATTGATTGAATCGGGAGATGTCACTGAAGCAATCGCCTATTCTCATTCGAATCTTTCACACCACGGGAATCAACAAAATTACGGTCCAGACGATAATAGCCAGTATGATAATAATTTGAAACGGTTAAATGCAATGGGTGGTTTATTGGTATATAAGTCCATTTACGGGGAAAATCAGTCTGTGGCTCAATCATACTCCAGCAGTTTGCTAGCAAAATCGCAACGGTTCCAGGAATATGAGCAGTTACTTTCGAATGAATGCTGGAACAAATTGGCAAATTGCTTTCTCGTCGACTTCACCAGGTTGTATGGGTTGTCCGAAAATTATCCTTTGTACACATACTTGTCAGCCGGATTGGCAAGTTTGAAAACAAAGTCTTGCTTTCATAATACCCAAAACACAATATTCAGATCATTAGAAGAAAATCAAGACGATACCGATAATAACCATGATTACAATCCATCTGATATTAAGTTTCGTGGTCCAAATCAGTACTATAAAATTTTGAACAAGATTAATCATTGCCCGTGCTGTGCGCCAGAACTCTCAAAATTAAGTCAAAATTTACCATATGCCCAGTTGATTACCAGCATATTTGAAAAGCCCTTCAAATTGCCGAATGGTAATATTTATCCATTTGATAAGCTCTTAACAGCTTCTGAGCGAACTCTATCAGAGAAGAACTCCTTGTTGCGCTTGGGTAAAATTAAAGATCCGTTGACCAAAGAGATATTCTCAGTGGAAGCATGTGTTCCAGTCTATCCTGCTTGAGTATATACATCTCAGTCATCATCTGAATCATCAGCATTTGATTTCTTTTTCCCTTTAGTCGTGGATTCGGCTTCTTTCTTTTGAAATTTCTCAAATATGTAAATCCTTGCAGCTCTCTCTAAGGCTGGTTTGGTCGTGTCTCCCATTCCAGAAGTACGACGATGGTGGTACTGTGGAAACATGGTCCAGTCGAAAGCACCGGATCTTTCCACTTGAAGGCCTTGGTCCCGGCCTAATATTTTAATTTTCCACGAATCGTAGGGTTCTCCTTCAAAGAGAGTTAATATCGTCTTTCCATCATTGGCTGAAGCAGATTCAGAATTTGCAGCAGATGAATATCCGCTGAAAGTGTTATTAGTAGACTTTTTAACATTCACAATATCAAATACTTGATTACAGCTCTGGAAGTATTTTAGTACTAATTGCTGATGATCCCTAGCATTTCTATCTTGATCTTTGATACCTTTTCCAGTATGAGGAAAGTTGAACATGATGTAGTTCAAATTACCTTTGGGCTCAAAGAGCGACGTCTTGATCACTTTTGAACGCTTAGTTGCAGAAACTAACTTTAAGGACACGGCAAGATCAGTTGCATCGACTTCGTGAAGCAATTTCACTCCGTCGTTTTTGAGTGTATCTAATATTTCTCCAGCCATAGGATACTTCGATAGCACAACCTCACGAGAATCGTAGCTAGTTGCAATCAAGTTCTCGGGACTAACCAAGCCTTCTTGTATGATGGAAAGTGCAAAGGAGAAGTCACCCTCCCCAACAAGAAGCACCCTATCATTAGAAGTGAATGGGATACATGTTGTTGGCTTATTGCGTTGCATCTTGATATTTGATTTACACTTTCCTTGACTCTGCTTCTTTGACTGTTCTTTGAGCGCTGCATGAGCTTTTTTACCCTCCAAACTTTCTACTCGACTCTTCCTGATTTGCTCTGTTGCCATTTGTCTGGCTAGAGCACCTTTGAGTCCCTTCTTCCCAGCTTGGGTGTGCCCCTTCTGCTTTTTGGCCATTGTGGTGCGACGATAATTTAGGTGATGATCATCTCATCTTTTTTTCTGTATACTTAATTTATCTTAAATTACATGTTTACAAATGAACCCTTTCTTCCCCAATGTAAAAATCGGACCCCTCTTTAACTTCTTCCTGCAAAGACTCCGGGCCACTGTACTCCCCCGTGCCATTCATCTCCTCTTTATTTTGGTTAATGTGCGTCAACTCTGGCAAGGATTCATCGGATACTTTCAGCAGTGCATCCATCAACACCTGTTTGTCTTCATCTTTGCCTTCGTCCGCTTCATTCTCCGAGTCTGATATATCATTGAGAGGTTCAACGTAGTTATCATCGTATTCGTAGAAGAGCATAAATGTGCCACCTTGGCCACTTAAAACTTCTTCTTCGGATACAACGTGAACGGACTCATCACTTACTCTCCACCAACTTCCTCTATATTTGCGATAGCAGATATAATGGCCATAGTTATGAGTTCCATAGTGAGCGATGACTGCTTTTAAGTTGTACCATAAGCGCGAATCAAGATTCTCCGTCAGACCAGTTTCCGTCCTTTTCGTCGTATACGACAGATTAGTGTCGTCGTCATATTCCACACTCTTCTCTGTAGAGGAGTCGCAAGACTCATTTTCGACGCTTGCATCGTCAATATTAGCCTGCAGTTCGAAACTATTGGGAATATGACGTAAAGACATCTTCCTACTTTCATCGGAAGCAGCGGCAGTGGCGACACTTTGATCTTGCTTTCTCAAAGGCAATCTCGCATCCATATTTATATCATCAGGTTCTGCCACGTACCTAGTCAAGTTCAATCTACTAGGGAATGTAACTTGACTGGAATTTTTTACCACCAGGTACGTTCTGGGGTCAAAAACAGACCTATTCAAGTGAATAGAGAGTAACGGAGGAGGGCGACTCAAGAATATCTGCTTCGACTTCTTACTCTTTCTTATCATTTGTTCAATAGTGAGCTTTTTCATAACCTCATCAGTCACGGTAGGTTTTGCAAGCTCGAGGTCAATAGCATCGACGCGCTCCTTGAACACTCTGGTCAATTTCGAACTTGATGAATCAAGCTGAGACAATTTCTCTAAAAGGGACTCGCGTGCTTGGTCAAGACCACAACGGTTACAATTGACATCCTCGATTATTTCCGGAGTAATCCAGTTGTCCAATAACTCATTCAACTCAAACTTGCTTCCGCCTCTCGAATAGTACAGATTTGAAGCTGCATTACTAGGTAAGTTTAGACTCAATCCGCTTATTACCGAATATCTGATTCCGCCAACTTCGCCACAAGTGAGGCAGCCAATGCGTTCAGCCGAAACACCATCTACTGGAGTAACAAGGTTTATGGGATGTATCTTTCCGTAACCTTCAATATTTGGGTCAACCTGATGTGCAGGCACATAAACCTTGCCCAAACGCCCAATTTCTTGACAGCCAGAAATTTGGTTTTCAACACAGGAGCTCTCAACGTAAGAACTCGACTTTTCAGACGATTTGGCCTTCTCTTTCAGGCTCTTTGCCGATGTTAACAATTTGTACTCCTTCTCCAAAATTCCCATAACCAACTGGTAAAATTCTTGAGCATCCTCCTGACTGTATCCAGAAAAGAAATTCTGCTTTGGACCGTTTGGCATTTTATTCAAGAGAGACTTGGTGCTAAAATCCTTTCCTTTGTGTGCATAAGAGCCATTGACATTAGCAAATAACGCCCTCAACGCACTTGTAAACGCAAGGTCACGCTTTGGTTGTCGCGTCTTAATGAAAATAGGTTTCAGCAGACTTGGGTCGTCAACGGCCACCTCTGTGTATAAATAAGAATCAATAAACTTCACCAAATGGCGCGATGAGGCCAACGACTGAATCACTGAATTCATAAAGCATGTATTTCCGTCGTTGGATATTCCACCAATGACGCCACCATTGGCGTCGGCATAACGCTGCTCCCTCGAAGATCTGGATGACGACAGACCGCCACCCCAGTTCAAGCGTCTTGTCTCACTATAGATCATATCGAGCGGCTTCCGTAAAATAGACGGTAAAGGAATCCTGCTGGAGAAGAATAGACTAGTGCAGAGTGCCAAAAAGGCAGTTCCAAAGGCTAAGCGTCCGGGATTTGTTGACAAGTATGTGTTTCTTCCCTGTAGTAGGTAATAACTTATCCAGGACGTGGCCAGAGAAGATGCCGAAAACTCCACGATGGATGATATCAAGTGAACGTAAAACACGCAGCTGGATATAAGTGCGGACAAGGAAAAGAGAAGCAAACCAGGTCTAACGTGTTTGAGCCACTTAAGTGTCATACACGCAAAGGATGGACGGTCCCTAAATGTCACACCCTACTCGCTGTACTGTATTTGATTTTCACACGTTTTTAAATTTTTCTTTTTAGGCCTCTGGTAATCAATCTTCAGCGTGGACAACCATGAAACAAACTACAAGAGTAAAACAAGGGAGAGAAATGAAGTATAGATGTCTGTAGATATAGGATAAAAAAAGAGGTGATGGCTATTCCTTGAAAGTATTTGGTATGGTGATTTTGAAGTTGATCGGGCTGTACCGACCCCAGCGTCTAAACTCTTCCGCTCCAACGAGCCTTTTCCTTACGGTCTTCCCTGATACATCATCTGAGAAGGTGCCATAGGTCCACGTCCATAGTTTTGGTATTGGTTTATGTTTTTTCGAGCTCTACCCCATCCACACTTGAGGGGTCTCCCGTGTAAGGTGTAGCCCGCCAACTGAACAATTGCCAATGCAGCACGTTCGTGGGAGTCGTACTTGACAAATGCACATCCTCGGTCAGGGTGGAATGTAAAGTCGACAATAAATCCAAAGTTCTGCAACAATGGAATCAAGTCGCTTTGCTGCGAAAAGTGGGCGATATTTCCCAAGTAAACCGTCGCCTGCCACGACGGAGCCTGTCTCAAGACAATGTCGTACAGTTGCGCTGTAATCACTGGAATATTAGCACCACCAGTGGGCTGGGTAGGGTGTTGGTGCTGTGATGGAGCCTGGTGCCCATTAAGTCCATTAAGTGAATGCGTGCCTGCGGGGCCCGCCAGTGACGGTGCGGCAGCGCTGCCGTTACCATTCACGATACCCTCCTCAGGATACATTCCATAGTGTTGTTGGTGGATCTGTGCTTGCTGTTCAAGCGAGAGGTGCTGCATTCCGTTTGCAATGTCTTGCGCTGGGTCACCAGTAATGCTACCATCGTCTCCCTCCTGGTCTGTATTACTGACAGAGGGGTGGATATGACTTCCGGGATGCATGTGTGGGTGACGCTGAAGAATTTGCTGCTGCTGATGATGGTTGAGGTGGTGTTGTGCAAGGTGGTGTTGCTGGTGGAGGTGTCCCTGAGAGCTATTCGCCAGGAATGGTCTAACCTGCCGGTTCTGGTGCGAGTTGTGGTGGCGATTATTTTGGCGGTATCCACCATTGTGCTGCTTGTGTGATGCCCAGTTACACCGTATAGCACGGCCATTAATTGTCTCACCATTCATCGTCTTCAAGGCCAACTCAGCGTCCAGATGCTGACCAAAGGTGACAAAACCATACCCTCTAGATCTTGACGTTTGCATGTCCCACATAACATGCGCCTGCAACAAAGACGCAAACTCCCTAAACGCACGGCTCAACGTTTCGTCATCAACGTCGGGCGACAAGTCACCTACAAAGATGTTGAAGGTGGGCTCGTCGGGGTGCAGTTGCGTATTGATGGTGGCCAGCTGGTATGCCCAGTTAATTTTTATTTCAGATGTGTTGACTACGCGGCCATTCAACGTGCGCATAGCAACCTCCGCCGGCTGGCTAGAAACAAACTCAACAAAAGCGTAGTTGAAGCCTGGTCTGTTTTTGTCATTCAACACCTTGACACTCCGAACGATTCCCGCCACCGCAAAGAGAGCATACAAAAACTCCTCAGACACAGACTTGGGTAAGCCGCCAACATACAAGATATTCTTGGAAATCTCGCGACCACCCTCGAGGGCCAGCGCTGGTTGGGTGGTGGTTATGGGAGCAGACGTTGGTGTAGCGTTTGCATTTGCATTCGCATTTGCATTTGTGGCGGCGGTGGCGGCCGCAGCGTTGGCATCAGCTTGGCCGGACATAGGAACAGCCGGCTCGGAATCTGGCGTTGACTCCGACTTGGAAGACTTCTCAGGCTCCACATTAGGCAGAGAAGTTTTCGACACTGATTCATCACTCTCGTCCTTTTCTTTCAGCGCGGCAGTCTCGGCTGCGTCAGTGTCTTTTGAACTCTCAACAGTAGTTTGGTCCGCCTCCGCACCTGGCGACTCGATCGCGTCCGTGACCGTCGACAGAGTGTTTGCGGGCGACTCCACGGAAACTCCAGCGGGTCCCAGAGCGGCTGTAGCGTCTGTAATCAGGGCAGCGGCCTCAACCGGTTGTGATTTAGTAGTGTCTTGGGTCATGCTGGTTTAAACTACCAGACTTGAGTTTGAGGTCTGCAGGATTCACACAAATTAGTATACACAGCAGCGCTGTTGGTGTGGCTAAAGGAAAAGACACTCAGAATTAGTACCGGAGGCAGTCAGCTAGTACACAGCAGTAACGACTCAAGTAGCGCAATTTGTTTATCAAAAACAAACACGTCAGACAGTTGCTAAAACCAAGATCAGAGTCTGTGGTTGCGTTTGGCTTTGAAGTGAAATGGTTCTGGGAACAGGGGCACAAACACTAGCGGCTGTTCAATCACCAATGGCTCGGGGTACTGTAGCTCTTGAGGTAAGGGGCTCGCACTTGGTGGACGTTGTTCAACCAAAAATGCTGCTTCTTTTGGGCTGTGCACGACAACTTTAGGGCGCCGCCCAAAGTGACGGGAGGTAGTACGAGGCAGGGGGAAGTGAAGGGAATGAAGGAATGAAGGAGGGAAGGGAGGAAGGGAAGAAGGAGGGAAGAGAAGGAAGGAGGGAAGAGAAGGAAGGAGGGAAGAGAATTGAAGAGAAGGAAGGAGGAAAGAGAGTTGAAGAGAAGGAAGGAGGAAGAGAAGGAACATTCACAGGCATGTAGTTGTAGAGCCTCGTGATTGAGTTTACATCGCGGTCCCGCCGTCATCGGCGCAATACGCCACGGCATTCGCGACAGCCACCGTCTGCTGTCTGCGGTGTCGGTTCTATCCGTGGTGTCCGTGGTGTAGCTGTCGGACTGCGACCGAAAATTGTGTCGTGGTTCACACGACCATCTTTGTAGAGCCAATGACCACTCTGGAACGTAATATGTCGGTACGGGAGTATATCGCGCCCGGAGCAGCAGGAACTATCGCGCCACGAGCTGCGGTAGCGACGGCGGGAGCGAACGGAGCGCTTAGCGAGGAAACGGACCTGAACGGGGAGGCGGAGCGCGCAGTGCAGTGCCTTGTGGCCCATCTTGACGAGACGACAATGTCAGACTCGGCTAGGTTAGACTTAGCAGTTGTACTACCGGGCAGCCTGAGATGCGGTGGATCAGATTCAGATATATACAGTGCAAAAATCTCGGTACCAGATGGCGCAGTGAAGGATATGGTGAAGGATACGGACTCCCTTGAAGGATGTCGCGCGGAATCCAATGTCAGACCAAGATCTGACCCGGAAACGGGGAGTGGATTACTCGGTGGAATTGGTATAAGCTCGTCTGTGCCAGAGACACCCGTGGGATCCGAGGGTAGAGAGACACTAGATATCTCAAACGATCCAGACATGTTGAACGATTCACTCAACTCAAATGATCCAGACTCAATCAACCCAGACTCAATCAACCGAGACACAATCAACCCAGACACAATCAACCCAGAATCAATCAACCGAGACTCAATCAACCCCAATTCAAACTCAACAGCATACTCAGCGCTAAACACACACACAAGCATGAACACACGCGGCATAGACTTTCGGGCGCAGGTGTCGACGAGCGACGGACGCCAGGTGAAGGCGATCAAGACGTGGTTGGAGGAGCGCGGACTCTATGACCGGTCCCGTCCTATCCACCGCCAAGGGGAGAATTTCCACGTCTACACCCTCCCTCTTCCCAGTGACGCCCGCATATGCCTAGAACAGTCCTACTCTGTGGTCTCCGCGCCGCCAGACACTCAGGCACCACGTCCCCAGCTGTTTGTGGCCGCTGTGCGTGCGTGGCTCCAAAACCACCCCCAGCGAGACGCATTGATGACAACTGTACCAAAAAAGTGGTCCCTCTATCCCCCCGTGATGCTATGCAAGCCAGGATCCTTTGACGGACCCGAATGGACCCAGCTCTTGAGCACGCCGGAATTCGCCCGTCTCCTCCCCGACGGCGCAACACACGTTGCAGCCAATCACCCCATTATAGACGCTGAAAATGACGATAGACGTCTTCCAACCGCAATACAGCCGCTACTAGGGGACTTTGGACCCGAGCCTACCCAACAGAGCATAAACCACCCTACACAAGAGGACACTGACCGTGCATTGTGGTGCTCCACTACCCAAAATGGCATTACTCAGCACTGGGCACCGCGCTACACAATGTTCTCACGCGGCAACATCAAGGAAAAGGCGCGCGTCTTGGGTTTCAACGTGCGTCCGGCACTGATAGTCATTGACATGTACGCCGGCATCGGCTACTTTGCGCTCTCCTACCTCCGCAATGCGGCGCTGCCAGTCGTGTTGGCCTGGGAACTCAACCCGTGGCTGGTGATTGGGTTTGCAAAAGCCACGCACGTACCATTTGTTACAGTAGGTCCAGCCGATGCATTTAACTACGACTACTATCTATCCCAGGTCCGCAGTGGGGTGCGTCTCTTTCTCTTTAACGAGGATAATGCATGTGTCCCGGAACGGCTCGCGTCGTTTCCGCCGGCTGCACTCGATATCAGCCATATCAACATGGGGCTCTTGCCCACATCACAAAAAGCGTGGCCAACGGTGACGCAGGTGAAACGGCGACTCGGCGACCCGTTTCATCTACACATACACGAAAACGTTCACTGCGACGACATCGCAGCTTTCCTGCAAGCAATAGAAACCTACTTTGACTCGACGGTGACGCACGTGGAACGGGTCAAGACATTTGCACCCGATGTCTGGCACGTTGTGTTCGACGTGACCGGTCGCCGGAACAACGCCAATGTACAAACAGCATGACTTGGCGCCCATACCAGCCGTCCCGGCCGTTGCATGACCGAGACAATGCATCCGGCACTGCTCCATAGTCGCAACGCCACGGCCGGATTTCCACAGCCGTCCCAGCAGCTGCGCCTCCACGTGACATGGTCGGAATAGAAGGCATTGAGGAGTGTGCGACATTGAAACGGCAATACATGCGAAGCCATTTATTGTGACTCTCTGCACTGTACATCGTCTTGTTTGACAAAGTGCCCTCAGCAGAGTTGCTGGGTCTTAAAGTAGGTTTTTGAAACGTGCTACGAGAGCGGCGGCAGATTAAATATAGAGGGTACCACGAGGCTTGCGATGGAAGAGATGTTCAACGAGCAGAACCAGTACCGGCAGCTAAAGCGGCCCGTGCCACGTTTGAACACGGTCCAGGATGTGGACGACGACATGTACGAGGTGTTGAATTTATCCCCACCCAGCGCGGGCCCGCGCGCTGCGTGGTGGGATGAGGGCGGGCCGGGTTCAGGGTCCGGGTCCGGGTCCGGTGCCGGTGTCGCTAGCTGGGGCGAGGCGCGGGGAGGGCTGGATGAGGGGGACAGGGTCCACGGGGGCGAGGTGAGCGGAGGTGTTCGTGGGGTTTCGTCTTCTAGTAACGGGCTAAGTCTTCACCAGGTTTCGTCTTCCAGTAACGGGCTAAGTCTTCACCAGGTTTCGTCGGGAAGCAGCGGTGCCTGGTTGCGACCAGACTCGCTCCTCCAGGGTGACTTTCTCCACCCGCGGTCGCCGCTGGTGTACTCCACGCACTCGATATACTCGGACGTGTCGTCGCAGATGGCGACCCCGCCGTATACAGACGCTGCATCCCATTTTACGGAGCAGGGCCAGGAACGGTCTCCGTACGGACAGGCTTCAGATGGTTTCTTTACTGGGGAGATGGCTCTAGGCGCTTCAATATCGCTGACAAACTTGTTTGTGCAGCTGGACGAGCGCTACGACGAGCAGCAGAACCTACAGTTGCAGATGGACGCTGCTAAAAGGCAGATGCACCAGCTGCAGCTATACCCATTGGGTGACCAGTCCTACAATAATCGCAATATTGATATACAGAGCGACCCGCGGGTGCTTGCTCAAAGCCAGACCCTCGGAATCCACAACCCGACTCCAGGCAGTCTCAGCCAGACGCCGGTCAGTCACAGCCAGACGCCAGGAAGCCTTAATTTTTCATCCAGAAGCCTTAACCACACACCAACCAACCACACACCAACCAACCACACGCCCAATCAGGACTCGCTGAACAGTCTCTACCAAAAACCACACCAGAACCAAGCCAGTCAGAACGAGCACAAGAACAGTCACAATACCCTTAATAACAACAAGAGCCAGTATAACAGCAACAGTGAAACCCAGGCGTATAATACCGAGAACATAGGCGGCTCAAGCCGCAACCAATCCCTTAAAGAGAGTACGCATCTAAACCAATATGGGTCTCAGGGCGCGGTGAAGAATACTGGGATGGATTATTTGCCCACTAACCCGACTCAAGACGTGGAGGTTAAGCAGTTGACCGAAAACAACTTGATTAATTACAACAATGCCATGAGCCTCAAGACTGCAAATGAGCGCGACATTGTCATTTCCATTCAGTACGCACCTGACGAGATGGCTGCTCGAACGCCGTCTCTATTTAGTGCGTCTTCGCATGCGTCGCTGGTACACCTGGATCATCCGGCTCGAAATGACGATGCTAACAGCAAGTTTTCTGCGTCTCCAGCCAAGCCTAGCTCGCTTCTCGCCAAGGGCGAACCGACTGGCAGGTACGTGTCTGGTTCTGCCTTTTTAAAGCCCGACGAGTTCCAGGCGATTAGGTCTGGTAGACGCCATTCCCACTCAGTAAGACTGGCATCATCAGCGCGGTCACGCTCTCAGTCTCGTTCACTGACCAATAGAAGGTCCGCACATATCGATACTGAGAGTGATGTGGAGCTGCAAAGATCCTCAACTAGTGAGTTTGAGGATAAGGATGATGAGGATGATGAGGATGTAGACAGTCAAGACGATAATGATCTTGACGACAACGATAGTGAAGATGACTCCCGCGAAAAGGCATTGCGGCGAAAGATTTTGAATTTAGCGTCTCCTCTGGCACAACCTAAGCGAACGCAAAAGAATCCTAGCGTGTACGCATGCAACTTGTGTGAAAAGCGGTTCACTAGACCTTATAATCTCAAGTCCCACTTGAGAACGCACACCGACGAGCGTCCTTTTATTTGCTCTGTCTGTGGCAAAGCTTTTGCACGGCAACATGACCGAAAACGTCACGAAGACTTGCACTCTGGCGAGAAGAAGTTTCAATGCTCCGGAACTCTTCGTGATGGCACGCCCTATGGGTGTGGACGCAAGTTTGCTCGTGCAGATGCATTGAGAAGACACTTTCAAACGGAAAACGGAAAGGTTTGTATCCGTCAATTAATGGAAGAAGAAGAACGTGAGGGAAGAAACTTTCTGGCTCAGGCATTTGTATCGGGATTGGCAGCAACTATGGGCGAAGACGCCTCTGATCTGGGGTACTTAAGTCCTAGGTTGCTGGTCCCGTTAGTAGCAATCTCCCCGCCAGATTAAGTATCGAATGATGCCACAAACTTGGATAGTCTAGGCTTATTCCCTTACGCTATGTGTGATATTAATGTTGCCTCTGATACAGTGATTCCTGGTCAGTGAGCAATAGTGAATGCAGGTATGTAGATCTAGACTTGTACCTATATCTCCTATTGTATGATATGTATTATTTGCAAGCGTATTTGATAAATTTAGGATGACTGGTGAAAAATCTAAACTGAGAGTATAAAGTCGATAGGCATCACCACCAGGAATAATGTCTCTACACGAGGAGGATGACATGCTCGAGCGGATTGGGTCCGATCGCATTAAAGGGAATGGCAGTAGTCTCACGAGCCAGGAGAAGCATCTTGAGGAAGTTATGGCTAGTAAACAAGAGTTTATGGTAAGCCAGAATAAACAGTTCATCGAAGACTTGCTTCGGGAGAATAGCACTTACCCTCTTAGAGTGAGAAATGTACAGATCACTAATGCACAGTCATTCAGGAACAGCTTTCTCGAAGCTCAGTTCTCACCTTTATTAGAAGGTGCAAGAGGCGGACGAAGCAAAGTCTACCTGCTCGAACAGTTTAACAAAGGAGTAGAGACCGCATCGAAGCGACTCATCAAAGCTGGGTTAGTTGAAAATCTTATGGTATCAATCAATCCTCTCCCTAAGTCGATCTTCAGCAGAGCAGGGCCTACCTTGGACGTTGTGCCCATCTTCAACATTATCCCAGTGAAAAAGTTTTACGCCAAGACAGGCACAAACGTGGGAAATGGCGAAGGTGACGGCTACATCCAGTTTCAGCTAAAGAACTTGTTCGGAGGAGCCGAGAATGTAGTTTTTGATGCTATTACTGGTACTAAAACACCGTCACTGTACCTTGTCAATTACAATCAGCCAATATGGAACAATACTGACTATATATCAGAGAATGTGGCCTTTATGAATACTAGAAAGTTCGACTGGTTCCAGTCACAAGTGGAGGCAAAAGGCATGACTAATAAAATTTACACACGGTTTGATAATTGTCTTCTCAACCATGAGGTGATGGTGGAGAATTCGTGGAAAGTATTGAAAAACTGCAATTCAAAGGCGAATGACGTGCTTACACAAGCTGGATCACTTGTCAAGTCGTCATTATCATACAATATGATCTATGACTCGAGAAATAGTAAACATTTACCGACCGAGGGTGGATTGGTGCGATTTGGATTGGAGTATAGTGGATTGTTCAAGTTCAACAAATATCCCTTCTTGAAGGCTGCTTTTGAAACCCAATTTGCAAAGCCTATTGATATTATGAGATCATCCTTAGTGTTTACATGTAAAGGAGGGCTATTATACCCGCTCAAAGGTACGTCCCATGTATTGGATCGGTTTTTCATTGGTGGGCCAAACGACATCCGGTCGTTTAGCCTTAACGGAATTGGTCCTAGAAACTTTAATTCAGCCATAGGTGGAGATTTATACCTCAATGGAGGAATCTCGCTAATCTCGCGCATTCCCAATCTTCCCAGTGACTCTAATTTCAAGCTCCACAACTTTGTGAACTTTGGAAAGTTAATTCCTTTAAATAAGGCTGATAAAGCCGGGACCTTCTCGAGCCTTATCAGTCAGCACTCGGTAAGTTGCGGGATCGGGATATTATTCACTCATCCGATGGCCCGTTTTGAACTTAACTTTACTCTTCCGCTCGTTGTTCACGAGCGAGATGCGATGACAAAGGGTCTACAATACGGCATAGGGGTATCGTTCTTGTAAATAATTTAATTCATTTCTCGTGCTGCATCCACTCCGCATGGATGGTCACGATGCGAGGTATAATCAAGCTTTCAATCTCCATCTTATCCTGTATCTGTTGTTCCGTCAAAACCACCCACTCTTCACTTCCGGTCGGCAACACAAATACAACCTCCTTCTTTCTTGTTTGAAGCAAGTTTCCAATTACCAAGTGATGCTGGTAGCGTTCCAACGCAGTTTTAGCTTTCAGTGATAACAAGGTGGGGTCAGTCTCGAGCTTGAAGGAAATAATCATAGCCGAGGGAGCCCAATTGTCCACTAGCCGGTTTAAAAATTTCGGAACCTGGTCCAAGTTGACAACGAGCTTTCCGCCCGTCTCCCGTGACTGGATCTTGTGCGTGGGGGTCTTGGACTGCGGCAAGAAAAAGTCCAGGACTGCGGCCGCCAAATACAACAAGGCCTTTTGTTCTAACTTTTGTAAACACTGTGATACCAGCTTTAATGTGTACAAGTACTGGTTAACCGTGGTGAAGGGGATGAGGAGGAGCGAGTTGCTCGCGCGCTGCTTTTGGTATTTTCTCAAGACAACGAGCATCTGGTCCTGGAAGGCCGTGTCCACCTCCACCTTGCCATTGCCCTCCTTAGACTCGCTCAAGTAGTCCAAAAAGCAGTTGGTTGTGTGACTGTAGTGCCTACTGTACGGAAGAAGCGAGAACTCGCGGTGAAGAAAGATCACCGCGTAGTTGTTCTCCAAAAAGTACTCTGCCAGTGTAGCTCCGCGCGTGCCAGCACTGAAATTGTCAATGAAGCGGACAGTGTTGTTCTCCAATGGCACCGTAGTACCTCCACTCGTTACCAACACCACATTCTTGCCCGTTGTATTCTTGTGGTAGTCGACAAACTCGTCAACTTGTTGCTCTAGCTCAGCCAAGTACGGTGGCGGTGTGTTGTTTGCAAAGTACTGGTCCTCGTCGCTCACCTGCGCCACAGGAACACCGCCGACGGTCCTGTCGATCGCGGTCTCTGTATCCGGCTGCGACGTGTGAAACTTGGACATGGGGGTGAAAGAACCAGTCGTTAGAGGTGAAAAAAACCTAGTCAGCATGAACCCAACCGTCTTTATAGATGTACGTACAGCTAAACGAACGCTTTTCACGCTACTAACACACCGCAGGTGTCTCTTGGGGGTACTTGTAGCCCATATAGCTTTTGAACGAGCACTAACCGGCAGATGAGGCCCTAGGACGGATCAAGATTGAGTTATACGAGGAGCTACCAAAGTACGTGCCACTGGCCCCCTCAATGGAAGTTACTGACATTTAGGACTGCTGAGAACTTTCGCCAGTACTGCACTGGCGAAGCGCGGGTCGACGGACGGCCGGTGGGGTACAAGAATAGCATTTTCCACCGTGTTGTCAAAGGCTTTATGGTGCAGGGAGGTGACTTTGTGCGCGGCAACGGCCTCGGAAGTACCTGTATCTATGGAAGTACCACGTTTGACGACGAGAGTTTTATGTTTGACCGTACGTATCGCATTGAGCAAGAGGTGGGCTGGTGATAGCTACTATGTGATAGGTGAGCTTGATGATTGGTACTAACGATTAGACAAAAAGTACTCCGTCTCCATGGCAAACTCGGGACCAAACAGCAACGGGTGCCAGTTCTTTATATGCGGCAAGGACTCACCCCACCTCGATGGTAGGCACGTTGTGTTTGGAGAGGTTGTGGCCGGTTTTGCAGCTGTGGATGCGATGTTGAGCGCGCGGGTATCTGGGGAAAAGCCAACACAGGCCATCGTGATTACCGAGTGCGGTGAAATGTGAGAAGAGAGGAGGACGAGGAGAAGGGAAGAGGAGGAGAAGGGAAGAGGAGGAGAAGGGAAGAGGAGCAGGGAGATGTGAGGTGTAATAAGTGAGGAGGACAGGTGACTAGTAGCGTAGTATAAGGATTGAGAAAGCAAATAGAATGATGCTGATTAGTTGAACGGCCAACGGAGAGTCGTAGAGCAGGCGCACGTTGTGTATTACGTGAACGAGGATGTGAAGGTGATGTGTATGGGGCTGGAAAAGGTCCAGGCGACTCAAAATCGACTCACCGAAAATCGCACTCTGTCTCCCCAGGGACACGGACTATGTCGGCGGACTACTGGGGCTCATCGCAGCGTAACCGATGGCAGCTCAATCGGCAGTCATTGCTAGAGGCTCGACGCCGGGTGCAGCTTTTGGAGCGCAAAATGGTGCAGAATGGGCTCATCAAGGACCACCCCAACGTCAACTATGACTTCAACATGAGGCTTTACCTCCACAACTGTGAGTACTTGCTACTATACGGGAACCGCTACTAACTGGCCAGTATTGATCAAGCTTGGGCGCCGTCTCAACATCCGGCAGGTGGCGTTGGCCACTGCAGAGATTTACCTTACGCGGTTCCTCACGCGAGTGCTGCTAAAAGAGGTGAATGTCTACTTGCTCTGCACAACATGTCTCTACGTGGCGTGCAAGATCGAGGAGTGTCCGCAGCACATACGGCTCGTTGTGTCGGAAGCACGCAACTTGTGGCCCGAGTACATACCGTACGACGTGACCAAGCTAGCCGAGTTTGAGTTTTACTTGATTGAGGAGATGGACCTGTACTTGTTCTTGCACCCGCCCTACCACTCGCTCGTGCAGATCCGCGACTACCTCTGCGACAACGTGCTGGTGTACGGCTTCACGCTCGACGACGACGAGATGCAGAACTCGTGGCTGCTCATCAACGACAGCTACGTGACCGATTTGCACTTGTTGCTTCCACCACACGTGATTGCGGTGCTGGCGGTGTACATCACGATAGTGTTGAAGAAGCAGCTTGCTGCTATACGGGGCGGATCGAGTGCCGGTGCCGAAGGCGGAGCCGGTCTCAAAATGGATGGAGCGCTTGCTGCGCCACGAAAACACATTGACGATCTAATGACGCTAGGAGAGACGGGGTCGGGGATGGCTGTGGAGATACCGAGCCAGGAGTTGAAGGAGTCCAACTTTGATCCGATTGGGTTCGACTTGGACGAGGACACGATAAAGATTAACAAGTTTATGAACTTTTTGAACCACTCGCACATTCGCTTGGACGAGGTGGTGGAGGCGTTACAGGACATGATCAACGTCTACGTGGTGTGGAACCGATACAACGAGGCGAGTGTGAGGAAAGCTCTCCAGCAAATGTTGCTTAGTCGGTAGTCGAGGAGAGGAGGAGGCATGGGACGTGACGTGTGACGTGTGACGTGTGACGTGTGACGTGTGCCGTGTGCCGTGTGACGTGAGACGTGAGACGTGAGGCGTAAGACAGATATAACGACATATATGACTGGTATTAGTTACTTGACAGGACTGACCTGACTAACACTAGTTGACCTGACTAGTGAAAATTTAAAAAGTGTGGGGTACGGTCATGTTAGTTGATCAATGTTCGCCATCCCATCAGTCATGGCTACAAGGTGATCCACGATAATAGGAAGAATGGACCATAATTCATGGTTTATGATCCATGGACTATTGTAGATACTCATGACCATCCTGGCCATGAGTATCACTTGATCAATACATCGTTAATGATACACGTGCCTATTCGTACCCCACCTACCCCACCCCCACCACGAACACCCTCTCTGCCGCCTCGCCTCATTGCTCTCTAGCTCAGCTGACCCTGCATCGTGTTGGTGCGTCGACGCGACGCACCAACTTAATTAGTCTCGCAATGCACCGTCGCCAGTTTCGCGCCGTTTTCTACGCTGATTTCTCTCAGTGAACGCGTGCGGCGTGGGGCCCGCACGCGCGATTCTGCCGCACCGCGGCGCCCGTGGCGGCGCAACAGCGGCGGCGCGGGAGCAGCGAGCACGGGGCTGTTTGATCGCCGGTGGCGCCTCCTTCGTAGTGATGGCGGGCGTCTGCACAGAAAAAATCTCGTCCAAAAAAATTACACGAAATCAGACCTGCTGTCCCTACGCTGCTGTTCACACCGGAGTCGAAACAGGCCGCGCGACGAGACAGTTCTCGCCCAGGTGTCTTTCCGCACTACGCTCACGCTACTACGCTTCCAGTCGCCTTCCACGCCAGGTTGCTTACTGTACTGGACCGACTGGGTTTTTGACAGCGTTTCCCGCTCTGCCGTTGTCGACTGCCACGTCCTGCGGGTACCCAGGAATTCAGCTCCGGACCTAGTTCCTTTAGTTGGTTGTACAGCTTGTGTTGGCTGTTCAGCTTGTTCCTTCACGCTTAGTTCACGCTAGTTCACGCTAGTTCACGCTAGTTCACGCTAGTTCGTTTCTTTGGCGTGTCAGCTTGTGTCACTCTTGTGCTCCCCCAGATGTCGTCTAGCATGGTGTACGACTCGTCTTTTCTCGCTCTGATTGAGCGTAACCAGATTCTGCTATCGCGACTGTTGATGGTATCGTTGTATACCGCACACGCGTTGGTACCCTCGTGGGTGCCGTACACAAGCAAGTTTATCTACCTCCAGTATCCGACGCGCCAGGTTGGTGCTGCGACAACGTACGACATTGGCTTTGACGATGTCTACTATGTGGTGCAGTGGGTCATATCGCTAACCTTTCTCCGCTCGTTTTGCATGCAGTGGGTGTTTAGCCCGTTTGCGGCGCGTTTCTGCAAGATGCACTCGAAGAAGGCTCGCGTCCGCTTTGCGGAGCAGAGCTGGTCGTTTTTCTACTACACCTGCTCGTGCGTGTACGGCTTGCACCTATACGTGAACTCGCCGTACTTTAACAACCTCGACAACTTGTTTCGGGGCTGGCCGCACGACGCGATGCTGGCCCAGTTCAAGTACTACTACCTCGTGTCCATCAGCTTTTGGATCCAGCAGGTTTTTGTCTTGAATGTCGAGGAGAGGCGCAAAGACCACTATCAAATGTTTAGCCACCATATCATCACGTGCTTACTTATGATTGGGTCTTACTATTATTACTTTGGGCGGATAGGCCACTCGATTCTCATGATTATGGATCTGGTGGATATCTTCCTTGCCGCGGCCAAGATGCTCAAGTATGCTGGGTTTCTGCGTGCCTGCGATGTGATGTTTTTGTTGTTTATGATTTCGTGGGTGGCGATGCGCCACGGGGTGTACAATGTCCTCTTTTACCACACCTACCACAACTTGGGCGTGATTATGAAGGACCTGCACTGTGCGGTGGCGCCTCCAGGCTTGAGCCGGTGCTGGAACGATTCCATTATCAATACCTTTTTGGGGCTCTTGGGTGGATTGCAGGTGATTACACTTATTTGGATGTACTTGATAACCAAGGTTGCATTAAAAGTTATTATGGGAAAGGGCGCCGAGGATGTGCGCTCTGACGACGACGATACGGACATTGAGGATGTGGATGAGGATATGGACGTTTTTGAAGGCACTGCCGTTGGCAGAGCCAACGAGAGTGCCGATGCCAGTGCCAATGAGGTCAAGGGTGTGCCCAGCGCGCGTCTGTCGCGCGGCCTGTTCAGCACGCCCTCGCCCCCGTCCGAGGGTTACAGCAGCAGCAACTCGGACGATCTCGACGAAAAAGCTCGAGTTAGTGCTTGAGTCATTACGTGCTAGGCACGATGCATTTGCTGCCCCCGCGTTGCACGTGGTGCAGCCTAGCGAGTGCTGGCCTGCGGCCAGTCTACTCCCGCCACGTCGCCGGTCTACGCCTCTTTCTATATGTATATATACGCTTGGTCTGCTAGCCAACAGCCCTAATGTCTTGCTCGCGCTGTCCGTTTAGTTGTCTAGAGTAAAAACAAAATTTCGAAACTTGCAACCAATTGACAACACCGTTAGCCGCCAATCCTACGAACCTCTTTTGCGGTAGCGACTGCGACTCTCTGCGATGGACGAACCCGTCGCGTCTGTGTTTGGCAAGTCTAGTGGGGCCAGGGAGTCTTCGATAGCTGTCGCGGTGCGTGTGCGACCGTTTACGCTGTTTGAAGAGCAGTTTTTGGTGTCGCTGGGTGCGGACACGTTCTTTCTCGGTGACGGATCGTTCAGTACGCCGGGTCTCGGTGGAGCTGGGGGCGCTGGAAGCTCTCCAAACGGCCCGAGGCAATCGCATCCGCGTAGCTTGCGTAAGATTATCAATGTTGTTGACGACAAGATGTTGATTTTTGATCCTCCCGAGACCAATCCGTTGACGAGGATGCAGCGCAGCGCTTTTCCAAACTCCAACACGTCGCGTATCAGGGAGCACAGGTTTGTGTTTGACAGATTGTTTGATGTTCTGGCGTCGCAGGACGATGTGTACCTCGAGACCACGCGTCCGCTCTTGGACAGCGTGCTCGACGGTTACAATGCGACCGTGTTCGCGTACGGCGCTACAGGTTGCGGCAAGACACACACCATTCTGGGTACGCCTGACCAGCCGGGTGTGATATTTCTCACCATGGAGGAGTTGTTTAAAAAGATTAGTTTGCTTGCAGACACCAAGGTTGTGGATATCGGTATATCGTTTTTGGAGATTTATAACGAAACGATTCGCGACTTGCTCAATCCCGAGACGAGCTTCAAGAAGTTGGTGTTGCGTGAAGATGCACAGAATAGGATATCGGTCGCGAATCTTCTGGTGCACAAGCCCACCTCGGTGGAGCAGGTGATGGAGTTGATTTTTGAGGGTAACCAAAACCGGACTTCGTCGCCTACAGAAGCCAATGCCACCTCGTCCCGTTCACACGCAGTCTTGCAAATCAATGTCTTGCAAAAAGACCGCACCGCTGACGTGAAGCAGTCTAGCACGTTTGCAACGCTCTCGATTATTGACTTGGCTGGTAGCGAGCGTGCTGCTGCCACCAAAAATCGGGGAGCCCGCTTGAACGAAGGAGCAAACATTAACAAATCACTTTTGGCATTGGGAAATTGTATAAACGCATTGTGTGATCCACGCCGGCGTAATCATATTCCGTATCGAGACTCAAAGCTAACGCGGTTGCTAAAGTTTTCTCTAGGTGGAAATTGCAAAACAGTCATGATTGTGTGTGTGTCGCCACTGCTGCAGCACTACGATGAAACCCTCAACACCCTCAAGTATGCCAATCGCGCAAAGGAGATTAAAACAAAGATTAGTCGAAATCACCACAATCTTGACCGACATGTAGGGTCATACTTGAAGATGATTACAGAACAAAAGCTAGAGATTGAAGAATTGCGGCTGAGAGAAAGTGAAGTTATTGCCCAAACTCTCTCGAGAGAACGTACAATGAACGCTGACTGCTTCAAATTAGTGGTCAATAGCGTGGATGGTGTCCGCTTATCGTTGCTGAAACAAATGCACGAGAGATGGCGCAAGTATTTCATCTTGTCAAAACGAAAGATGCTCTTTTTACAACGCGTGGATATCGATCAGCTCTATTCTACATTCCATAGTCTCCCTTCCCCGGCCCAGCCTAATGAAGCAGATATTAATCAAGCAGTTTTGAACCTATGCGAACAGCTCTTGGTGAAGATAGATTCTCAGATATCTGATTTAGAGGAACAGTATTCAAAACCCTCGGAGATTGACCACATTCTCAATGAATCCACTGTTCAAATTTTGAGGCGTTTGAAGGAGCGCGAAGGGTGGGTAGAAGAATTATCGGCTGTATTTGAACAAGGCATAGAATCTTTGAAAACTAATCTCGAGAGAGACGTTTTGTTTAACTCGTCCATACTATTCGACCACTTGGCTAACGAATTACGATCCTTCACGTTAACCGCTCAACTTGCGCAAGGAAAACCAAGTATGAAGATGGTTACATTTTTAGAAAGTCTAGCTAATGGGGAATATGACCAGGCAATAGAAACTTGCGCATCAAAGTTTATGCAAGAAAAGGTGGCTCAAGGCTCTTCTTACACAACCACAGCATCAAAGGGTGAACTGGATACTACGTATAGTACCAACACCCAATCCTCTACTCCTCCACGCAACCTTAACAAGCGATTGAGTACCTCCAAACCAGCAAATGTTCCCTCCATATCCCGTTTGTCTAAAAAGGTTAGATGGGACATTCCTAGGAGCGACTCGATGCTTCTGGAAAGTGATATTAGTATGGAAGATGACGGAGGATCGCCTATGGATGACACGATACTGGGAAACGACGATCTCGATGCACAATTTAATAGCGATCTTGATTCGCCGCCAGTACCACCTACACTCAAGTCGAGTCAAAGACGATTTCTTGATCCCCCAAAGCGTCGTACCAGCGGCACAGACTACAACAACAGACGTCTATCTGTGAATCTCAGTGATTCTCGACTACCTATATTGAACAAGCAGGCAAGCACGCGTATTTTATCGTCCGAATCAGCTCCCAACAACGAGCCGGATGGGGGTGGTGACATATTGACCTCATAGGTTCTACATATACTTTACGTAAAAGATACCAAGTAAAAGATAACTTGATAGCAGCAAAACCATTGAGTGGATCAAGCTCAACTTACCAATTGCCGCCTTGGTTTCCGCCCTGGTTGTTGCCGTAGCTGTTGTTACCAAAGTCGTCATTTCTTCTTCCGCCGTAGTCATCGTTGCGTCCACCATAGTCGTCTCTTCTTCCGCCATAGTCATCGTTGCGTCCAAAATTGTTGTTGCCTCCAAAATTGTCTCTTCTGTCATCCTTGTTGAACAAGCCGCCAATCATTCCACCAAGTCCGCCCTGGTTTCCACCTCCGTAGTTATCATTTCTCCTGTCGTCCTTGTTGAACAATTCACCAAGCACTGAGCTCATACCCCCTTGGTTTCCTCCATAATTGTTGTTACCACCTCCATAGTTGTCATTTCTTCCGCCAAAGTCGTTACCACCATAGTTGTCATTCCTACCATAGTCATTTCTGCCGTCATTTCTGCCGTCGTTCCTACCATAGTCGTTTCTTCCGCTATCGTAGTTGTTCGAATACTGGTCATTCCTTCTGTCGTCTTTGCCAAAGAGACCTCCAAGTGCTCCTCCAAGTCCGCTGTGACCACTATTGTGCTGTCCCTCAAAGCGGTCCTCGAGCTTGTTCGCGCCTACCGCTCCAGCAACAGCACCAACAATTCCGCCCAACATTCCATGATTATTACCGCCCAACTTGTTACCGCCGTAGCCACCAGCAACACCGCCAATCACGCTCGAAAGAAGTCCACGCTCACCATCCTGAGCCTGGGGACCGCCCTGGCCCTGGCCCTGGCCCTGCTGGTACAGCTGGCCCTGGTCCTGGCCCTGCTGGTACAGCTGGCCCTGGCCCGGCTGGCCCTGGCCCAGCTGAACCTGATTCGGGCCTTGAAACAGACCTTGATTCGGCCCCTGGTTTGACTGGTACCCCTGGTTTGATCCCTGGTACCCCTGGTTTTGCCCCTGGTTTGACTCGCGACCAGCGGATGAATAGAATTCGTTAGCAGACATGTGTAATAGTTCAGTACAAGCTACGAGACCGTGGCCGCTCCCAGGCTTATATACGTTGCTGTTGCTCACGGCGGTATAAATAATCACATCACGTGCGCACGCGCTCATTTGTTGCTCCAAACTTTTTTGAATGCCCCTGGTGGTCGTTCCTGACATCATTTCGCTGCGCCTCGCCTCGAGTGGTGCCTTACATGATCGTGCAGTCCTTGTCCTGCCCGGCTGGTGTCGTCTTGATGGCGTGGTTAGCGGGATCTGCGTCCAACGGTGCTGTCAACTTTGACGACAGGCGCCTCTTCTTGAGCTTTGCTTGCAACTTTGACGCTACAGCCTTGTCCAGTATGCGGGCGATGGCCTTTTCGTCGCCATTCTCTGCTGCCCGGCGGTACCACTGCTGGGCCTCGGAGAGGTTTTTTGTGCAGCCTATGCCTTTGTCGTAAAAGTTGGCCAATGCAAACTGTGCCTTTGGGTGGTTGCACACCGCTGCGCGGCGCGCCCACTCAAAGGCCTCGTTATTGTCCTTGGGCAAGAACGGGTCCAGGCCCACAAGGTACCACGCGCACATCGCCAACATCAGTTCTGGGTCGCCGCCCAACGCAGCCTGGGTGTAGTAGTGAATCAGTAGAGTAGCATCCATGGGCACAACCTCGCCCACCTCGTAGAATTTGCCCAAGAGCGCTGCTGAGTGCACATGTCCCAAAGCAGCGGCTTGAGAGTACAACTCCAATGCATACTTTTGGTCGGGAATCACGATATCCTCAAAGCCGGTAAAGAAAATCTTGCCCAACTCGTATGGCGCGGCGCAAATAAGCTCATTCGCGACATTGGAGGCGCGCTCCAACCACTTGATGCCAATCTTCTTTGTAGCAATATCCTGGCCAAGGCCCATCCGGCCATAGTACATATACGTTCCCAACTTGTACATGGCAGCGGGATGGTTCTTTGACGCTGCCATTTTCAAGTACTCGACAGCCTTGCGCGCGTCGCGCGAGGTTCCCAGGCCCTCTTCGTACGAGTACGAGGTTCTGTACGCCAGCTCCACGTGGCCGTGCTTTGCAGCCGCCTGAAAGAGCGCAAACGCCTCGCGATGGTCTACGCGATCCAACGCTCCCAGCGAGTGGGCGTCACCCAACAAGTACTGCGCATCGACATACCCCTTGTCCGACAATCGTCTCAAGTACACAACCGCCTCCTTGAGCAAGGCGCGTTTGAGGCGCTTGTCGTCGACATGCTCGGGGTCCTGGATCGCCTGCTGAAAGTCAAAGTCGGTAGATTTGGACTTCCACTTCTTTTCCGGGGTGGTTGACTTGGGGGTGGTGGAGGCGGCTGCTCCAGCATCCACCGCGTCCTGGCTCTGCAGCGAGGGCGTGCCGCTCTGGCTCAAGTCTGTGTCCAACAAGAGCGCAGTCTGGAGCATGTACTGCGCGTACTGAAACAAAACCGTTGGGTCGCTAGACTTTTTGGCGTTGCGCCTATACAACTCAATGGTCTTTATGCGAGGCATCAAGTTTGTCGCATTCGAGCCCAAGTACTGCTGAATGACATTCTGGTTAAAGTCGACAATGCTGGCAGTGTCGCTGCGGTCGTGAAAAAAGGACGACGACGACGACGGCAGCCTATAGTGGTCCAACTTGCGCAAATTCGGAGGTATCAAGTTGCTGTCGGGCTGCACCGCATTGAAGGCTGGCGTTGCGGGCGCGCTCGCTGGAGCACTCGCTGGCGCGCTCGCGCCAGCGCTCCCATGAGCGCTTCCAGGCACGCTCACAGCCTGACCCACAGGCTGGTTCAAGTTCAAATTAGTAACCAGCGACGTGGCCAGGTGCGGTCGCGACGCCGCCGACAGCTGCGGCCGCGAAGCAGACGCCAGTTGCGGCCGCGAAGCAGACGCCAGCTGCGGCCGCGACGTGTTCATGGGCATCAGCATCAACGGCATGGCTCTACCCGCAAAGCCCTGGGTTCCTTGATTCAGGTAGGATCCGTTGGGATGCAGGCTTGCAGGATAGCCGTTTCGGTCGTGACCAGAAACAGTGTGTTCCAGAGGACCGGCGGCGGTGTCGTAGACAGGATACGGTAAAACTCCGGGAGCCTGATCAACAACTCTTGTTCTTGCTGCTTGTGGCGCGTCGTGCGCGCCAAACGAATAGGGCTCGCTCGGGCCGCGTCCATCGTGCCCTTGTCACAGTGCTCTTCTGTTCTGTTCCGCGTTTCCTCTGCCTCGTCACCCCATCGCCCTGTTTTTCTCGTTTCCCTCGTTTCCTGCCACACCCTCTTTCCCGCCATCTCGTAAA